>JARGCV010000495.1:0-449693 GCA_034064705.1 Bothrops alternatus | reverse complement strand
AAGGAAGGAAGGAAGGAAGGAGAGAGATTGAAAGGGAAGGGATGGAGATGGAAATGGATGGAAGGAAGGAAGATTGAAGGGGAAATATAGCAGATGGACAAGGAAGGAGATTGAAGGGGAATGAAGTAAGGATGGAAGATTGAAGGGGAAAGGAAGGATGGAAGGAACGAAGGAAGGAAGGAGAAAGAAATTGAAGGGGAATGGATGGAGATGGAGATGGAAGGAAGGAAGGAAGATTGAAGGGGAAGCGAAGGAGATGGACAAGGAAGGAGATTGAAGGGGAAGGGAAGAAAGGAAGGAGAGAGAGAGATTAAAGGGGAAGTGATGGAGATGGAAGGAAGGAAGATTGAAGGGGAAAGGAAGGATGGAAGGAAGGAAGGAAGGAGAAAGAAATTGAAGGGGAAGGGATAGAGATGGAGATGGAAGGAGATTGAAGGGGAAAGGAAGGAGATGGAGAAGGAAGGAGATTGAAGGTGAAAGGAAGGAAGGAAGATTGAAGGGGAAAGGAAGGAAATGGAGAAGGAAGGAGATTGAAGGGGAAAGGAAGGAAGGAAGATTGAAGAGGAAACGAAGGAGATGGAGATGGAAGGAGATTGAAGGGGAGAGGAAGGAGATGGAGAAGGAAGGAGATTGAAGGAGGAAGGAAGAAAGGAAGGAAGGAGAGAGTGATTGAAAAGGAAGGGATGTAGATGGAAGGAAGGAAGGAAGATTGAAGGGGAAAGGAAGGAGATGGAGAATGAAGGAGATTGAATGGAAAGGAAGGAGATGGACGAGGAAGGAGATTGAAGGGGAAGGAAGAAAGGAAGGAAGGAGAAAGAAATTGAAGGGGAAGGGATAGAGATGGAGATGGAAGGAGATTGAAGGGGAAAGGAAGGAGATGGAGAAGGAAGGAAGATTGAAGGGGAAACGAAGGAGATGGAGAAGGAAGGAGATTGAAGGGGAAGGGAAGAAAGGAAGGAGAGAGAGAGATTAAAGGGGAAGTGATGGAGATGGAAGGAAGGAAGATTGAAGGGGAAAGGAAGGATGGAAGGAAGGAAGGAAGGAGAAAGAAATTGAAGGGGAAGGGATAGAGATGGAGATGGAAGGAGATTGAAGGGGAAAGGAAAGAGATGGAGAAGGAAGGAGATTGAAGGGGAAAGGAAGAAGATGGAGAAGGAAAGAGATTGAAGGGGAGGGAAGGAAGGAAGGCAGGAAGGAGAAAGATTCAAGGGGAAGGGATGGAGATGGAGATGGAGATGGAGATGGAGATGGAAGGAAGGAAGGAAGGAAGGAAGATTGAAGGGGAAAGGAAGGAGATGGAGAAGGAAGGAGATTGAAGGGGAAGGGAAGAAAGGAAGGAGAGAGAGAGACTGAAGGGGAAGTGATGGAGATGGAAGGAAGGAAGATTGAAGGGGAAAGGAAGGATGGAAGGAAGGAAGGAAGGAGAAAGAAATTGAAGGGGAAGGGATAGAGATGGAGATGGAAGGAGATTGAAGGGGAAAGGAAGGAGATGGAGAAGGAAGGAGATTGAAGGGGAAAGGAAGGAAGGAAGATTGAAGGGGAAACGGAGGAGATGGAGAAGGAAGGAGATTGAAGGGGAAGGAAGGAAGGAAGGAGAAAGATTGAAGGGGAAGGGATGGAGATGGAAGGAAGGAAGGAAGATTGAAGGGGAAAGGAAGGAGATGGAGAAGGAAGGAGATTGAAGGGGGAAGGAAGGAAGGAAGGAAGGAAGGAAGGAAGGAGAGAGATTGAAGGGGAAGGGATGGAGAAGGAAGGAAGGAAGATTGAAGGGGAAAGGAAGGAGATGGAGAAGGAAGGAGATTGAAGGGGAAGGAAGGAAGGAAGGAAGGAAGGAAGGAAGGAGAGAGATTGAAAGGGAAGGGATGGAGATGGAAATGGATGGAAGGAAGGAAGATTGAAGGGGAAATATAGCAGATGGACAAGGAAGGAGATTGAAGGGGAATGAAGTAAGGATGGAAGATTGAAGGGGAAAGGAAGGATGGAAGGAACGAAGGAAGGAAGGAGAAAGAAATTGAAGGGGAATGGATGGAGATGGAGATGGAAGGAAGGAAGGAAGATTGAAGGGGAAACGAAGGAGATGGACAAGGAAGGAGATTGAAGGGGAAGGGAAGAAAGGAAGGAGAGAGAGAGATTAAAGGGGAAGTGATGGAGATGGAAGGAAGGAAGATTGAAGGGGAAAGGAAGGATGGAAGGAAGGAAGGAAGGAGAAAGAAATTGAAAGGGAAGGGATAGAGATGGAGATGGAAGGAGATTGAAGGGGAAAGGAAGGAGATGGAGAAGGAAGGAGATTGAAGGGGTAAGGAAGAAGATGGAGAAGGAAGGAGATTGAAGTGGAAAGGAAGGAAGGAAGGGGAGAGATTTAAAGGGAAGGGATGGAGATGGAGATGGAAGGAAGGAAGGAAGGAAGATTGAAGGGGAAAGGAAGGAAGGAGATTGAAGGGGAAAGGAAGGAAGAAATGAAGGAAGGAAGATTGAAGGGGAAACGAAGGAGATGGAGAAGGAAGGAGATTGAAGGGGAAGGAAGGAAGGAAGGAAGGAAGGAAGGAAGGAAGGAAGGAAGGAAGGAAGGAGAAAGAAATTGAAGGGGAAGGGATAGAGATGGAGAAGGAAGGAGATTGAAGGGGAAAGGAAGAAGATGGAGAAGGAAGGAGATTGAAGGGGAGGGAAGGAAGGACGGAAGGAAGGAGAGAGATTGAAAGGGAAGGGATGGAGGTGGAGATGGAAGGAAGGAAGGAAGGAAGGAAGATTGAAGGCGAAAGGAAGGAGATGGAGAAGGAAGGAAGATTGAAGGGGAAAGGAAGGGGATGGAGAAGGAAGGAGATTGAAGGGGAAGGGAAGAAAGGAAGGAGAGAGAGAGATTGAAGGGGAAGTGATGGAGATGGAAGGAAGGAAGATTGAAGGGGAAAGGAAGGATGGAAGGAAGGAAGGAAGGAGAAAGAAATTGAAGGGGAAGGGATAGAGATGGAGATGGAAGGAGATTGAAGGGGAAAGGAAGGAGATGGAGAAGGAAGGAGATTGAAGGGGAAAGGAAGAAGATGGAGAAGGAAGGAGATTGAAGGGGAGGGAAGGAAGGAAGGAAGGAAGGAAGGAGAGAGATTGAAAGGGAAGGGATGGAGGTGGAGATGGATGGATGGAAGGAAGGAAGGAAGATTGAAGGGGAAAGGAAGGAGATGGAGAAGGAAGGAGATTGAAGGGGAAGGAAGGAAGGAAGGCAGGAAGGAAGGAAGGCAGGAAGGAGAAAGATTGAAGGGGAAGGGATGGAGATGGAGATGGAGATGGAGATGGAAGGACGGAAGGAAGGAAGGAAGGAAGATTGAAGGGGAAAGGAAGGAGATGGAGAAGGAAGGAAGATTGAAGGGGAAATATAGCAGATGGACAAGGAAGGAGATTGAAGGGGAATGAAGTAAGGATGGAAGATTGAAGGGGAAAGGAAGGATGGAAGGAACGAAGGAAGGAAGGAGAAAGAAATTGAAGGGGAATGGATGGAGATGGAGATGGAAGGAAGGAAGGAAGATTGAAGGGGAAGGGAAGGAGATGGACAAGGAAGGAGATTGAAGGGGAAGGGAAGAAAGGAAGGAGAGAGAGAGATTAAAGGGGAAGTGATGGAGATGGAAGGAAGGAAGATTGAAGGGGAAAGGAAGGATGGAAGGAAGGAAGGAAGGAGAAAGAAATTGAAAGGGAAGGGATAGAGATGGAGATGGAAGGAGATTGAAGGGGAAAGGAAGGAGATGGAGAAGGAAGGAGATTGAAGGGGTAAGGAAGAAGATGGAGAAGGAAGGAGATTGAAGTGGAAAGGAAGGAAGGAAGGGGAGAGATTTAAAGGGAAGGGATGGAGATGGAGATGGAAGGAAGGAAGGAAGGAAGATTGAAGGGGAAAGGAAGGAAGGAGATTGAAGGGGAAAGGAAGGAAGAAATGAAGGAAGGAAGATTGAAGGGGAAACGAAGGAGATGGAGAAGGAAGGAGATTGAAGGGGAAGGAAGGAAGGAAGGAAGGAAGGAAGGAAGGAAGGAAGGAAAGAAGGAGAAAGAAATTGAAGGGGAAGGGATAGAGATGGAGAAGGAAGGAGATTGAAGGGGAAAGGAAGAAGATGGAGAAGGAAGGAGATTGAAGGGGAGGGAAGGAAGGACGGAAGGAAGGAGAGAGATTGAAAGGGAAGGGATGGAGGTGGAGGTGGAAGGAAGGAAGGAAGGAAGATTGAAGGCGAAAGGAAGGAGATGGAGAAGGAAGGAAGATTGAAGGGGAAAGGAAGGGGATGGAGAAGGAAGGAGATTGAAGGGGAAGGGAAGAAAGGAAGGAGAGAGAGAGATTGAAGGGGAAGTGATGGAGATGGAAGGAAGGAAGATTGAAGGGGAAAGGAAGGATGGAAGGAAGGAAGGAAGGAGAAAGAAATTGAAGGGGAAGGGATGGAGATGGAGATGGAAGGAGATTGAAGGGGAAAGGAAGGAGATGGAGAAGGAAGGAGATTGAAGGGGAAAGGAAGAAGATGGAGAAGGAAGGAGATTGAAGGGGAGGGAAGGAAGGAAGGAAGGAAGGAAGGAGAGAGATTGAAAGGGAAGGGATGGAGGTGGAGATGGATGGATGGAAGGAAGGAAGGAAGATTGAAGGGGAAAGGAAGGAGATGGAGAAGGAAGGAGATTGAAGGGGAAGGAAGGAAGGAAGGCAGGAAGGAAGGAAGGCAGGAAGGAGAAAGATTGAAGGGGAAGGGATGGAGATGGAGATGGAAGGACGGAAGGAAGGAAGGAAGGAAGATTGAAGGGGAAAGGAAGGAGATGGAGAAGGAAGGAAGATTGAAGGGGAAACGAAGGAGATGGAGAAGGAAGGAGATTGAAGGGGAAGGGAAGAAAGGAAGGAGAGAGAGAGATTGAAGGGGAAGTGATGGAGATGGAAGGAAGGAAGATTGAAGGGGAAAGGAAGGATGGAAGGAAGGAAGGAAGGAGAAAGAAATTGAAGGGGAAGGGATAGAGATGGAGATGGAAGGAGATTGAAGGGGAAAGGAAGGAGATGGAGAAGGAAGGAGATTGAAGGTGAAAGGAAGGAAGGAAGATTGAAGGGGAAAGGAAGGAAATGGAGAAGGAAGGAGATTGAAGGAGGAAGGAAGAAAGGAAGGAAGGAGAGAGTGATTGAAAAGGAAGGGATGTAGATGGAAGGAAGGAAGGAAGATTGAAGGGGAAAGGAAGGAGATGGAGAATGAAGGAGATTGAATGGAAAGGAAGGAGATGGACGAGGAAGGAGATTGAAGGGGAAGGAAGAAAGGAAGGAAGGAGAAAGAAATTGAAGGGGAAGGGATAGAGATGGAGATGGAAGGAGATTGAAGGGGAAAGGAAGGAGATGGAGAAGGAAGGAAGATTGAAGGGGAAACGAAGGAGATGGAGAAGGAAGGAGATTGAAGGGGAAGGGAAGAAAGGAAGGAGAGAGAGAGATTAAAGGGGAAGTGATGGAGATGGAAGGAAGGAAGATTGAAGGGGAAAGGAAGGATGGAAGGAAGGAAGGAAGGAGAAAGAAATTGAAGGGGAAGGGATAGAGATGGAGATGGAAGGAGATTGAAGGGGAAAGGAAAGAGATGGAGAAGGAAGGAGATTGAAGGGGAAAGGAAGAAGATGGAGAAGGAAAGAGATTGAAGGGGAGGGAAGGAAGGAAGGCAGGAAGGAGAAAGATTCAAGGGGAAGGGATGGAGATGGAGATGGAGATGGAGATGGAGATGGAGATGGAAGGAAGGAAGGAAGGAAGGAAGATTGAAGGGGAAAGGAAGGAGATGGAGAAGGAAGGAGATTGAAGGGGAAGGGAAGAAAGGAAGGAGAGAGAGAGACTGAAGGGGAAGTGATGGAGATGGAAGGAAGGAAGATTGAAGGGGAAAGGAAGGATGGAAGGAAGGAAGGAAGGAGAAAGAAATTGAAGGGGAAGGGATAGAGATGGAGATGGAAGGAGATTGAAGGGGAAAGGAAGGAGATGGAGAAGGAAGGAGATTGAAGGTGAAAGGAAGGAAGGAAGATTGAAGGGAAAGGAAGGAACTGGAGAAGGAAGGAGATTGAAGGGGAAAGGAAGGAAGGAAGATTGAAGAGCAAACGAAGGAGATGGAGATGGAAGGAGATTGAAGGGGAGAGGAAGGAGATGGAGAAGAAAGGAGATTGAAGGAGGAAGGAAGGAAGGAAGGAAGGAGAGAGTGATTGAAAAGGAAGGGATGGAGATGGAAGGAAGGAAGGAAGATTGAAGGGGAAAGGAAGGAGATGGAGAATGAAGGAGATTGAATGGAAAGGAAGGAGATGGATGAGGAAGGAGATTGAAGGGGAAGGAAGAAAGGAAGGAAGGAGAAAGAAATTGAAGGGGAAGGGATACAGATGGAGATGGAAGGAGATTGAAGGGGAAAGGAAGGAGATGGAGAAGGAAGGAGATTGAAGGGGAAAGGAAGGAAGGAAGATTGAAGGGGAAACGGAGGAGATGGAGAAGGAAGGAGATTGAAGGGGAAGGAAGGAAGGAAGGAGAAAGATTGAAGGGGAAGGGATGGAGATGGAGATGGAAGGAAGGAAGATTGAAGGGGAAAGGAAGGAGATGGAGAAGAAAGGAGATTGAAGGGGAAGGAAGGAATTAGAGAGATTGAAGGGGAAGGGATGGAGATGGAAGGAAGGAAGGAAGATTGAAGGGGAAAGGAAGGAGATGGAGAAGGAAGGAGATTGAAGGGGGAAGGAAGGAAGGAAGGAAGGAAGGAGAGAGATTGAAGGGGAAGGGATGGAGAAGGAAGGAAGGAAGATTGAAGGGGAAAGGAAGGAGATGGAGAAGGAAGGAGATTGAAGGGGAAGGAAGGAAGGAAGGAAGGAAGGAAGGAAGGAGAGAGATTGAAAGGGAAGGGATGGAGATGGAAATGGATGGAAGGAAGGAAGATTGAAGGGGAAATATAGCAGATGGACAAGGAAGGAGATTGAAGGGGAATGAAGTAAGGATGGAAGATTGAAGGGGAAAGGAAGGATGGAAGGAACGAAGGAAGGAAGGAGAAAGAAATTGAAGGGGAATGGATGGAGATGGAGATGGAAGGAAGGAAGGAAGATTGAAGGGGAAGCGAAGGAGATGGACAAGGAAGGAGATTAAAGGGGAAGGGAAGAAAGGAAGGAGAGAGAGAGATTAAAGGGGAAGTGATGGAGATGGAAGGAAGGAAGATTGAAGGGGAAAGGAAGGATGGAAGGAAGGAAGGAAGGAGAAAGAAATTGAAAGGGAAGGGATAGAGATGGAGATGGAAGGAGATTGAAGGGGAAAGGAAGGAGATGGAGAAGGAAGGAGATTGAAGGGGTAAGGAAGAAGATGGAGAAGTTAGGAGATTGAAGTGGAAAGGAAGGAAGGAAGGGGAGAGATTTAAAGGGAAGGGATGGAGATGGAGATGGAAGGCAGGAAGGAAGGAAGATTGAAGGGGAAAGGAAGGAAGGAGATTGAAGGGGAAAGGAAGGAAGAAATGAAGGAAGGAAGATTGAAGGGGAAACGAAGGAGATGGAGAAGGAAGGAGATTGAAGGGGAAGGAAGGAAGGAAGGAAGGAAGGAAGGAAGGAAGGAAGGAAGGAAGGAAGGAAGGAAGGAGAAAGAAATTGAAGGGGAAGGGATAGAGATGGAGAAGGAAGGAGATTGAAGGGGAAAGGAAGAAGATGGAGAAGGAAGGAGATTGAAGGGGAGGGAAGGAAGGACGGAAGGAAGGAGAGAGATTGAAAGGGAAGGGATGGAGGTGGAGATGGAAGGAAGGAAGGAAGGAAGATTGAAGGCGAAAGGAAGGAGATGGAGAAGGAAGGAAGATTGAAGGGGAAAGGAAGGGGATGGAGAAGGAAGGAGATTGAAGGGGAAGGGAAGAAAGGAAGGAGAGAGAGAGATTGAAGGGGAAGTGATGGAGATGGAAGGAAGGAAGATTGAAGGGGAAAGGAAGGATGGAAGGAAGGAAGGAAGGAGAAAGAAATTGAAGGGGAAGGGATAGAGATGGAGATGGAAGGAGATTGAAGGGGAAAGGAAGGAGATGGAGAAGGAAGGAGATTGAAGGGGAAAGGAAGAAGATGGAGAAGGAAGGAGATTGAAGGGGAGGGAAGGAAGGAAGGAAGGAAGGAAGGAGAGAGATTGAAAGGGAAGGGATGGAGGTGGAGATGGATGGATGGAAGGAAGGAAGGAAGATTGAAGGGGAAAGGAAGGAGATGGAGAAGGAAGGAGATTGAAGGGGAAGGAAGGAAGGAAGGCAGGAAGGAAGGAAGGCAGGAAGGAGAAAGATTGAAGGGGAAGGGATGGAGATGGAGATGGAGATGGAGATGAAAGGACGGAAGGAAGGAAGGAAGGAAGATTGAAGGGGAAAGGAAGGAGATGGAGAAGGAAGGAAGATTGAAGGGGAAACGAAGGAGATGGAGAAGGAAGGAGATTGAAGGGGAAGGGAAGAAAGGAAGGAGAGAGAGAGATTGAAGGGGAAGTGATGGAGATGGAAGGAAGGAAGATTGAAGGGGAAAGGAAGGATGGAAGGAAGGAAGGAAGGAGAAATAAATTGAAGGGGAAGGATAGAGATGGAGATGGAAGGAGATTGAAGGGGAAAGGAAGGAGATGGAGAAGGAAGGAGATTGAAGGTGAAAGGAAGGAAGGAAGATTGAAGGGGAAAGGAAGGAAATGGAGAAGGAAGGAGATTGAAGGGGAAAGGAAGGAAGGAAGATTGAAGAGGAAACGAAGGAGATGGAGATGGAAGGAGATTGAAGGGGAAAGGAAGGAGATGGAGAAGGAAGGAGATTGAAGGGGTAAGGAAGAAGATGGAGAAGGAAGGAGATTGAAGTGGAAAGGAAGGAAGGAAGGGGAGAGATTTAAAGGGAAGGGATGGAGATGGAGATGGAAGGAAGGAAGGAAGGAAGATTGAAGGGGAAAGGAAGGAAGGAGATTGAAGGGGAAAGGAAGGAAGAAATGAAGGAAGGAAGATTGAAGGGGAAACGAAGGAGATGGAGAAGGAAGGAGATTGAAGGGGAAGGAAGGAAGGAAGGAAGGAAGGAAGGAAGGAAGGAAGGAAGGAAGGAAGGAGAAAGAAATTGAAGGGGAAGGGATAGAGATGGAGAAGGAAGGAGATTGAAGGGGAAAGGAAGAAGATGGAGAAGGAAGGAGATTGAAGGGGAGGGAAGGAAGGACGGAAGGAAGGAGAGAGATTGAAAGGGAAGGATGGAGGTGGAGATGGAAGGAAGGAAGGAAGGAAGGAAGATTGAAGGCGAAAGGAAGGAGATGGAGAAGGAAGGAAGATTGAAGGGGAAAGGAAGGGGATGGAGAAGGAAGGAGATTGAAGGGGAAGGGAAGAAAGGAAGGAGAGAGAGAGATTGAAGGGGAAGTGATGGAGATGGAAGGAAGGAAGATTGAAGGGGAAAGGAAGGATGGAAGGAAGGAAGGAAGGAGAAAGAAATTGAAGGGGAAGGGATAGAGATGGAGATGGAAGGAGATTGAAGGGGAAAGGAAGGAGATGGAGAAGGAAGGAGATTGAAGGGGAAAGGAAGAAGATGGAGAAGGAAGGAGATTGAAGGGGAGGGAAGGAAGGAAGGAAGGAAGGAAGGAGAGAGATTGAAAGGGAAGGGATGGAGGTGGAGATGGATGGATGGAAGGAAGGAAGGAAGATTGAAGGGGAAAGGAAGGAGATGGAGAAGGAAGGAGATTGAAGGGGAAGGAAGGAAGGAAGGCAGGAAGGAAGGAAGGCAGGAAGGAGAAAGATTGAAGGGGAAGGGATGGAGATGGAGATGGAGATGGAGATGGAAGGACGGAAGGAAGGAAGGAAGGAAGATTGAAGGGGAAAGGAAGGAGATGGAGAAGGAAGGAAGATTGAAGGGGAAATATAGCAGATGGACAAGGAAGGAGATTGAAGGGGAATGAAGTAAGGATGGAAGATTGAAGGGGAAAGGAAGGATGGAAGGAACGAAGGAAGGAAGGAGAAAGAAATTGAAGGGGAATGGATGGAGATGGAGATGGAAGGAAGGAAGGAAGATTGAAGGGGAAGGGAAGGAGATGGACAAGGAAGGAGATTGAAGGGGAAGGAAGAAAGGAAGGAGAGAGAGAGATTAAAGGGGAAGTGATGGAGATGGAAGGAAGGAAGATTGAAGGGGAAAGGAAGGATGAGAAGGAAGGAAGAGGAGAAAGAAATTGAAAGGGAAGGGATAGAGATGGAGATGGAAGGAGATTGAAGGGGAAAGGAAGGAGATGGAGAAGGAAGGAGATTGAAGGGGTAAGGAAGAAGATGGAGAAGGAAGGAGATTGAAGTGGAAAGGAAGGAAGGAAGGGGAGAGATTTAAAGGGAAGGGATGGAGATGGAGATGGAAGGAAGGAAGGAAGGAAGATTGAAGGGGAAAGGAAGGAAGGAGATTGAAGGGGAAAGGAAGGAAGAAATGAAGGAAGGAAGATTGAAGGGGAAACGAAGGAGATGGAGAAGGAAGGAGATTGAAGGGGAAGAAGGAAGGAAGGAAGGAAGGAAGGAAGGAAGGAAGGAAAGAAGGAGAAAGAAATTGAAGGGGAAGGGATAGAGATGGAGAAGGAAGGAGATTGAAGGGGAAGGAAGAAGATGGAGAAGGAAGGAGATTGAAGGGGAGGGAAGGAAGGACGGAAGGAAGGAGAGAGATTGAAAGGGAAGGGATGGAGGTGGAGGTGGAAGGAAGGAAGGAAGGAAGATTGAAGGCGAAAGGAAGGAGATGGAGAAGGAAGGAAGATTGAAGGGGAAAGGAAGGGGATGGAGAAGGAAGGAGATTGAAGGGGAAGGGAAGAAAGGAAGGAGAGAGAGAGATTGAAGGGGAAGTGATGGAGATGGAAGGAAGGAAGATTGAAGGGGAAAGGAAGGATGGAAGGAAGGAAGGAAGGAGAAAGAAATTGAAGGGGAAGGGATGGAGATGGAGATGGAAGGAGATTGAAGGGGAAAGGAAGGAGATGGAGAAGGAAGGAGATTGAAGGGGAAAGGAAGAAGATGGAGAAGGAAGGAGATTGAAGGGGAGGGAAGGAAGGAAGGAAGGAAGGAAGGAGAGAGATTGAAAGGGAAGGGATGGAGGTGGAGATGGATGGATGGAAGGAAGGAAGGAAGATTGAAGGGGAAAGGAAGGAGATGGAGAAGGAAGGAGATTGAAGGGGAAGGAAGGAAGGAAGGCAGGAAGGAAGGAAGGCAGGAAGGAGAAAGATTGAAGGGGAAGGGATGGAGATGGAGATGGAAGGACGGAAGGAAGGAAGGAAGGAAGATTGAAGGGGAAAGGAAGGAGATGGAGAAGGAAGGAAGATTGAAGGGGAAACGAAGGAGATGGAGAAGGAAGGAGATTGAAGGGGAAGGGAAGAAAGGAAGGAGAGAGAGAGATTGAAGGGGAAGTGATGGAGATGGAAGGAAGGAAGATTGAAGGGGAAAGGAAGGATGGAAGGAAGGAAGGAAGGAGAAAGAAATTGAAGGGGAAGGGATAGAGATGGAGATGGAAGGAGATTGAAGGGGAAAGGAAGGAGATGGAGAAGGAAGGAGATTGAAGGTGAAAGGAAGGAAGGAAGATTGAAGGGAAAGGAAGGAAATGGAGAAGGAAGGAGATTGAAGGAGGAAGGAAGAAAGGAAGGAAGGAGAGAGTGATTGAAAAGGAAGGGATGTAGATGGAAGGAAGGAAGGAAGATTGAAGGGGAAAGGAAGGAGATGGAGAATGAAGGAGATTGAATGGAAAGGAAGGAGATGGACGAGGAAGGAGATTGAAGGGGAAGGAAGAAAGGAAGGAAGGAGAAAGAAATTGAAGGGGAAGGGATAGAGATGGAGATGGAAGGAGATTGAAGGGGAAAGGAAGGAGATGGAGAAGGAAGGAAGATTGAAGGGGAAACGAAGGAGATGGAGAAGGAAGGAGATTGAAGGGGAAGGGAAGAAAGGAAGGAGAGAGAGAGATTAAAGGGGAAGTGATGGAGATGGAAGGAAGGAAGATTGAAGGGGAAAGGAAGGATGGAAGGAAGGAAGGAAGGAGAAAGAAATTGAAGGGGAAGGGATAGAGATGGAGATGGAAGGAGATTGAAGGGAAAGGAAAGAGATGGAGAAGGAAGGAGATTGAAGGGGAAAGGAAGAAGATGGAGAAGGAAAGAGATTGAAGGGGAGGGAAGGAAGGAAGGCAGGAAGGAGAAAGATTCAAGGGGAAGGGATGGAGATGGAGATGGAGATGGAGATGGAGATGGAGATGGAAGGAAGGAAGGAAGGAAGGAAGATTGAAGGGGAAAGGAAGGAGATGGAGAAGGAAGGAGATTGAAGGGGAAGGGAAGAAAGGAAGGAGAGAGAGAGACTGAAGGGGAAGTGATGGAGATGGAAGGAAGGAAGATTGAAGGGGAAAGGAAGGATGGAAGGAAGGAAGGAAGGAGAAAGAAATTGAAGGGGAAGGGATAGAGATGGAGATGGAAGGAGATTGAAGGGGAAAGGAAGGAGATGGAGAAGGAAGGAGATTGAAGGTGAAAGGAAGGAAGGAAGATTGAAGGGAAAGGAAGGAACTGGAGAAGGAAGGAGATTGAAGGGGAAAGGAAGGAAGGAAGATTGAAGAGCAAACGAAGGAGATGGAGATGGAAGGAGATTGAAGGGGAGAGGAAGGAGATGGAGAAGAAAGGAGATTGAAGGAGGAAGGAAGGAAGGAAGGAAGGAGAGAGTGATTGAAAAGGAAGGGATGGAGATGGAAGGAAGGAAGGAAGATTGAAGGGGAAAGGAAGGAGATGGAGAATGAAGGAGATTGAATGGAAAGGAAGGAGATGGATGAGGAAGGAGATTGAAGGGGAAGGAAGAAAGGAAGGAAGGAGAAAGAAATTGAAGGGGAAGGGATACAGATGGAGATGGAAGGAGATTGAAGGGGAAAGGAAGGAGATGGAGAAGGAAGGAGATTGAAGGGGAAAGGAAGGAAGGAAGATTGAAGGGGAAACGGAGGAGATGGAGAAGGAAGGAGATTGAAGGGGAAGGAAGGAAGGAAGGAGAAAGATTGAAGGGGAAGGGATGGAGATGGAGATGGAAGGAAGGAAGATTGAAGGGGAAAGGAAGGAGATGGAGAAGAAAGGAGATTGAAGGGGAAGGAAGGAATTAGAGAGATTGAAGGGGAAGGGATGGAGATGGAAGGAAGGAAGGAAGATTGAAGGGGAAAGGAAGGAGATGGAGAAGGAAGGAGATTGAAGGGGGAAGGAAGGAAGGAAGGAAGGAAGGAGAGAGATTGAAGGGGAAGGGATGGAGAAGGAAGGAAGGAAGATTGAAGGTTGAAGGGGAAAGGAAGGAGATGGAGAAGGAAGGAGATTGAAGGGGAAGGAAGGAAGGAAGGAAGGAAGGAAGGAAGGAGAGAGATTGAAAGGGAAGGGATGGAGATGGAAATGGATGGAAGGAAGGAAGATTGAAGGGGAAATATAGCAGATGGACAAGGAAGGAGATTGAAGGGGAATGAAGTAAGGATGGAAGATTGAAGGGGAAAGGAAGGATGGAAGGAACGAAGGAAGGAAGGAGAAAGAAATTGAAGGGGAATGGATGGAGATGGAGATGGAAGGAAGGAAGGAAGATTGAAGGGGAAGCGAAGGAGATGGACAAGGAAGGAGATTAAAGGGGAAGGGAAGAAAGGAAGGAGAGAGAGAGATTAAAGGGGAAGTGATGGAGATGGAAGGAAGGAAGATTGAAGGGGAAAGGAAGGATGGAAGGAAGGAAGGAAGGAGAAAGAAATTGAAAGGGAAGGGATAGAGATGGAGATGGAAGGAGATTGAAGGGGAAAGGAAGGAGATGGAGAAGGAAGGAGATTGAAGGGGTAAGGAAGAAGATGGAGAAGTTAGGAGATTGAAGTGGAAAGGAAGGAAGGAAGGGGAGAGATTTAAAGGGAAGGGATGGAGATGGAGATGGAAGGCAGGAAGGAAGGAAGATTGAAGGGGAAAGGAAGGAAGGAGATTGAAGGGGAAAGGAAGGAAGAAATGAAGGAAGGAAGATTGAAGGGGAAACGAAGGAGATGGAGAAGGAAGGAGATTGAAGGGGAAGGAAGGAAGGAAGGAAGGAAGGAAGGAAGGAAGGAAGGAAGGAAGGAAGGAAGGAAGGAGAAAGAAATTGAAGGGGAAGGGATAGAGATGGAGAAGGAAGGAGATTGAAGGGGAAAGGAAGAAGATGGAGAAGGAAGGAGATTGAAGGGGAGGGAAGGAAGGACGGAAGGAAGGAGAGAGATTGAAAGGGAAGGGATGGAGGTGGAGATGGAAGGAAGGAAGGAAGGAAGATTGAAGGCGAAAGGAAGGAGATGGAGAAGGAAGGAAGATTGAAGGGGAAAGGAAGGGGATGGAGAAGGAAGGAGATTGAAGGGGAAGGGAAGAAAGGAAGGAGAGAGAGAGATTGAAGGGGAAGTGATGGAGATGGAAGGAAGGAAGATTGAAGGGGAAAGGAAGGATGGAAGGAAGGAAGGAAGGAGAAAGAAATTGAAGGGGAAGGGATAGAGATGGAGATGGAAGGAGATTGAAGGGGAAAGGAAGGAGATGGAGAAGGAAGGAGATTGAAGGGGAAAGGAAGAAGATGGAGAAGGAAGGAGATTGAAGGGGAGGGAAGGAAGGAAGGAAGGAAGGAAGGAGAGAGATTGAAAGGGAAGGGATGGAGGTGGAGATGGATGGATGGAAGGAAGGAAGGAAGATTGAAGGGGAAAGGAAGGAGATGGAGAAGGAAGGAGATTGAAGGGGAAGGAAGGAAGGAAGGCAGGAAGGAAGGAAGGCAGGAAGGAGAAAGATTGAAGGGGAAGGGATGGAGATGGAGATGGAGATGGAGATGAAAGGACGGAAGGAAGGAAGGAAGGAAGATTGAAGGGGAAAGGAAGGAGATGGAGAAGGAAGGAAGATTGAAGGGGAAACGAAGGAGATGGAGAAGGAAGGAGATTGAAGGGGAAGGGAAGAAAGGAAGGAGAGAGAGAGATTGAAGGGGAAGTGATGGAGATGGAAGGAAGGAAGATTGAAGGGGAAAGGAAGGATGGAAGGAAGGAAGGAAGGAGAAATAAATTGAAGGGGAAGGGATAGAGATGGAGATGGAAGGAGATTGAAGGGGAAAGGAAGGAGATGGAGAAGGAAGGAGATTGAAGGTGAAAGGAAGGAAGGAAGATTGAAGGGGAAAGGAAGGAAATGGAGAAGGAAGGAGATTGAAGGGGAAAGGAAGGAAGGAAGATTGAAGAGGAAACGAAGGAGATGGAGATGGAAGGAGATTGAAGGGGAGAGGAAGGAGATGGAGAAGGAAGGAGATTGAAGGAGGAAGGAAGAAAGGAAGGAAGGAGAGAGTGATTGAAAAGGAAGGGATGTAGATGGAAGGAAGGAAGGAAGATTGAAGGGGAAAGGAAGGAGATGGAGAATGAAGGAGATTGAATGGAAAGGAAGGA
This sequence comes from Bothrops alternatus, assembly GCA_034064705.1. NCBI lineage: Eukaryota > Metazoa > Chordata > Lepidosauria > Squamata > Viperidae > Bothrops > Bothrops alternatus. The sequence goes on along the minus strand of JARGCV010000495.1, from coordinate 434,384 downwards.
GATGGACGAGGAAGGAGATTGAAGGGGAAGGAAGAAAGGAAGGAAGGAGAAAGAAATTGAAGGGAAAGGGATAGAGATGGAGATGGAAGGAGATTGAAGGGGAAAGGAAGGAGATGGAGAAGGAAGGAAGATTGAAGGGGAAACGAAGGAGATGGAGAAGGAAGGAGATTGAAGGGGAAGGGAAGAAAGGAAGGAGAGAGAGAGATTAAAGGGGAAGTGATGGAGATGGAAGGAAGGAAGATTGAAGGGGAAAGGAAGGATGGAAGGAAGGAAGGAAGGAGAAAGAAATTGAAGGGGAAGGGATAGAGATGGAGATGGAAGGAGATTGAAGGGGAAAGGAAAGAGATGGAGAAGGAAGGAGATTGAAGGGGAAAGGAAGAAGATGGAGAAGGAAAGAGATTGAAGGGGAGGGAAGGAAGGAAGGCAGGAAGGAGAAAGATTCAAGGGGAAGGGATGGAGATGGAGATGGAGATGGAGATGGAGATGGAGATGGAAGGAAGGAAGGAAGGAAGGAAGATTGAAGGGGAAAGGAAGGAGATGGAGAAGGAAGGAGATTGAAGGGGAAGGGAAGAAAGGAAGGAGAGAGAGAGACTGAAGGGGAAGTGATGGAGATGGAAGGAAGGAAGATTGAAGGGGAAAGGAAGGATGGAAGGAAGGAAGGAAGGAGAAAGAAATTGAAGGGGAAGGGATAGAGATGGAGATGGAAGGAGATTGAAGGGGAAAGGAAGGAGATGGAGAAGGAAGGAGATTGAAGGTGAAAGGAAGGAAGGAAGATTGAAGGGAAAGGAAGGAACTGGAGAAGGAAGGAGATTGAAGGGGAAAGGAAGGAAGGAAGATTGAAGAGCAAACGAAGGAGATGGAGATGGAAGGAGATTGAAGGGGAGAGGAAGGAGATGGATGAGGAAGGAGATTGAAGGGGAAGGAAGAAAGGAAGGAAGGAGAAAGAAATTGAAGGGGAAGGGATAGAGATGGAGATGGAAGGAGATTGAAGGGGAAAGGAAGGAGATGGAGAAGGAAGGAGATTGAAGGGGAAAGGAAGGAAGGAAGATTGAAGGGGAAACGGAGGAGATGGAGAAGGAAGGAGATTGAAGGGGAAGGAAGGAAGGAAGGAGAAAGATTGAAGGGGAAGGGATGGAGATGGAGATGGAAGGAAGGAAGATTGAAGGGGAAAGGAAGGAGATGGAGAAGAAAGGAGATTGAAGGGGAAGGAAGGAATTAGAGAGATTGAAGGGGAAGGGATGGAGATGGAAGGAAGGAAGGAAGATTGAAGGGGAAAGGAAGGAGATGGAGAAGGAAGGAGATTGAAGGGGGAAGGAAGGAAGGAAGGAAGGAAGGAAGGAGAGAGATTGAAGGGGAAGGGATGGAGAAGGAAGGAAGGAAGATTGAAGGGGAAAGGAAGGAGATGGAGAAGGAAGGAGATTGAAGGGGAAGGAAGGAAGGAAGGAAGGAAGGAAGGAAGGAAGGAAGGAGAGAGATTGAAAGGGAAGGGATGGAGATGGAAATGGATGGAAGGAAGGAAGATTGAAGGGGAAATATAGCAGATGGACAAGGAAGGAGATTGAAGGGGAATGAAGTAAGGATGGAAGATTGAAGGGGAAAGGAAGGATGGAAGGAACGAAGGAAGGAAGGAGAAAGAAATTGAAGGGGAATGGATGGAGATGGAGATGGAAGGAAGGAAGGAAGATTGAAGGGGAAACGAAGGAGATGGACAAGGAAGGAGATTGAAGGGGAAGGGAAGAAAGGAAGGAGAGAGAGAGATTAAAGGGGAAGTGATGGAGATGGAAGGAAGGAAGATTGAAGGGGAAAGGAAGGATGGAAGGAAGGAAGGAAGGAGAAAGAAATTGAAAGGGAAGGGATAGAGATGGAGATGGAAGGAGATTGAAGGGGAAAGGAAGGAGATGGAGAAGGAAGGAGATTGAAGGGGTAAGGAAGAAGATGGAGAAGGAAGGAGATTGAAGTGGAAAGGAAGGAAGGAAGGGGAGAGATTTAAAGGGAAGGGATGGAGATGGAGATGGAAGGAAGGAAGGGAGGAAGATTGAAGGGGAAAGGAAGGAAGGAGATTGAAGGGGAAAGGAAGGAAGAAATGAAGGAAGGAAGATTGAAGGGGAAACGAAGGAGATGGAGAAGGAAGGAGATTGAAGGGGAAGGAAGGAAGGAAGGAAGGAAGGAAGGAAGGAAGGAAGGAAGGAGAAAGAAATTGAAGGGGAAGGGATAGAGATGGAGAAGGAAGGAGATTGAAGGGGAAAGGAAGAAGATGGAGAAGGAAGGAGATTGAAGGGAGGGAAGGAAGGACGGAAGGAAGGAGAGAGATTGAAAGGGAAGGGATGGAGGTGGAGATGGAAGGAAGGAAGGAAGGAAGATTGAAGGCGAAAGGAAGGAGATGGAGAAGGAAGGAAGATTGAAGGGGAAACGAAGGAGATGGAGAAGGAAGGAGATTGAAGGGGAAGGGAAGAAAGGAAGGAGAGAGAGATTAAAGGGGAAGTGATGGAGATGGAAGGAAGGAAGATTGAAGGGGAAAGGAAGGATGGAAGGAAGGAAGGAAGGAGAAAGAAATTGAAGGGGAAGGGATAGAGATGGAGATGGAAGGAGATTGAAGGGGAAAGGAAAGAGATGGAGAAGGAAGGAGATTGAAGGGGAAAGGAAGAAGATGGAGAAGGAAAGAGATTGAAGGGGAGGGAAGGAAGGAAGGCAGGAAGGAGAAAGATTCAAGGGGAAGGGATGGAGATGGAGATGGAGATGGAGATGGAGATGGAGATGGAAGGAAGGAAGGAAGGAAGGAAGATTGAAGGGAAAGGAAGGAGATGGAGAAGGAAGGAGATTGAAGGGGAAGGGAAGAAAGGAAGGAGAGAGAGAGACTGAAGGGAAGTGATGGAGATGGAAGGAAGGAAGATTGAAGGGGAAAGGAAGGATGGAAGGAAGGAAGGAAGGAGAAAGAAATTGAAGGGGAAGGGATAGAGATGGAGATGGAAGGAGATTGAAGGGGAAAGGAAGGAGATGGAGAAGGAAGGAGATTGAAGGTGAAAGGAAGGAAGGAAGATTGAAGGGAAAGGAAGGAACTGGAGAAGGAAGGAGATTGAAGGGGAAAGGAAGGAAGGAAGATTGAAGAGCAAACGAAGGAGATGGAGATGGAAGGAGATTGAAGGGGAGAGGAAGGAGATGGAGAAGAAAGGAGATTGAAGGAGGAAGGAAGGAAGGAAGGAAGGAGAGAGTGATTGAAAAGGAAGGGATGGAGATGGAAGGAAGGAAGGAAGATTGAAGGGGAAAGGAAGGAGATGGAGAATGAAGGAGATTGAATGGAAAGGAAGGAGATGGATGAGGAAGGAGATTGAAGGGGAAGGAAGAAAGGAAGGAAGGAGAAAGAAATTGAAGGGGAAGGGATAGAGATGGAGATGGAAGGAGATTGAAGGGGAAAGGAAGGAGATGGAGAAGGAAGGAGATTGAAGGGGAAAGGAAGGAAGGAAGATTGAAGGGGAAACGGAGGAGATGGAGAAGGAAGGAGATTGAAGGGGAAGGAAGGAAGGAAGGAGAAAGATTGAAGGGGAAGGGATGGAGATGGAGATGGAAGGAAGGAAGATTGAAGGGGAAAGGAAGGAGATGGAGAAGAAAGGAGATTGAAGGGGAAGGAAGGAATTAGAGAGATTGAAGGGGAAGGGATGGAGATGGAAGGAAGGAAGGAAGATTGAAGGGGAAAGGAAGGAGATGGAGAAGGAAGGAGATTGAAGGGGGAAGGAAGGAAGGAAGGAAGGAAGGAGAGAGATTGAAAGGGAAGGGATGGAGGTGGAGATGGAAGGAAGGAAGGAAGGAAGATTGAAGGCGAAAGGAAGGAGATGGAGAAGGAAGGAAGATTGAAGGGGAAAGGAAGCGGATGGAGAAGGAAGGAGATTGAAGGGGAAGGGAAGAAAGGAAGGAGAGAGAGAGATTGAAGGGGAAGTGATGGAGATGGAAGGAAGGAAGATTGAAGGGGAAAGGAAGGATGGAAGGAAGGAAGGAAGGAGAAAGAAATTGAAGGGGAAGGGATAGAGATGGAGATGGAAGGAGATTGAAGGGGAAAGGAAGGAGATGGAGAAGGAAGGAGATTGAAGGGGAAAGGAAGAAGATGGAGAAGGAAGGAGATTGAAGGGAGGGAAGGAAGGAAGGAAGGAAGGAAGGAGAGAGATTGAAAGGGAAGGGATGGAGGTGGAGATGGATGGATGGAAGGAAGGAAGGAAGATTGAAGGGGAAAGGAAGGAGATGGAGAAGGAAGGAGATTGAAGGGGAAGGAAGGAAGGAAGGCAGGAAGGAAGGAAGGCAGGAAGGAGAAAGATTGAAGGGGAAGGGATGGAGATGGAGATGGAGATGGAGATGGAAGGACGGAAGGAAGGAAGGAAGGAAGATTGAAGGGGAAAGGAAGGAGATGGAGAAGGAAGGAAGATTGAAGGGGAAACGAAGGAGATGGAGAAGGAAGGAGATTGAAGGGGAAGGGAAGAAAGGAAGGAGAGAGAGAGATTGAAGGGGAAGTGATGGAGATGGAAGGAAGGAAGATTGAAGGGGAAAGGAAGGATGGAAGGAAGGAAGGAAGGAGAAAGAAATTGAAGGGGAAGGGATAGAGATGGAGATGGAAGGAGATTGAAGGGGAAAGGAAGGAGATGGAGAAGGAAGGAGATTGAAGGTGAAAGGAAGGAAGGAAGATTGAAGGGGAAAGGAAGGAAATGGAGAAGGAAGGAGATTGAAGGGGAAAGGAAGGAAGGAAGATTGAAGAGGAAACGAAGGAGATGGAGATGGAAGGAGATTGAAGGGGAGAGGAAGGAGATGGAGAAGGAAGGAGATTGAAGGAGGAAGGAAGAAAGGAAGGAAGGAGAGAGTGATTGAAAAGGAAGGGATGTAGATGGAAGGAAGGAAGGAAGATTGAAGGGGAAAGGAAGGAGATGGAGAATGAAGGAGATTGAATGGAAAGGAAGGAGATGGACGAGGAAGGAGATTGAAGGGGAAGGAAGAAAGGAAGGAAGGAGAAAGAAATTGAAGGGGAAGGGATAGAGATGGAGATGGAAGGAGATTGAAGGGGAAAGGAAGGAGATGGAGAAGGAAGGAAGATTGAAGGGGAAACGAAGGAGATGGAGAAGGAAGGAGATTGAAGGGGAAGGGAAGAAAGGAAGGAGAGAGAGAGATTAAAGGGGAAGTGATGGAGATGGAAGGAAGGAAGATTGAAGGGGAAAGGAAGGATGGAAGGAAGGAAGGAAGGAGAAAGAAATTGAAGGGGAAGGGATAGAGATGGAGATGGAAGGAGATTGAAGGGGAAAGGAAAGAGATGGAGAAGGAAGGAGATTGAAGGGAAAGGAAGAAGATGGAGAAGGAAAGAGATTGAAGGGGAGGGAAGGAAGGAAGGCAGGAAGGAGAAAGATTCAAGGGGAAGGGATGGAGATGGAGATGGAGATGGAGATGGAAGGAAGGAAGGAAGGAAGGAAGATTGAAGGGGAAAGGAAGGAGATGGAGAAGGAAGGAGATTGAAGGGGAAGGGAAGAAAGGAAGGAGAGAGAGAGACTGAAGGGGAAGTGATGGAGATGGAAGGAAGGAAGATTGAAGGGGAAAGGAAGGATGGAAGGAAGGAAGGAAGGAGAAAGAAATTGAAGGGGAAGGGATAGAGATGGAGATGGAAGGAGATTGAAGGGGAAAGGAAGGAGATGGAGAAGGAAGGAGATTGAAGGTGAAAGGAAGGAAGGAAGATTGAAGGGAAAGGAAGGAACTGGAGAAGGAAGGAGATTGAAGGGGAAAGGAAGGAAGGAAGATTGAAGAGCAAACGAAGGAGATGGAGATGGAAGGAGATTGAAGGGGAGAGGAAGGAGATGGAGAAGAAAGGAGATTGAAGGAGGAAGGAAGGAAGGAAGGAAGGAGAGAGTGATTGAAAAGGAAGGGATGGAGATGGAAGGAAGGAAGGAAGATTGAAGGGGAAAGGAAGGAGATGGAGAATGAAGGAGATTGAATGGAAAGGAAGGAGATGGATGAGGAAGGAGATTGAAGGGGAAGGAAGAAAGGAAGGAAGGAGAAAGAAATTGAAGGGGAAGGGATAGAGATGGAGATGGAAGGAGATTGAAGGGGAAAGGAAGGAGATGGAGAAGGAAGGAGATTGAAGGGGAAAGGAAGGAAGGAAGATTGAAGGGGAAACGGAGGAGATGGAGAAGGAAGGAAATTGAAGGGGAAGGAAGGAAGGAAGGAGAAAGATTGAAGGGGAAGGGATGGAGATGGAGATGGAAGGAAGGAAGATTGAAGGGGAAAGGAAGGAGATGGAGAAGAAAGGAGATTGAAGGGGAAGGAAGGAATTAGAGAGATTGAAGGGGAAGGGATGGAGATGGAAGGAAGGAAGGAAGATTGAAGGGGAAAGGAAGGAGATGGAGAAGGAAGGAGATTGAAGGGGGAAGGAAGGAAGGAAGGAAGGAGAGAGATTGAAGGGGAAGGGATGGAGAAGGAAGGAAGGAAGATTGAAGGGGAAAGGAAGGAGATGGAGAAGGAAGGAGATTGAAGGGGAAGGAAGGAAGGAAGGAAGGAAGGAAGGAAGGAAGGAAGGAAGGAGAGAGATTGAAAGGGAAGGGATGGAGATGGAAATGGATGGAAGGAAGGAAGATTGAAGGGGAAATATAGCAGATGGACAAGGAAGGAGATTGAAGGGGAATGAAGTAAGGATGGAAGATTGAAGGGGAAAGGAAGGATGGAAGGAACGAAGGAAGGAAGGAGAAAGAAATTGAAGGGGAATGGATGGAGATGGAGATGGAAGGAAGGAAGGAAGATTGAAGGGGAAACGAAGGAGATGGACAAGGAAGGAGATTGAAGGGGAAGGGAAGAAAGGAAGGAGAGAGAGAGATTAAAGGGGAAGTGATGGAGATGGAAGGAAGGAAGATTGAAGGGGAAAGGAAGGATGGAAGGAAGGAAGGAAGGAGAAAGAAATTGAAAGGGAAGGGATAGAGATGGAGATGGAAGGAGATTGAAGAGGAAAGGAAGGAGATGGAGAAGGAAGGAGATTGAAGGGGTAAGGAAGAAGATGGAGAAGGAAGGAGATTGAAGTGGAAAGGAAGGAAGGAAGGGGAGAGATTTAAAGGGAAGGGATGGAGATGGAGATGGAAGCAAGGAAGGAAGGAAGATTGAAGGGGAAAGGAAGGAAGGAGATTGAAGGGGAAAGGAAGGAAGAAATGAAGGAAGGAAGATTGAAGGGGAAACGAAGGAGATGGAGAAGGAAGGAGATTGAAGGGGAAGGAAGGAAGGAAGGAAGGAAGGAAGGAAGGAAGGAAGGAAGGAGAAAGAAATTGAAGGGGAAGGGATAGAGATGGAGAAGGAAGGAGATTGAAGGGGAAAGGAAGAAGATGGAGAAGGAAGGAGATTGAAGGGGAGGGAAGGAAGGACGGAAGGAAGGAGAGAGATTGAAAGGGAAGGGATGGAGGTGGAGATGGAAGGAAGGAAGGAAGGAAGATTGAAGGCGAAAGGAAGGAGATGGAGAAGGAAGGAAGATTGAAGGGGAAAGGAAGGGGATGGAGAAGGAAGGAGATTGAAGGGGAAGGAAGGAAGGAGAGAGAGAGATTGAAGGGGAAGTGATGGAGATGGAAGGAAGGAAGATTGAAGGGGAAAGGAAGGATGGAAGGAAGGAAGGAAGGAGAAAGAAATTGAAGGGGAAGGGATAGAGATGGAGATGGAAGGAGATTGAAGGGGAAAGGAAGGAGATGGAGAAGGAAGGAGATTGAAGGGGAAAGGAAGAAGATGGAGAAGGAAGGAGATTGAAGGGGAGGGAAGGAAGGAAGGCAGGAAGGAAGGAAGGAAGGAGAGAGATTGAAAGGGAAGGGATGGAGGTGGAGATGGAGATGGAGATGGAAGGACGGAAGGAAGGAAGGAAGGAAGATTGAAGGGGAAAGGAAGGAGATGGAGAAGGAAGGAAGATTGAAGGGGAAACGAAGGAGATGGAGAAGGAAGGAGATTGAAGGGGAAGGGAAGAAAGGAAGGAGAGAGAGAGATTGAAGGGGAAGTGATGGAGATGGAAGGAAGGAAGATTGAAGGGGAAAGGAAGGATGGAAGGAAGGAAGGAAGGAGAAAGAAATTGAGAGGGAAGGGATAGAGATGGAGATGGAAGGAGATTGAAGGGGAAAGGAAGGAGATGGAGAAGGAAGGAGATTGAAGGGGAAACGAAGGAAGGAAGATTGAAGGGGAAAGGAAGGAAATTGAGAAGGAAGGAGATTGAAGGGGAAAGGAAGGAGGTGGAGAAGGAAGGAGATTGACGGGGAAGGAAGGAAGGCAGGAAGGAAGGAAGGCAGGAAGGAGAAAGATTGAAGGGGAAGGGATGGAGATGGAGATGGAAGGAGATTGAAGGGGAAGGAAGGAAGGAAGGAAGGCAGGAAGGAGAAAGATTGAAGGGGAAGGGATGGAGATGGAGATGGAGATGGAGATGGAAGGAAGGAAGGAAGGAAGATTGAAAGGGAAAGGAAGGAGATGGAGAAGGAAGGAAGATTGAAGGGGAAAGGAAGGAGATGGAGAAGGAAGGAGATTGAAGGGGAAGGGAAGAAAGGAAGGAGAGAGAGAGATTATAGGGGAAGTGATGGAGATGGAAGGAAGGAAGGAAGGAGAAAGAAATTGAAGGGGAAGGGATAGAGATGGAGATGGAAGGAGATTGAAGGGGAAAGGAAGGAGATGGATTAGGAAGGAGATTGAAGGGGAAAGGAAGAAGATGGAGAAGGAAGGAGATTGAAGGGGAGGGAAGGAAGGAAGAAAGGAAGGCAGGAAGGCAGGAAGGAGAAAGATTGAAGGGGAAGGGATGGAGATGGAGATGGAAGGAGATTGAAGGGGAAAGGAAGGAGATGGAGAAGGAAGGAGATTGAAGGTGAAAGGAAGGAAGGAAGATTGAAGGGGAAAGGAAGGAAATGGAGAAGGAAGGAGATTGAAGGGGAAAGGAAGGAAGGAAGATTGAAGAGCAAACGAAGGAGATGGAGATGGAAGGAGATTGAAGGGGAGAGGAAGGAGATGGAGAAGAAAGGAGATTGAAGGAGGAAGGAAGGAAGGAAGGAAGGAGAGAGTGATTGAAAAGGAAGGGATGGAGATGGAAGGAATGAAGGAAGATTGAAGGGGAAAGGAAGGAGATGGAGAATGAAGGAGATTGAATGGAAAGGAAGGAGATGGACGAGGAAGGAGATTGAAGGGGAAGGAAGAAAGGAAGGAAGGAGAAAGAAATTGAAGGGGAAGGGATAGAGATGGAGATGGAAGGAGATTGAAGGGGAAAGGAAGGAGATGGAGAAGGAAGGAAGATTGAAGGGGAAACGAAGGAGATGGAGAAGGAAGGAGATTGAAGGGGAAGGGAAGAAAGGAAGGAGAGAGAGAGATTAAAGGGGAAGTGATGGAGATGGAAGGAAGGAAGATTGAAGGGGAAAGGAAGGATGGAAGGAAGGAAGGAAGGAGAAAGAAATTGAAGGGGAAGGGATAGAGATGGAGATGGAAGGAGATTGAAGGGGAAAGGAAAGAGATGGAGAAGGAAGGAGATTGAAGGGGAAAGGAAGAAGATGGAGAAGGAAAGAGATTGAAGGGGAGGGAAGGAAGGAAGGCAGGAAGGAGAAAGATTCAAGGGGAAGGGATGGAGATGGAGATGGAGATGGAGATGGAGATGGAGATGGAGATGGAAGGAAGGAAGGAAGGAAGGAAGATTGAAGGGGAAAGGAAGGAGATGGAGAAGGAAGGAGATTGAAGGGGAAGGGAAGAAAGGAAGGAGAGAGAGAGACTGAAGGGGAAGTGATGGAGATGGAAGGAAGGAAGATTGAAGGGGAAAGGAAGGATGGAAGGAAGGAAGGAAGGAGAAAGAAATTGAAGGGGAAGGGATAGAGATGGAGATGGAAGGAGATTGAAGGGGAAAGGAAGGAGATGGAGAAGGAAGGAGATTGAAGGTGAAAGGAAGGAAGGAAGATTGAAGGGAAAGGAAGGAACTGGAGAAGGAAGGAGATTGAAGGGGAAAGGAAGGAAGGAAGATTGAAGAGCAAACGAAGGAGATGGAGATGGAAGGAGATTGAAGGGGAGAGGAAGGAGATGGAGAAGAAAGGAGATTGAAGGAGGAAGGAAGGAAGGAAGGAAGGAGAGAGTGATTGAAAAGGAAGGGATGGAGATGGAAGGAAGGAAGGAAGATTGAAGGGGAAAGGAAGGAGATGGAGAATGAAGGAGATTGAATGGAAAGGAAGGAGATGGATGAGGAAGGAGATTGAAGGGGAAGGAAGAAAGGAAGGAAGGAGAAAGAAATTGAAGGGGAAGGGATAGAGATGGAGATGGAAGGAGATTGAAGGGGAAAGGAAGGAGATGGAGAAGGAAGGAGATTGAAGGGGAAAGGAAGGAAGGAAGATTGAAGGGGAAACGGAGGAGATGGAGAAGGAAGGAGATTGAAGGGGAAGGAAGGAAGGAAGGAGAAAGATTGAAGGGGAAGGGATGGAGATGGAGATGGAAGGAAGGAAGATTGAAGGGGAAAGGAAGGAGATGGAGAAGAAAGGAGATTGAAGGGGAAGGAAGGAATTAGAGAGATTGAAGGGGAAGGGATGGAGATGGAAGGAAGGAAGGAAGATTGAAGGGGAAGGAAGGAGATGGAGAAGGAAGGAGATTGAAGGGGGAAGGAAGGAAGGAAGGAAGGAAGGAAGGAAGGAGAGAGATTGAAGGGGAAGGGATGGAGAAGGAAGGAAGGAAGATTGAAGGGGAAAGGAAGGAGATGGAGAAGGAAGGAGATTGAAGGGGAAGGAAGGAAGGAAGGAAGGAAGGAAGGAAGGAAGGAAGGAAGGAAGGAGAGAGATTGAAAGGGAAGGGATGGAGATGGAAATGGATGGAAGGAAGGAAGATTGAAGGGGAAATATAGCAGATGGACAAGGAAGGAGATTGAAGGGGAATGAAGTAAGGATGGAAGATTGAAGGGGAAAGGAAGGATGGAAGGAACGAAGGAAGGAAGGAGAAAGAAATTGAAGGGGAATGGATGGAGATGGAGATGGAAGGAAGGAAGGAAGATTGAAGGGGAAACGAAGGAGATGGACAAGGAAGGCGATTGAAGGGGAAGGGAAGAAAGGAAGGAGAGAGAGAGATTAAAGGGGAAGTGATGGAGATGGAAGGAAGGAAGATTGAAGGGGAAAGGAAGGATGGAAGGAAGGAAGGAAGGAGAAAGAAATTGAAAGGGAAGGGATAGAGATGGAGATGGAAGGAGATTGAAGGGGAAAGGAAGAAGATGGAGAAGGAAAGAGATTGAAGGGGAGGGAAGGAAGGAAGGCAGGAAGGAGAAAGATTCAAGGGGAAGGGATGGAGATGGAGATGGAGATGGAGATGGAGATGGAGATGGAGATGGAGATGGAGATGGAAGGAAGGAAGGAAGGAAGGAAGATTGAAGGGGAAAGGAAGGAGATGGAGAAGGAAGGAGATTGAAGGGGAAGGGAAGAAAGGAAGGAGAGAGAGAGACTGAAGGGGAAGTGATGGAGATGGAAGGAAGGAAGATTGAAGGGGAAAGGAAGGATGGAAGGAAGGAAGGAAGGAGAAAGAAATTGAAGGGGAAGGGATAGAGATGGAGATGGAAGGAGATTGAAGGGGAAAGGAAGGAGATGGAGAAGGAAGGAGATTGAAGGGAAAGGAAGGAACTGGAGAAGGAAGGAGATTGAAGGGGAAAGGAAGGAAGGAAGATTGAAGAGCAAACGAAGGAGATGGAGATGGAAGGAGATTGAAGGGGAGAGGAAGGAGATGGAGAAGAAAGGAGATTGAAGGAGGAAGGAAGGAAGGAAGGAAGGAGAGAGTGATTGAAAAGGAAGGGATGGAGATGGAAGGAAGGAAGGAAGATTGAAGGGGAAAGGAAGGAGATGGAGAATGAAGGAGATTGAATGGAAAGGAAGGAGATGGATGAGGAAGGAGATTGAAGGGGAAGGAAGAAAGGAAGGAAGGAGAAAGAAATTGAAGGGGAAGGGATAGAGATGGAGATGGAAGGAGATTGAAGGGGAAAGGAAGGAGATGGAGAAGGAAGGAGATTGAAGGGGAAAGGAAGGAAGGAAGATTGAAGGGGAAACGGAGGAGATGGAGAAGGAAGGAGATTGAAGGGGAAGGAAGGAAGGAAGGAGAAAGATTGAAGGGGAAGGGATGGAGATGGAGATGGAAGGAAGGAAGATTGAAGGGGAAAGGAAGGAGATGGAGAAGAAAGGAGATTGAAGGGGAAGGAAGGAATTAGAGAGATTGAAGGGGAAGGGATGGAGATGGAAGGAAGGAAGGAAGATTGAAGGGGAAAGGAAGGAGATGGAGAAGGAAGGAGATTGAAGGGGGAAGGAAGGAAGGAAGGAAGGAAGGAAGGAAGGAGAGAGATTGAAGGGGAAGGGATGGAGAAGGAAGGAAGGAAGATTGAAGGGGAAAGGAAGGAGATGGAGAAGGAAGGAGATTGAAGGGGAAGGAAGGAAGGAAGGAAGGAAGGAAGGAAGGAAGGAAGGAAGGAAGGAGAGAGATTGAAAGGAAGGGATGGAGATGGAAATGGATGGAAGGAAGGAAGATTGAAGGGGAAATATAGCAGATGGACAAGGAAGGAGATTGAAGGGGAATGAAGTAAGGATGGAAGATTGAAGGGGAAAGGAAGGATGGAAGGAACGAAGGAAGGAAGGAGAAAGAAATTGAAGGGGAATGGATGGAGATGGAGATGGAAGGAAGGAAGGAAGATTGAAGGGGAAACGAAGGAGATGGACAAGGAAGGAGATTGAAGGGGAAGGGAAGAAAGGAAGGAGAGAGAGAGATTAAAGGGGAAGTGATGGAGATGGAAGGAAGGAAGATTGAAGGGGAAAGGAAGGATGGAAGGAAGGAAGGAAGGAGAAAGAAATTGAAAGGAAGGGATAGAGATGGAGATGGAAGGAGATTGAAGGGGAAAGGAAGGAGATGGAGAAGGAAGGAGATTGAAGGGGTAAGGAAGAAGATGGAGAAGGAAGGAGATTGAAGTGGAAAGGAAGGAAGGAAGGGGAGAGATTTAAAATGAAGGGATGGAGATGGAGATGGAAGGAAGGAAGGAAGGAAGATTGAAGGGGAAAGGAAGGAAGGAGATTGAAGGGGAATGGAAGGAAGAATGAAGGAAGGAAGATTGAAGGGGAAACGAAGGAGATGGAGAAGGAAGGAGATTGAAGGGGAAGGAAGGAAGGAAGGAAGGAAGGAAGGAAGGAAGGAAGGAAGGAAGGAGAAAGAATTGAAGGGGAAGGCATAGAGATGGAGAAGGAAGGAGATTGAAGGGGAAAGGAAGAATATGGAGAAGGAAGGAGATTGAAGGGGAGGGAAGGAAGGACGGAAGGAAGGAGAGAGATTGAAAGGGAAGGGATGGAGGTGGAGATGGAAGGAAGGAAGGAAGGAAGATTGAAGGCGAAAGGAAGGAGATGGAGAAGGAAGGAAGATTGAAGGGGAAAGGAAGGGGATGGAGAAGGAAGGAGATTGAAGGGGAAGGGAAGAAAGGAAGGAGAGAGAGAGATTGAAGGGAAGTGATGGAGATGGAAGGAAGGAAGATTGAAGGGGAAAGGAAGGATGGAAGGAAGGAAGGAAGGAGAAAGAAATTGAAGGGGAAGGGATAGAGATGGAGATGGAAGGAGATTGAAGGGGAAAGGAAGGAGATGGAGAAGGAAGGAGATTGAAGGGGAAAGGAAGAAGATGGAGAAGGAAGGAGATTGAAGGGGAGGAAGGAAGGAAGGAAGGAAGGAAGGAAGGAGAGAGATGAAAGGGAAGGGATGGAGGTGGAGATGGATGGATGGAAGGAAGGAAGGAAGATTGAAGGGGATGGAAGGAAAGAAAGGAGAGATGGAGAAGGAAGGAGATTGAAGGGGAAGGAAGGAAGGAAGGCAGGAAGGAAGGAAGGCAGGAAGGAGAAAGATTGAAGGGAAGGGATGGAGATGAGATGGAGATGGAAGGAGATGGAGATGGAAGGAAGGAAGGAAGGACAGGACGATGAAGCGGGAAAGGAAGGAGAAGGAGAGGAAGGAGATGAAGGGGAAGGAAGAAAGGAAGGAGAGCAGAGAGATGAAGGAAGGAAGTGATGGAGATGGAAGGAGGAAGATTGAAGGGGAAGGAAGGATGGAAGGAAGGAAGGAAGGAGAAGAAATTGAAGGGGAAGGGAAGAGATGGAGATGGAAGGAGATTGAAGGGGAAAGGAAGGAGATGGAGAAGGAAGGAGATTGAAGGTGAAAGGAAGGAAGGAAGATTGAAGGGAAAGGAAGGAACTGGAGAAGGAAGGAGATTGAAGGGGAAAGGAAGGAAGGAAGATTGAAGAGCAACGAAGGAGATGGAGATGGAAGGAGATTGAAGGGGAGAGGAAGGAGATGGAGAAGAAGGAGATTGAAGGAGGAAGGAAGGAAGGAAGGAAGGAGAGAGTGATTGAAAAGGAAGGGATGGAGATGGAAGGAAGGAAGGAAGATTGAAGGGGAAAGGAAGGAGATGGAGAATGAAGGAGATTGAATGGAAAGGAGGAGATGGATGAGGAAGGAGATTGAAGGGGAAGGAAGAAAGGAAGGAAGGAGAAAGAAATTGAAGGGGAAGGGATAGAGATGGAGATGGAAGGAGATTGAAGGGGAAAGGAAGGAGATGGAGAAGGAAGGAGATTGAAGGGGAAAGGAAGGAAGGAAGATTGAAGGGGAAACGGAGGAGATGGAGAAGGAAGGAGATTGAAGGGGAAGGAAGGAAGGAAGGAGAAAGATTGAAGGGAAGGGATGGAGATGGAGATGGAGGAAGGAAGATTGAAGGGAAAGGAAGGAGATGGAGAAGAAAGGAGATTGAAGGGGAAGGAAGGAATTAGAGAGATTGAAGGGGAAGGGATGGAGATGGAAGGAAGGAAGGAAGATTGAAGGGGAAAGGAAGGAGATGGAGAAGGAAGGAGATTGAAGGGGGAAGGAAGGAAGGAAGGAAGGAAGGAGAGAGATTGAAAGGGAAGGGATGGAGGTGGAGATGGAAGGAAGGAAGGAAGGAAGATTGAAGGCGAAAGGAAGGAGATGGAGAAGGAAGGAAGATTGAAGGGGAAAGGAAGCGGATGGAGAAGGAAGGAGATTGAAGGGGAAGGGAAGAAAGGAAGGAGAGAGAGAGATTGAAGGGGAAGTGATGGAGATGGAAGGAAGGAAGATTGAAGGGGAAAGGAAGGATGGAAGGAAGGAAGGAAGGAGAAAGAAATTGAAGGGGAAGGGATAGAGATGGAGATGGAAGGAGATTGAAGGGGAAAGGAAGGAGATGGAGAAGGAAGGAGATTGAAGGGGAAAGGAAGAAGATGGAGAAGGAAGGAGATTGAAGGGGAGGGAAGGAAGGAAGGAAGGAAGGAAGGAGAGAGATTGAAAGGGAAGGGATGGAGGTGGAGATGGATGGATGGAAGGAAGGAAGGAAGATTGAAGGGGAAAGGAAGGAGATGGAGAAGGAAGGAGATTGAAGGGGAAGGAAGGAAGGAAGGCAGGAAGGAAGGAAGGCAGGAAGGAGAAAGATTGAAGGGGAAGGGATGGAGATGGAGATGGAGATGGAGATGGAAGGACGGAAGGAAGGAAGGAAGGAAGATTGAAGGGGAAAGGAAGGAGATGGAGAAGGAAGGAAGATTGAAGGGGAAACGAAGGAGATGGAGAAGGAAGGAGATTGAAGGGGAAGGGAAGAAAGGAAGGAGAGAGAGAGATTGAAGGGGAAGTGATGGAGATGGAAGGAAGGAAGATTGAAGGGGAAAGGAAGGATGGAAGGAAGGAAGGAAGGAGAAAGAAATTGAAGGGGAAGGGATAGAGATGGAGATGGAAGGAGATTGAAGGGGAAAGGAAGGAGATGGAGAAGGAAGGAGATTGAAGGTGAAAGGAAGGAAGGAAGATTGAAGGGGAAAGGAAGGAAATGGAGAAGGAAGGAGATTGAAGGGGAAAGGAAGGAAGGAAGATGAAGAGGAAACGAAGGAGATGGAGATGGAAGGAGATTGAAGGGGAGAGGAAGGAGATGGAGAAGGAAGGAGATTGAAGGAGGAAGGAAGAAAGGAAGGAAGGAGAGAGTGATTGAAAAGGAAGGATGTAGATGGAAGGAAGGAAGGAAGATTGAAGGGGAAAGGAAGGAGATGGAGAATGAAGGAGATTGAATGGAAAGGAAGGAGATGGACGAGGAAGGAGATTGAAGGGGAAGGAAGAAAGGAAGGAAGGAGAAAGAAATTGAAGGGGAAGGGATAGAGATGGAGATGGAAGGAGATTGAAGGGGAAGGAAGGAGATGGAGAAGGAAGGAAGATTGAAGGGGAAACGAAGGAGATGGAGAAGGAAGGAGATTGAAGGGGAAGGGAAGAAAGGAAGGAGAGAGAGAGATTAAAGGGGAAGTGATGGAGATGGAAGGAAGGAAGATTGAAGGGGAAAGGAAGGATGGAAGGAAGGAAGGAAGGAGAAAGAAATTGAAGGGGAAGGGATAGAGATGGAGATGGAAGGAGATTGAAGGGGAAAGGAAAGAGATGGAGAAGGAAGGAGATTGAAGGGGAAAGAAGAAGATGGAGAAGGAAAGAGATTGAAGGGGAGGGAAGGAAGGAAGGCAGGAAGGAGAAAGATTCAAGGGGAAGGGATGGAGATGGAGATGGAGATGGAGATGGAGATGAAGGAAGGAAGGAAGGAAGGAAGATTGAAGGGGAAAGGAAGGAGATGGAGAAGGAAGGAGATTGAAGGGGAAGGGAAGAAAGGAAGGAGAGAGAGAGACTGAAGGGGAAGTGATGGAGATGGAAGGAAGGAAGATTGAAGGGGAAAGGAAGGATGGAAGGAAGGAAGGAAGGAGAAAGAAATTGAAGGGGAAGGGATAGAGATGGAGATGGAAGGAGATTGAAGGGGAAAGGAAGGAGATGGAGAAGGAAGGAGATTGAAGGTGAAAGGAAGGAAGGAAGATTGAAGGGAAAGGAAGGAACTGGAGAAGGAAGGAGATTGAAGGGGAAAGGAAGGAAGGAAGATTGAAGAGCAAACGAAGGAGATGGAGATGGAAGGAGATTGAAGGGGAGAGGAAGGAGATGGAGAAGAAAGGAGATTGAAGGAGGAAGGAAGGAAGGAAGGAAGGAGAGAGTGATTGAAAAGGAAGGGATGGAGATGGAAGGAAGGAAGGAAGATTGAAGGGGAAAGGAAGGAGATGGAGAATGAAGGAGATTGAATGGAAAGGAAGGAGATGGATGAGGAAGGAGATTGAAGGGGAAGGAAGAAAGGAAGGAAGGAGAAAAGAAATTGAAGGGGAAGGGATAGAGATGGAGATGGAAGGAGATTGAAGGGGAAAGGAAGGAGATGGAGAAGGAAGGAGATTGAAGGGGAAAGGAAGGAAGGAAGATTGAAGGGGAAACGGAGGAGATGGAGAAGGAAGGAGATTGAAGGGGAAGGAAGGAAGGAAGGAGAAAGATTGAAGGGGAAGGGATGGAGATGGAGATGGAAGGAAGGAAGATTGAAGGGGAAAGGAAGGAGATGGAGAAGAAAGGAGATTGAAGGGGAAGGAAGGAATTAGAGAGATTGAAGGGGAAGGGATGGAGATGGAAGGAAGGAAGGAAGATTGAAGGGGAAAGGAAGGAGATGGAGAAGGAAGGAGATTGAAGGGGGAAGGAAGGAAGGAAGGAAGGAAGGAGAGATTGAAGGGGAAGGGATGGAGAAGGAAGGAAGGAAGATTGAAGGGGAAAGGAAGGAGATGGAGAAGGAAGGAGATTGAAGGGGAAGGAAGGAAGGAAGGAAGGAAGGAAGGAAGGAAGGAAGGAAGGAAGGAGAGAGATTGAAAGGGAAGGGATGGAGATGGAAATGGATGGAAGGAAGGAAGATTGAAGGGGAAATATAGCAGATGGACAAGGAAGGAGATTGAAGGGGAATGAAGTAAGATGGAAGATTGAAGGGGAAAGGAAGGATGGAAGGAACGAAGGAAGGAAGGAGAAAGAAATTGAAGGGGAATGGATGGAGATGGAGATGGAAGGAAGGAAGGAAGATTGAAGGGGAAACGAAGGAGATGGACAAGGAAGGAGATTGAAGGGGAAGGGAAGAAAGGAAGGAGAGAGAGATTAAAGGGGAAGTGATGGAGATGGAAGGAAGGAAGATTGAAGGGGAAAGGAAGGATGGAAGGAAGGAAGGAAGGAGAAAGAATTGAAAGGGAAGGGATAGAGATGGAGATGGAAGGAGATTGAAGAGGAAAGGAAGGAGATGGAGAAGGAAGGAGATTGAAGGGGTAAGGAAGAAGATGGAGAAGGAAGGAGATTGAAGTGGAAAGGAAGGAAGGAAGGGGAGAGATTTAAAGGGAAGGGATGGAGATGGAGATGGAAGCAAGGAAGGAAGGAAGATTGAAGGGGAAAGGAAGGAAGGAGATTGAAGGGGAAAGGAAGGAAGAAATGAAGGAAGGAAGATTGAAGGGGAAACGAAGGAGATGAGAAGGAAGGAGATTGAAGGGGAAGGAAGGAAGGAAGGAAGGAAGGAAGGAAGGAAGGAAGGAAGGAAGGAGAAAGAAATTGAAGGGGAAGGGATAGAGATGGAGAAGGAAGGAGATTGAAGGGGAAAGGAAGAAGATGGAGAAGGAAGGAGATTGAAGGGGAGGGAAGGAAGGACGGAAGGAAGGAGAGAGATTGAAAGGGAAGGGATGGAGGTGGAGATGGAAGGAAGGAAGGAAGGAAGATTGAAGGCGAAAGGAAGGAGATGGAGAAGGAAGGAAGATTGAAGGGGAAAGGAAGGGGATGGAGAAGGAAGGAGATTGAAGGGGAAGGAAGGAAGGAGAGAGAGAGATTGAAGGGGAAGTGATGGAGATGGAAGGAAGGAAGATTGAAGGGGAAAGGAAGGATGGAAGGAAGGAAGGAAGGAGAAAGAAATTGAAGGGGAAGGGATAGAGATGGAGATGGAAGGAGATTGAAGGGGAAAGGAAGGAGATGGAGAAGGAAGGAGATTGAAGGGGAAAGGAAGAAGATGGAGAAGGAAGGAGATTGAAGGGGAGGGAAGGAAGGAAGGCAGGAAGGAAGGAAGGAAGGAGAGAGATTGAAAGGGAAGGGATGGAGGTGGAGATGGAGATGGAGATGGAAGGACGGAAGGAAGGAAGGAAGGAAGATTGAAGGGGAAAGGAAGGAGATGGAGAAGGAAGGAAGATTGAAGGGGAAACGAAGGAGATGGAGAAGGAAGGAGATTGAAGGGGAAGGGAAGAAGGAAGGAGAGAGAGAGATTGAAGGGGAAGTGATGGAGATGGAAGGAAGGAAGATTGAAGGGGAAAGGAAGGATGGAAGGAAGGAAGGAAGGAGAAAGAATTGAGAGGGAAGGGATAGAGATGGAGATGGAAGGAGATTGAAGGGGAAAGGAAGGAGATGGAGAAGGAAGGAGATTGAAGGGGAAACGAAGGAAGGAAGATTGAAGGGGAAAGGAAGGAAATTGAGAAGGAAGGAGATTGAAGGGGAAAGGAAGGAGGTGGAGAAGGAAGGAGATTGACGGGGAAGGAAGGAAGGCAGGAAGGAAGGAAGGCAGGAAGGAGAAAGATTGAAGGGGAAGGGATGGAGATGGAGATGGAAGGAGATTGAAGGGGAAGGAAGGAAGGAAGGAAGGCAGGAAGGAGAAAGATTGAAGGGGAAGGGATGGAGATGGAGATGGAGATGGAGATGGAAGGAAGGAAGGAAGGAAGATTGAAAGGGAAAGGAAGGAGATGGAGAAGGAAGGAAGATTGAAGGGGAAAGGAAGGAGATGGAGAAGGAAGGAGATTGAAGGGGAAGGGAAGAAAGGAAGGAGAGAGAGAGATTATAGGGGAAGTGATGGAGATGGAAGGAAGGAAGGAAGGAGAAAGAAATTGAAGGGGAAGGGATAGAGATGGAGATGGAAGGAGATTGAAGGGGAAAGGAAGGAGATGGAGAAGGAAGGAAGATTGAAGGGGATACGAAGGAGATGGAGAAGGAAGGAGATTGAAGGGGAAGGGAAGAAAGGAAGGAGAGAGAGAGATTAAAGGGGAAGTGATGGAGATGGAAGGAAGGAAGATTGAAGGGGAAAGGAAGGATGGAAGGAAGAAGGAAGGAGAAAGAATTGAAGGGGAAGGGGATAGAGATGGAGATGGAAGGAGATTGAAGGGGAAAGGAAAGAGATGGAGAAGGAAGGAGATTGAAGGGGAAAGGAAGAAGATGGAGAAGGAAAGAGATGAAGGGGTGGGAAGGAAGGAAGGCAGGAAGGAGAAAGATTCAAGGGGAAGGGATGGAGATGGAGATGGAGATGGAGATGGAGATGGAGATGGAGATGGAAGGAAGGAAGGAAGGAAGGAAGATTGAAGGGGAAAGGAGGAGATGGAGAAGGAAGGAGATTGAAGGGGAAGGGAAGAAAGGAAGGAGAGAGAGAGACTGAAGGGGAAGTGATGGAGATGGAAGGAAGGAAGATTGAAGGGGAAAGGAAGGATGGAAGGAAGGAAGGAAGGAGAAAGAAATTGAAGGGGAAGGGATAGAGATGGAGATGGAAGGAGATTGAAGGGGAAAGGAAGGAGATGGAGAAGGAAGGAGATTGAAGGTGAAAGGAAGGAAGGAAGATTGAAGGAAAGGAAGGAACTGGAGAAGGAAGGAGATTGAAGGGGAAAGGAAGGAAGGAAGATTGAAGAGCAAACGAAGGAGATGGAGATGGAAGGAGATTGAAGGGGAGAGGAAGGAGATGGAGAAGAAAGGAGATTGAAGGAGGAAGGAAGGAAGGAAGGAAGGAGAGAGTGATTGAAAAGGAAGGGATGGAGATGGAAGGAAGGAAGGAAGATTGAAGGGGAAAGGAAGGAGATGGAGAATGAAGGAGATTGAATGGAAAGGAAGGAGATGGATGAGGAAGGAGATTGAAGGGGAAGGAAGAAAGGAAGGAAGGAGAAAGAAATTGAAGGGGAAGGGATAGAGATGGAGATGGAAGGAGATTGAAGGGGAAAGGAAGGAGATGGAGAAGGAAGGAGATTGAAGGGGAAAGGAAGGAAGGAAGATTGAAGGGGAAACGGAGGAGATGGAGAAGGAAGGAGATTGAAGGGGAAGGAAGGAAGGAAGGAGAAAGATTGAAGGGGAAGGGATGGAGATGGAGATGGAAGGAAGGAAGATTGAAGGGGAAAGGAAGGAGATGGAGAAGAAAGGAGATTGAAGGGGAAGGAAGGAATTAGAGAGATTGAAGGGGAAGGGATGGAGATGGAAGGAAGGAAGGAAGATTGAAGGGGAAAGGAAGGAGATGGAGAAGGAAGGAGATTGAAGGGGGAAGGAAGGAAGGAAGGAAGGAAGGAAGGAAGGAGAGAGATTGAAGGGGAAGGGATGGAGAAGGAAGGAAGGAAGATTGAAGGGGAAAGGAAGGAGATGGAGAAGGAAGGAGATTGAAGGGGAAGGAAGGAAGGAAGGAAGGAAGGAAGGAAGGAAGGAAGGAAGGAGAGAGATTGAAAGGGAAGGGATGGAGATGGAAATGGATGGAAGGAAGGAAGATTGAAGGGGAAATATAGCAGATGGACAAGGAAGGAGATTGAAGGGGAATGAAGTAAGGATGGAAGATTGAAGGGGAAAGGAAGGATGGAAGGAACGAAGGAAGGAAGGAGAAAGAAATTGAAGGGGAATGGATGGAGATGGAGATGGAAGGAAGGAAGGAAGATTGAAGGGGAAACGAAGGAGATGGACAAGGAAGGCGATTGAAGGGGAAGGGAAGAAAGGAAGGAGAGAGAGAGATTAAAGGGGAAGTGATGGAGATGGAAGGAAGGAAGATTGAAGGGGAAAGGAAGGATGGAAGGAAGGAAGGAAGGAGAAAGAAATTGAAAGGGAAGGGATAGAGATGGAGATGGAAGGAGATTGAAGGGGAAAGGAAGAAGATGGAGAAGGAAAGAGATTGAAGGGGAGGGAAGGAAGGAAGGCAGGAAGGAGAAAGATTCAAGGGGAAGGGATGGAGATGGAGATGGAGATGGAGATGGAGATGGAGATGGAGATGGAAGGAAGGAAGGAAGGAAGGAAGGAAGGAAGATTGAAGGGGAAAGGAAGGAGATGGAGAAGGAAGGAGATTGAAGGGGAAGGGAAGAAAGGAAGGAGAGAGAGAGACTGAAGGGGAAGTGATGGAGATGGAAGGAAGGAAGATTGAAGGGGAAAGGAAGGATGGAAGGAAGGAAGGAAGGAGAAAGAAATTGAAGGGGAAGGGATAGAGATGGAGATGGAAGGAGATTGAAGGGGAAAGGAAGGAGATGGAGAAGGAAGGAGATTGAAGGGAAAGGAAGGAACTGGAGAAGGAAGGAGATTGAAGGGGAAAGGAAGGAAGGAAGATTGAAGAGCAAACGAAGGAGATGGAGATGGAAGGAGATTGAAGGGGAGAGGAAGGAGATGGAGAAGAAAGGAGATTGAAGGAGGAAGGAAGGAAGGAAGGAAGGAGAGAGTGATTGAAAAGGAAGGGATGGAGATGGAAGGAAGGAAGGAAGATTGAAGGGGAAAGGAAGGAGATGGAGAATGAAGGAGATTGAATGGAAAGGAAGGAGATGGATGAGGAAGGAGATTGAAGGGGAAGGAAGAAAGGAAGGAAGGAGAAAGAAATTGAAGGGGAAGGGATAGAGATAGAGATGGAAGGAGATTGAAGGGGAAAGGAAGGAGATGGAGAAGGAAGGAGATTGAAGGGGAAAGGAAGGAAGGAAGATTGAAGGGGAAACGGAGGAGATGGAGAAGGAAGGAGATTGAAGGGGAAGGAAGGAAGGAAGGAGAAAGATTGAAGGGGAAGG
Source organism: Bothrops alternatus (assembly GCA_034064705.1). Classification (NCBI taxonomy): domain Eukaryota; kingdom Metazoa; phylum Chordata; class Lepidosauria; order Squamata; family Viperidae; genus Bothrops; species Bothrops alternatus. The sequence continues at coordinate 411,787 of JARGCV010000495.1, read as the reverse complement.
GATGGAGATGGAGATGGAAGGAAGGAAGATTGAAGGGGAAAGGAAGGAGATGGAGAAGAAAGGAGATTGAAGGGGAAGGAAGGAATTAGAGAGATTGAAGGGGAAGGGATGGAGATGGAAGGAAGGAAGGAAGATTGAAGGGGAAAGGAAGGAGATGGAGAAGGAAGGAGATTGAAGGGGGAAGGAAGGAAGGAAGGAAGGAAGGAGAGAGATTGAAGGGGAAGGGATGGAGAAGGAAGGAAGGAAGATTGAAGGGGAAAGGAAGGAGATGGAGAAGGAAGGAGATTGAAGGGGAAGGAAGGAAGGAAGGAAGGAAGGAAGGAAGGAAGGAAGGAAGGAAGGAAGGAAGGAAGGAAGGAAGGAGAGAGATTGAAAGGGAAGGGATGGAGATGGAAATGGATGGAAGGAAGGAAGATTGAAGGGGAAATATAGCAGATGGACAAGGAAGGAGATTGAAGGGGAATGAAGTAAGGATGGAAGATTGAAGGGGAAAGGAAGGATGGAAGGAACGAAGGAAGGAAGGAGAAAGAAATTGAAGGGGAATGGATGGAGATGGAGATGGAAGGAAGGAAGGAAGATTGAAGGGGAAACGAAGGAGATGGACAAGGAAGGAGATTGAAGGGGAAGGGAAGAAAGGAAGGAGAGAGAGAGATTAAAGGGGAAGTGATGGAGATGGAAGGAAGGAAGATTGAAGGGGAAAGGAAGGATGGAAGGAAGGAAGGAAGGAGAAAGAAATTGAAAGGGAAGGGATAGAGATGGAGATGGAAGGAGATTGAAGGGGAAAGGAAGGAGATGGAGAAGGAAGGAGATTGAAGGGGTAAGGAAGAAGATGGAGAAGGAAGGAGATTGAAGTGGAAAGGAAGGAAGGAAGGGGAGAGATTTAAAATGAAGGGATGGAGATGGAGATGGAAGGAAGGAAGGAAGGAAGATTGAAGGGGAAAGGAAGGAAGGAGATTGAAGGGGAATGGAAGGAAGAAATGAAGGAAGGAAGATTGAAGGGGAAACGAAGGAGATGGAGAAGGAAGGAGATTGAAGGGGAAGGAAGGAAGGAAGGAAGGAAGGAAGGAAGGAAGGAAGGAAGGAGAAAGAAATTGAAGGGGAAGGCATAGAGATGGAGAAGGAAGGAGATTGAAGGGGAAAGGAAGAATATGGAGAAGGAAGGAGATTGAAGGGGAGGGAAGGAAGGACGGAAGGAAGGAGAGAGATTGAAAGGGAAGGGATGGAGGTGGAGATGGAAGGAAGGAAGGAAGGAAGATTGAAGGCGAAAGGAAGGAGATGGAGAAGGAAGGAAGATTGAAGGGGAAAGGAAGGGGATGGAGAAGGAAGGAGATTGAAGGGGAAGGGAAGAAAGGAAGGAGAGAGAGAGATTGAAGGGGAAGTGATGGAGATGGAAGGAAGGAAGATTGAAGGGGAAAGGAAGGATGGAAGGAAGGAAGGAAGGAGAAAGAAATTGAAGGGGAAGGGATAGAGATGGAGATGGAAGGAGATTGAAGGGGAAAGGAAGGAGATGGAGAAGGAAGGAGATTGAAGGGGAAAGGAAGAAGATGGAGAAGGAAGGAGATTGAAGGGGAGGGAAGGAAGGAAGGAAGGAAGGAAGGAAGGAGAGAGATTGAAAGGGAAGGGATGGAGGTGGAGATGGATGGATGGAAGGAAGGAAGGAAGATTGAAGGGGAAAGGAAGGAGATGGAGAAGGAAGGAGATTGAAGGGGAAGGAAGGAAGGAAGGCAGGAAGGAAGGAAGGCAGGAAGGAGAAAGATTGAAGGGGAAGGGATGGAGATGGAGATGGAGATGGAGATGGAAGGACGGAAGGAAGGAAGGAAGGAAGATTGAAGGGGAAAGGAAGGAGATGGAGAAGGAAGGAAGATTGAAGGGGAAACGAAGGAGATGGAGAAGGAAGGAGATTGAAGGGGAAGGGAAGAAAGGAAGGAGAGAGAGAGATTGAAGGGGAAGTGATGGAGATGGAAGGAAGGAAGATTGAAGGGGAAAGGAAGGATGGAAGGAAGGAAGGAAGGAGAAAGAAATTGAAGGGGAAGGGATAGAGATGGAGATGGAAGGAGATTGAAGGGGAAAGGAAGGAGATGGAGAAGGAAGGAGATTGAAGGTGAAAGGAAGGAAGGAAGATTGAAGGGGAAAGGAAGGAAATGGAGAAGGAAGGAGATTGAAGGGGAAAGGAAGGAAGGAAGATTGAAGAGCAAACGAAGGAGATGGAGATGGAAGGAGATTGAAGGGGAGAGGAAGGAGATGGAGAAGAAAGGAGATTGAAGGAGGAAGGAAGGAAGGAAGGAAGGAGAGAGTGATTGAAAAGGAAGGGATGGAGATGGAAGGAATGAAGGAAGATTGAAGGGGAAAGGAAGGAGATGGAGAATGAAGGAGATTGAATGGAAAGGAAGGAGATGGACGAGGAAGGAGATTGAAGGGGAAGGAAGAAAGGAAGGAAGGAGAAAGAAATTGAAGGGGAAGGGATAGAGATGGAGATGGAAGGAGATTGAAGGGGAAAGGAAGGAGATGGAGAAGGAAGGAAGATTGAAGGGGAAACGAAGGAGATGGAGAAGGAAGGAGATTGAAGGGGAAGCGAAGAAAGGAAGGAGAGAGAGAGATTAAAGGGGAAGTGATGGAGATGGAAGGAAGGAAGATTGAAGGGGAAAGGAAGGATGGAAGGAAGGAAGGAAGGAGAAAGAAATTGAAGGGGAAGGGATAGAGATGGAGATGGAAGGAGATTGAAGGGGAAAGGAAAGAGATGGAGAAGGAAGGAGATTGAAGGGGAAAGGGAGAAGATGGAGAAGGAAAGAGATTGAAGGGGAGGGAAGGAAGGAAGGCAGGAAGGAGAAAGATTCAAGGGGAAGGGATGGAGATGGAGATGGAGATGGAGATGGAGATGGAGATGGAGATGGAAGGAAGGAAGGAAGGAAGGAAGATTGAAGGGGAAAGGAAGGAGATGGAGAAGGAAGGAAGATTGAAGGGGAAAGGAAGGAGATGGAGAAGGAAGGAGATTGAAGGGGAAGGGAAGAAAGGAAGGAGAGAGAGAGACTGAAGGGGAAGGGATGGAGAAGGAAGGAAGGAAGATTGAAGGGGAAAGGAAGGAGATGGAGAAGGAAGGAGATTGAAGGGGAAGGAAGGAAGGAAGGAAGGAAGGAAGGAGAGAGATTGAAAGGGAAGGGATGGAGATGGAAATGGATGGAAGGAAGGAAGATTGAAGGGGAAATATAGCAGATGGACAAGGAAGGAGATTGAAGGGGAATGAAGTAAGGATGGAAGATTGAAGGGGAAAGGAAGGATGGAAGGAACGAAGGAAGGAAGGAGAAAGAAATTGAAGGGGAATGGATGGAGATGGAGATGGAAGGAAGGAAGGAAGATTGAAGGGGAAACGAAGGAGATGGACAAGGAAGGAGATTGAAGTGGAAGGGAAGAAAGGAAGGAGAGAGAGAGATTAAAGGGGAAGTGATGGAGATGGAAGGAAGGAAGATTGAAGGGGAAAGGAAGGATGGAAGGAAGGAAGGAAGGAGAAAGAAATTGAAAGGGAAGGGATAGAGATGGAGATGGAAGGAGATTGAAGGGGAAAGGAAGGAGATGGAGAAGGAAGGAGATTGAAGGGGTAAGGAAGAAGATGGAGAAGGAAGGAGATTGAAGTGGAAAGGAAGGAAGGAAGGGGAGAGATTTAAAGGGAAGGGATGGAGATGGAGATGGAAGGAAGGAAGGAAGGAAGATTGAAGGGGAAAGGAAGGAAGGAGATTGAAGGGGAAAGGAAGGAAGAAATGAAGGAAGGAAGATTGAAGGGGAAACGAAGGAGATGGAGAAGGAAGGAGATTGAAGGGGAAGGAAGGAAGGAAGGAAGGAAGGAAGGAAGGAAGGAAGGAAGGAGAAAGAAATTGAAGGGGAAGGGATAGAGATGGAGAAGGAAGGAGATTGAAGGGGAAAGGAAGAAGATGGAGAAGGAAGGAGATTGAAGGGGAGGGAAGGAAGGACGGAAGGAAGGAGAGAGATTGAAAGGGAAGGGATGGAGGTGGAGATGGAAGGAAGGAAGGAAGGAAGATTGAAGGCGAAAGGAAGGAGATGGAGAAGGAAGGAAGATTGAAGGGGAAAGGAAGGGGATGGAGAAGGAAGGAGATTGAAGGGGAAGGGAAGAAAGGAAGGAGAGAGAGAGATTGAAGGGGAAGTGATGGAGATGGAAGGAAGGAAGATTGAAGGGGAAAGGAAGGATGGAAGGAAGGAAGGAAGGAGAGAGATTGAAAGGGAAGGGATGGAGGTGGAGATGGATGGATGGAAGGAAGGAAGGAAGATTGAAGGGGAAAGGAAGGAGATGGAGAAGGAAGGAGATTGAAGGGGAAGGAAGGAAGGAAGGCAGGAAGGAAGGAAGGCAGGAAGGAGAAAGATTTAAGGGGAAGGGATGGAGATGGAGATGGAGATGGAGATGGAAGGACGGAAGGAAGGAAGGAAGGAAGATTGAAGGGGAAAGGAAGGAGATGGAGAAGGAAGGAAGATTGAAGGGGAAACGAAGGAGATGGAGAAGGAAGGAGATTGAAGGGGAAGGGAAGAAAGGAAGGAGAGAGAGAGATTGAAGGGGAAGTGATGGAGATGGAAGGAAGGAAGATTGAAGGGGAAAGGAAGGATGGAAGGAAGGAAGGAAGGAGAAAGAAATTGAAGGGGAAGGGATAGAGATGGAGATGGAAGGAGATTGAAGGGGAGGGAAGGAAGGAAGGAAGGAAGGAAGGAAGGAAGGAGAGAGATTGAAAGGGAAGGGATGGAGGTGGAGATGGATGGATGGAAGGAAGGAAGGAAGATTGAAGGGGAAAGGAAGGAGATGGAGAAGGAAGGAGATTGAAGGGGAAGGAAGGAAGGAAGGCAGGAAGGAAGGAAGGCAGGAAGGAGAAAGATTGAAGGGGAAGGGATGGAGATGGAGATGGAGATGGAGATGGAAGGACGGAAGGAAGGAAGGAAGGAAGATTGAAGGGGAAAGGAAGGAGATGGAGAAGGAAGGAAGATTGAAGGGGAAACGAAGGAGATGGAGAAGGAAGGAGATTGAAGGGGAAGGGAAGAAAGGAAGGAGAGAGAGAGATTGAAGGGGAAGTGATGGAGATGGAAGGAAGGAAGATTGAAGGGGAAAGGAAGGATGGAAGGAAGGAAGGAAGGAGAAAGAAATTGAGAGGGAAGGGATAGAGATGGAGATGGAAGGAGATTGAAGGGGAAAGGAAGGAGATGGAGAAGGAAGGAGATTGAAGGGGAAACGAAGGAAGGAAGATTGAAGGGGAAAGGAAGGACATTGAGAAGGAAGGAGATTGAAGGGGAAAGGAAGGAGGTGGAGAAGGAAGGAGATTGACGGGGAAGGAAGGAAGGCAGGAAGGAAGGAAGGCAGGAAGGAGAAAGATTGAAGGGGAAGGGATGGAGATGGAGATGGAAGGAGATTGAAGGGGAAGGAAGGAAGGAAGGAAGGCAGGAAGGAGAAAGATTGAAGGGGAAGGGATGGAGATGGAGATGGAGATGGAGATGGAAGGAAGGAAGGAAGGAAGATTGAAAGGGAAAGGAAGGAGATGGAGAAGGAAGGAAGATTGAAGGGGAAAGGAAGGAGATGGAGAAGGAAGGAGATTGAAGGGGAAGGGAAGAAAGGAAGGAGAGAGAGAGATTATAGGGGAAGTGATGGAGATGGAAGGAAGGAAGGAAGGAAGGAGAAAGAAATTGAAGGGGAAGGGATAGAGATGGAGATGGAAGGAGATTGAAGGGGAAAGGAAGGAGATGGATTAGGAAGGAGATTGAAGGGGAAAGGAAGAAGATGGAGAAGGAAGGAGATTGAAGGGGAGGGAAGGAAGGAAGAAAGGAAGGCAGGAAGGCAGGAAGGAGAAAGATTGAAGGGGAAGGGATGGAGATGGAGATGGAAGGAGATTGAAGGGGAAAGGAAGGAGATGGAGAAGGAAGGAGATTGAAGGTGAAAGGAAGGAAGGAAGATTGAAGGGGAAAGGAAGGAAATGGAGAAGGAAGGAGATTGAAGGGGAAAGGAAGGAAGGAAGATTGAAGAGCAAACGAAGGAGATGGAGATGGAAGGAGATTGAAGGGGAGAGGAAGGAGATGGAGAAGAAAGGAGATTGAAGGAGGAAGGAAGGAAGGAAGGAAGGAGAGAGTGATTGAAAAGGAAGGGATGGAGATGGAAGGAATGAAGGAAGATTGAAGGGGAAAGGAAGGAGATGGAGAATGAAGGAGATTGAATGGAAAGGAAGGAGATGGACGAGGAAGGAGATTGAAGGGGAAGGAAGAAAGGAAGGAAGGAGAAAGAAATTGAAGGGGAAGGGATAGAGATGGAGATGGAAGGAGATTGAAGGGGAAAGGAAGGAGATGGAGAAGGAAGGAAGATTGAAGGGGAAACGAAGGAGATGGAGAAGGAAGGAGATTGAAGGGGAAGGGAAGAAAGGAAGGAGAGAGAGAGATTAAAGGGGAAGTGATGGAGATGGAAGGAAGGAAGATTGAAGGGGAAAGGAAGGATGGAAGGAAGGAAGGAAGGAGAAAGAAATTGAAGGGGAAGGGATAGAGATGGAGATGGAAGGAGATTGAAGGGGAAAGGAAAGAGATGGAGAAGGAAGGAGATTGAAGGGGAAAGGAAGAAGATGGAGAAGGAAAGAGATTGAAGGGGAGGGAAGGAAGGAAGGCAGGAAGGAGAAAGATTCAAGGGGAAGGGATGGAGATGGAGATGGAGATGGAGATGGAGATGGAGATGGAGATGGAGATGGAAGGAAGGAAGGAAGGAAGGAAGATTGAAGGGGAAAGGAAGGAGATGGAGAAGGAAGGAGATTGAAGGGGAAGGGAAGAAAGGAAGGAGAGAGAGAGACTGAAGGGGAAGTGATGGAGATGGAAGGAAGGAAGATTGAAGGGGAAAGGAAGGATGGAAGGAAGGAAGGAAGGAGAAAGAAATTGAAGGGGAAGGGATAGAGATGGAGATGGAAGGAGATTGAAGGGGAAAGGAAGGAGATGGAGAAGGAAGGAGATTGAAGGTGAAAGGAAGGAAGGAAGATTGAAGGGAAAGGAAGGAACTGGAGAAGGAAGGAGATTGAAGGGGAAAGGAAGGAAGGAAGATTGAAGAGCAAACGAAGGAGATGGAGATGGAAGGAGATTGAAGGGGAGAGGAAGGAGATGGAGAAGAAAGGAGATTGAAGGAGGAAGGAAGGAAGGAAGGAAGGAGAGAGTGATTGAAAAGGAAGGGATGGAGATGGAAGGAAGGAAGGAAGATTGAAGGGGAAAGGAAGGAGATGGAGAATGAAGGAGATTGAATGGAAAGGAAGGAGATGGATGAGGAAGGAGATTGAAGGGGAAGGAAGAAAGGAAGGAAGGAGAAAGAAATTGAAGGGGAAGGGATAGAGATGGAGATGGAAGGAGATTGAAGGGGAAAGGAAGGAGATGGAGAAGGAAGGAGATTGAAGGGGAAAGGAAGGAAGGAAGATTGAAGGGGAAACGGAGGAGATGGAGAAGGAAGGAGATTGAAGGGGAAGGAAGGAAGGAAGGAGAAAGATTGAAGGGGAAGGGATGGAGATGGAGATGGAAGGAAGGAAGATTGAAGGGGAAAGGAAGGAGATGGAGAAGAAAGGAGATTGAAGGGGAAGGAAGGAATTAGAGAGATTGAAGGGGAAGGGATGGAGATGGAAGGAAGGAAGGAAGATTGAAGGGGAAAGGAAGGAGATGGAGAAGGAAGGAGATTGAAGGGGGAAGGAAGGAAGGAAGGAAGGAAGGAAGGAGAGAGATTGAAGGGGAAGGGATGGAGAAGGAAGGAAGGAAGATTGAAGGGGAAAGGAAGGAGATGGAGAAGGAAGGAGATTGAAGGGGAAGGAAGGAAGGAAGGAAGGAAGGAAGGAAGGAAGGAAGGAAGGAGAGAGATTGAAAGGGAAGGGATGGAGATGGAAATGGATGGAAGGAAGGAAGATTGAAGGGGAAATATAGCAGATGGACAAGGAAGGAGATTGAAGGGGAATGAAGTAAGGATGGAAGATTGAAGGGGAAAGGAAGGATGGAAGGAACGAGGGAAGGAAGGAGAAAGAAATTGAAGGGGAATGGATGGAGATGGAGATGGAAGGAAGGAAGGAAGATTGAAGGGGAAACGAAGGAGATGGACAAGGAAGGCGATTGAAGGGGAAGGGAAGAAAGGAAGGAGAGAGAGAGATTAAAGGGGAAGTGATGGAGATGGAAGGAAGGAAGATTGAAGGGGAAAGGAAGGATGGAAGGAAGGAAGGAAGGAGAAAGAAATTGAAAGGGAAGGGATAGAGATGGAGATGGAAGGAGATTGAAGGGGAAAGGAAGAAGATGGAGAAGGAAAGAGATTGAAGGGGAGGGAAGGAAGGAAGGCAGGAAGGAGAAAGATTCAAGGGGAAGGGATGGAGATGGAGATGGAGATGGAGATTGAGATGGAGATGGAGATGGAAGGAAGGAAGGAAGGAAGGAAGATTGAAGGGGAAAGGAAGGAGATGGAGAAGGAAGGAGATTGAAGGGGAAGGGAAGAAAGGAAGGAGAGAGAGAGACTGAAGGGGAAGTGATGGAGATGGAAGGAAGGAAGATTGAAGGGGAAAGGAAGGATGGAAGGAAGGAAGGAAGGAGAAAGAAATTGAAGGGGAAGGGATAGAGATGGAGATGGAAGGAGATTGAAGGGGAAAGGAAGGAGATGGAGAAGGAAGGAGATTGAAGGTGAAAGGAAGGAAGGAAGATTGAAGGGAAAGGAAGGAACTGGAGAAGGAAGGAGATTGAAGGGGAAAGGAAGGAAGGAAGATTGAAGAGCAAACGAAGGAGATGGAGATGGAAGGAGATTGAAGGGGAGAGGAAGGAGATGGAGAAGAAAGGAGATTGAAGGAGGAAGGAAGGAAGGAAGGAAGGAGAGAGTGATTGAAAAGGAAGGGATGGAGATGGAAGGAAGGAAGGAAGATTGAAGGGGAAAGGAAGGAGATGGAGAATGAAGGAGATTGAATGGAAAGGAAGGAGATGGATGAGGAAGGAGATTGAAGGGGAAGGAAGAAAGGAAGGAAGGAGAAAGAAATTGAAGGGGAAGGGATAGAGATGGAGATGGAAGGAGATTGAAGGGGAAAGGAAGGAGATGGAGAAGGAAGGAGATTGAAGGGGAAAGGAAGGAAGGAAGATTGAAGGGGAAACGGAGGAGATGGAGAAGGAAGGAGATTGAAGGGGAAGGAAGGAAGGAAGGAGAAAGATTGAAGGGGAAGGGATGGAGATGGAGATGGAAGGAAGGAAGATTGAAGGGGAAAGGAAGGAGATGGAGAAGAAAGGAGATTGAAGGGGAAGGAAGGAATTAGAGAGATTGAAGGGGAAGGGATGGAGATGGAAGGAAGGAAGGAAGATTGAAGGGGAAAGGAAGGAGATGGAGAAGGAAGGAGATTGAAGGGGGAAGGAAGGAAGGAAGGAAGGAAGGAAGGAAGGAAGGAAGGAGAGAGATTGAAGGGGAAGGGATGGAGAAGGAAGGAAGGAAGATTGAAGGGGAAAGGAAGGAGATGGAGAAGGAAGGAGATTGAAGGGGAAGGAAGGAAGGAAGGAAGGAAGGAAGGAAGGAAGGAAGGAAGGAAGGAAGGAGAGAGATTGAAAGGGAAGGGATGGAGATGGAAATGGATGGAAGGAAGGAAGATTGAAGGGGAAATATAGCAGATGGACAAGGAAGGAGATTGAAGGGGAATGAAGTAAGGATGGAAGATTGAAGGGGAAAGGAAGGATGGAAGGAACGAAGGAAGGAAGGAGAAAGAAATTGAAGGGGAATGGATGGAGATGGAGATGGAAGGAAGGAAGGAAGATTGAAGGGGAAACGAAGGAGATGGACAAGGAAGGCGATTGAAGGGGAAGGGAAGAAAGGAAGGAGAGAGAGAGATTAAAGGGGAAGTGATGGAGATGGAAGGAAGGAAGATTGAAGGGTAAAGGAAGGATGGAAGGAAGGAAGGAAGGAGAAAGAAATTGAAAGGGAAGGGATAGAGATGGAGATGGAAGGAGATTGAAGGGGAAAGGAAGAAGATGGAGAAGGAAAGAGATTGAAGGGGAGGGAAGGAAGGAAGGCAGGAAGGAGAAAGATTCAAGGGGAAGGGATGGAGATGGAGATGGAGATGGAGATGGAGATGGAGATGGAGATGGAGATGGAGATGGAAGGAAGGAAGGAAGGAAGGAAGATTGAAGGGGAAAGGAAGGAGATGGAGAAGGAAGGAGATTGAAGGGGAAGGGAAGAAAGGAAGGAGAGAGAGAGACTGAAGGGGAAGTGATGGAGATGGAAGGAAGGAAGATTGAAGGGGAAAGGAAGGATGGAAGGAAGGAAGGAAGGAGAAAGAAATTGAAGGGGAAGGGATAGAGATGGAGATGGAAGGAGATTGAAGGGGAAAGGAAGGAGATGGAGAAGGAAGGAGATTGAAGGGAAAGGAAGGAACTGGAGAAGGAAGGAGATTGAAGGGGAAAGGAAGGAAGGAAGATTGAAGAGCAAACGAAGGAGATGGAGATGGAAGGAGATTGAAGGGGAGAGGAAGGAGATGGAGAAGAAAGGAGATTGAAGGAGGAAGGAAGGAAGGAAGGAAGGAGAGAGTGATTGAAAAGGAAGGGATGGAGATGGAAGGAAGGAAGGAAGATTGAAGGGGAAAGGAAGGAGATGGAGAATGAAGGAGATTGAATGGAAAGGAAGGAGATGGATGAGGAAGGAGATTGAAGGGGAAGGAAGAAAGGAAGGAAGGAGAAAGAAATTGAAGGGGAAGGGATAGAGATGGAGATGGAAGGAGATTGAAGGGGAAAGGAAGGAGATGGAGAAGGAAGGAGATTGAAGGGGAAAGGAAGGAAGGAAGATTGAAGGGGAAACGGAGGAGATGGAGAAGGAAGGAGATTGAAGGGGAAGGAAGGAAGGAAGGAGAAAGATTGAAGGGGAAGGGATGGAGATGGAGATGGAAGGAAGGAAGATTGAAGGGGAAAGGAAGGAGATGGAGAAGAAAGGAGATTGAAGGGGAAGGAAGGAATTAGAGAGATTGAAGGGGAAGGGATGGAGATGGAAGGAAGGAAGGAAGATTGAAGGGGAAAGGAAGGAGATGGAGAAGGAAGGAGATTGAAGGGGGAAGGAAGGAAGGAAGGAAGGAAGGAAGGAGAGAGATTGAAGGGGAAGGGATGGAGAAGGAAGGAAGGAAGATTGAAGGGGAAAGGAAGGAGATGGAGAAGGAAGGAGATTGAAGGGGAAGGAAGGAAGGAAGGAAGGAAGGAAGGAAGGAAGGAAGGAAGGAGAGAGATTGAAAGGGAAGGGATGGAGATGGAAATGGATGGAAGGAAGGAAGATTGAAGGGGAAATATAGCAGATGGACAAGGAAGGAGATTGAAGGGGAATGAAGTAAGGATGGAAGATTGAAGGGGAAAGGAAGGATGGAAGGAACGAAGGAAGGAAGGAGAAAGAAATTGAAGGGGAATGGATGGAGATGGAGATGGAAGGAAGGAAGGAAGATTGAAGGGGAAACGAAGGAGATGGACAAGGAAGGAGATTGAAGGGGAAGGGAAGAAAGGAAGGAGAGAGAGAGATTAAAGGGGAAGTGATGGAGATGGAAGGAAGGAAGATTGAAGGGGAAAGGAAGGATGGAAGGAAGGAAGGAAGGAGAAAGAAATTGAAAGGGAAGGGATAGAGATGGAGATGGAAGGAGATTGAAGGGGAAAGGAAGGAGATGGAGAAGGAAGGAGATTGAAGGGGTAAGGAAGAAGATGGAGAAGGAAGGAGATTGAAGTGGAAAGGAAGGAAGGAAGGGGAGAGATTTAAAGGGAAGGGATGGAGATGGAGATGGAAGGAAGGAAGGAAGGAAGATTGAAGGGGAAAGGAAGGAAGGAGATTGAAGGGGAATGGAAGGAAGAAATGAAGGAAGGAAGATTGAAGGGGAAACGAAGGAGATGGAGAAGGAAGGAGATTGAAGGGGAAGGAAGGAAGGAAGGAAGGAAGGAAGGAAGGAAGGAAGGAAGGAGAAAGAAATTGAAGGGGAAGGCATAGAGATGGAGAAGGAAGGAGATTGAAGGGGAAAGGAAGAATATGGAGAAGGAAGGAGATTGAAGGGGAGGGAAGGAAGGACGGAAGGAAGGAGAGAGATTGAAAGGGAAGGGATGGAGGTGGAGATGGAAGGAAGGAAGGAAGGAAGATTGAAGGCGAAAGGAAGGAGATGGAGAAGGAAGGAAGATTGAAGGGGAAAGGAAGGGGATGGAGAAGGAAGGAGATTGAAGGGGAAGGGAAGAAAGGAAGGAGAGAGAGAGATTGAAGGGGAAGTGATGGAGATGGAAGGAAGGAAGATTGAAGGGGAAAGGAAGGATGGAAGGAAGGAAGGAAGGAGAAAGAAATTGAAGGGGAAGGGATAGAGATGGAGATGGAAGGAGATTGAAGGGGAAAGGAAGGAGATGGAGAAGGAAGGAGATTGAAGTGGAAAGGAAGAAGATGGAGAAGGAAGGAGATTGAAGGGGAGGGAAGGAAGGAAGGAAGGAAGGAAGGAAGGAGAGAGATTGAAAGGGAAGGGATGGAGGTGGAGATGGATGGATGGAAGGAAGGAAGGAAGATTGAAGGGGAAAGGAAGGAGATGGAGAAGGAAGGAGATTGAAGGGGAAGGAAGGAAGGAAGGCAGGAAGGAAGGAAGGCAGGAAGGAGAAAGATTGAAGGGGAAGGGATGGAGATGGAGATGGAGATGGAGATGGAAGGACAGAAGGAAGGAAGGAAGGAAGATTGAAGGGGAAAGGAAGGAGATGGAGAAGGAAGGAAGATTGAAGGGGAAACGAAGGAGATGGAGAAGGAAGGAGATTGAAGGGGAAGGGAAGAAAGGAAGGAGAGAGAGAGATTGAAGGGGAAGTGATGGAGATGGAAGGAAGGAAGATTGAAGGGGAAAGGAAGGATGGAAGGAAGGAAGGAAGGAGAAAGAAATTGAAGGGGAAGGGATAGAGATGGAGATGGAAGGAGATTGAAGGGGAAAGGAAGGAGATGGAGAAGGAAGGAGATTGAAGGTGAAAGGAAGGAAGGAAGATTGAAGGGGAAAGGAAGGAAATGGAGAAGGAAGGAGATTGAAGGGGAAAGGAAGGAAGGAAGATTGAAGAGCAAACGAAGGAGATGGAGATGGAAGGAGATTGAAGGGGAGAGGAAGGAGATGGAGAAGAAAGGAGATTGAAGGAGGAAGGAAGGAAGGAAGGAAGGAGAGAGTGATTGAAAAGGAAGGGATGGAGATGGAAGGAATGAAGGAAGATTGAAGGGGAAAGGAAGGAGATGGAGAATGAAGGAGATTGAATGGAAAGGAAGGAGATGGACGAGGAAGGAGATTGAAGGGGAAGGAAGAAAGGAAGGAAGGAGAAAGAAATTGAAGGGGAAGGGATAGAGATGGAGATGGAAGGAGATTGAAGGGGAAAGGAAGGAGATGGAGAAGGAAGGAAGATTGAAGGGGAAACGAAGGAGATGGAGAAGGAAGGAGATTGAAGGGGAAGCGAAGAAAGGAAGGAGAGAGAGAGATTAAAGGGGAAGTGATGGAGATGGAAGGAAGGAAGATTGAAGGGGAAAGGAAGGATGGAAGGAAGGAAGGAAGGAGAAAGAAATTGAAGGGGAAGGGATAGAGATGGAGATGGAAGGAGATTGAAGGGGAAAGGAAAGAGATGGAGAAGGAAGGAGATTGAAGGGGAAAGGGAGAAGATGGAGAAGGAAAGAGATTGAAGGGGAGGGAAGGAAGGAAGGCAGGAAGGAGAAAGATTCAAGGGGAAGGGATGGAGATGGAGATGGAGATGGAGATGGAGATGGAGATGGAGATGGAGATGGAGATGGAGATGGAAGGAAGGAAGGAAGGAAGGAAGATTGAAGGGGAAAGGAAGGAGATGGAGAAGGAAGGAAGATTGAAGGGGAAAGGAAGGAGATGGAGAAGGAAGGAGATTGAAGGGGAAGGGAAGAAAGGAAGGAGAGAGAGAGACTGAAGGGGAAGGGATGGAGAAGGAAGGAAGGAAGATTGAAGGGGAAAGGAAGGAGATGGAGAAGGAAGGAGATTGAAGGGGAAGGAAGGAAGGAAGGAAGGAAGGAAGGAAGGAAGGAGAGAGATTGAAAGGGAAGGGATGGAGATGGAAATGGATGGAAGGAAGGAAGATTGAAGGGGAAATATAGCAGATGGACAAGGAAGGAGATTGAAGGGGAATGAAGTAAGGATGGAAGATTGAAGGGGAAAGGAAGGATGGAAGGAACGAAGGAAGGAAGGAGAAAGAAATTGAAGGGGAATGGATGGAGATGGAGATGGAAGGAAGGAAGGAAGATTGAAGGGGAAACGAAGGAGATGGACAAGGAAGGAGATTGAAGTGGAAGGGAAGAAAGGAAGGAGAGAGAGAGATTAAAGGGGAAGTGATGGAGATGGAAGGAAGGAAGATTGAAGGGGAAAGGAAGGATGGAAGGAAGGAAGGAAGGAGAAAGAAATTGAAAGGGAAGGGATAGAGATGGAGATGGAAGGAGATTGAAGGGGAAAGGAAGGAGATGGAGAAGGAAGGAGATTGAAGGGGTAAGGAAGAAGATGGAGAAGGAAGGAGATTGAAGTGGAAAGGAAGGAAGGAAGGGGAGAGATTTAAAGGGAAGGGATGGAGATGGAGATGGAAGGAAGGAAGGAAGGAAGATTGAAGGGGAAAGGAAGGAAGGAGATTGAAGGGGAAAGGAAGGAAGAAATGAAGGAAGGAAGATTGAAGGGGAAACGAAGGAGATGGAGAAGGAAGGAGATTGAAGGGGAAGGAAGGAAGGAAGGAAGGAAGGAAGGAAGGAAGGAAGGAGAAAGAAATTGAAGGGGAAGGGATAGAGATGGAGAAGGAAGGAGATTGAAGGGGAAAGGAAGAAGATGGAGAAGGAAGGAGATTGAAGGGGAGGGAAGGAAGGACGGAAGGAAGGAGAGAGATTGAAAGGGAAGGGATGGAGGTGGAGATGGAAGGAAGGAAGGAAGGAAGATTGAAGGCGAAAGGAAGGAGATGGAGAAGGAAGGAAGATTGAAGGGGAAAGGAAGGGGATGGAGAAGGAAGGAGATTGAAGGGGAAGGGAAGAAAGGAAGGAGAGAGAGAGATTGAAGGGGAAGTGATGGAGATGGAAGGAAGGAAGATTGAAGGGGAAAGGAAGGATGGAAGGAAGGAAGGAAGGAGAGAGATTGAAAGGGAAGGGATGGAGGTGGAGATGGATGGATGGAAGGAAGGAAGGAAGATTGAAGGGGAAAGGAAGGAGATGGAGAAGGAAGGAGATTGAAGGGGAAGGAAGGAAGGAAGGCAGGAAGGAAGGAAGGCAGGAAGGAGAAAGATTTAAGGGGAAGGGATGGAGATGGAGATGGAGATGGAGATGGAAGGACGGAAGGAAGGAAGGAAGGAAGATTGAAGGAGAAAGGAAGGAGATGGAGAAGGAAGGAAGATTGAAGGGGAAACGAAGGAGATGGAGAAGGAAGGAGATTGAAGGGGAAGGGAAGAAAGGAAGGAGAGAGAGAGATTGAAGGGGAAGTGATGGAGATGGAAGGAAGGAAGATTGAAGGGGAAAGGAAGGATGGAAGGAAGGAAGGAAGGAGAAAGAAATTGAAGGGGAAGGGATAGAGATGGAGATGGAAGGAGATTGAAGGGGAAAGGAAGGAGATGGAGAAGGAAGGAGATTGAAGGTGAAAGGAAGGAAGGAAGATTGAAGGGAAAGGAAGGAAATGGAGAAGGAAGGAGATTGAAGGGGAAAGGAAGGAAGGAAGATTGAAGAGCAAACGAAGGAGATGGAGATGGAAGGAGATTGAAGGGGAGAGGAAGGAGATGGAGAAGAAAGGAGATTGAAGGAGGAAGGAAGGAAGGAAGGAAGGAAGGAAGGAGAGAGTGATTGAAAAGGAAGGGATGGAGATGGAAGGAATGAAGGAAGATTGAAGGGGAAAGGAAGGAGATGGAGAGAGATTGAATGGAAAGGAAGGAGATGGAGAAGGAAGGAGATTGAAGTGGAAAGGAAGGAAGGAAGGGGAGAGATTTAAAGGGAAGGGATGGAGATGGAGATGGAAGGAAGGAAGGAAGGAAGATTGAAGGGGAAAGGAAGGAAGGAGATTGAAGGGGAAAGGAAGGAAGAAATGAAGGAAGGAAGATTGAAGGGGAAACGAAGGAGATGGAGAAGGAAGGAGATTGAAGGGGAAGGAAGGAAGGAAGGAAGGAAGGAAGGAAGGAAGGAAGGAAGGAAGGAAGGAAGGAAGGAAGGAGAAAGAAATTGAAGGGGAAGGGATAGAGATGGAGAAGGAAGGAGATTGAAGGGGAAAGGAAGAAGATGGAGAAGGAAGGAGATTGAAGGGGAGGGAAGGAAGGACGGAAGGAAGGAGAGAGATTGAAAGGGAAGGGATGGAGGTGGAGATGGAAGGAAGGAAGGAAGGAAGATTGAAGGCGAAAGGAAGGAGATGGAGAAGGAAGGAAGATTGAAGGGGAAAGGAAGGGGATGGAGAAGGAAGGAGATTGAAGGGGAAGGGAAGAAAGGAAGGAGAGAGAGAGATTGAAGGGGAAGTGATGGAGATGGAAGGAAGGAAGATTGAAGGGGAAAGGAAGGATGGAAGGAAGGAAGGAAGGAGAGAGATTGAAAGGGAAGGGATGGAGGTGGAGATGGATGGATGGATGGAAGGAAGGAAGATTGAAGGGGAAAGGAAGGAGATGGAGAAGGAAGGAGATTGAAGGGGAAGGAAGGAAGGAAGGCAGGAAGGAAGGAAGGCAGGAAGGAGAAAGATTTAAGGGGAAGGGATGGAGATGGAGATGGAGATGGAGATGGAAGGACGGAAGGAAGGAAGGAAGGAAGATTGAAGGGGAAAGGAAGGAGATGGAGAAGGAAGGAAGATTGAAGGGGAAACGAAGGAGATGGAGAAGGAAGGAGATTGAAGGGGAAGGGAAGAAAGGAAGGAGAGAGAGAGATTGAAGGGGAAGTGATGGAGATGGAAGGAAGGAAGATTGAAGGGGAAAGGAAGGATGGAAGGAAGGAAGGAAGGAGAAAGAAATTGAAGGGGAAGGGATAGAGATGGAGATGGAAGGAGATTGAAGGGGAAAGGAAGGAGATGGAGAAGGAAGGAGATTGAAGGTGAAAGGAAGGAAGGAAGATTGAAGGGAAAGGAAGGAAATGGAGAAGGAAGGAGATTGAAGGGGAAAGGAAGGAAGGAAGATTGAAGAGCAAACGAAGGAGATGGAGATGGAAGGAGATTGAAGGGGAGAGGAAGGAGATGGAGAAGAAAGGAGATTGAAGGAGGAAGGAAGGAAGGAAGGAAGGAAGGAAGGAGAGAGTGATTGAAAAGGAAGGGATGGAGATGGAAGGAATGAAGGAAGATTGAAGGGGAAAGGAAGGAGATGGAGAATGAAGGAGATTGAATGGAAAGGAAGGAGATGGACGAGGAAGGAGATTGAAGGGGAAGGAAGAAAGGAAGGAAGGAGAAAGAAATTGAAGGGGAAGGGAGAGAGATGGAGATGGAAGGAGATTGAAGGGGAAAGGAAGGAGATGGAGAAGGAAGGAAGATTGAAGGGGAAACGAAGGAGATGGAGAAGGAAGGAGATTGAAGGGGAAGGGAAGAAAGGAAGGAGAGAGAGAGATTAAAGGGGAAGTGATGGAGATGGAAGGAAGGAAGATTTTTTTTTTTAATAATTTTTTTATTAATTTTTTTTAAAAACTTTTAACAATTATAACATAGTAACCTATTAACTCAACTGAAAACAAACAAACAAATTACATAATAAAAATAAACAATACAAAAAGCTGCTCGGAACCCCCCTCCACAACACCCTCCACCAGCCCACTCCTCTTGTATTTTCGCTCCTCCTCCTCGCCATCCAAAACGCTAACTAAAATTCTACCGAGCATCCTACAAAAGTTATCTAATCCCTAAGCCCCCAACTACAGTTGAGAAACATAAACTAATGTATATTATCTCCCTCCCCCCTCCCCCCCATGCTTCCCAGAATGAATACAGGGTAAAAACACAAGAAACCCCACTAAACTACTATATTAAACTATTTAACTATATATCAAATCTAATTCTTTCAACTGATATTTCTTTTGCATATAATCAATCCATTTCTTCCAGTCCATCAAAAACGTTTCATTTGAGTGGTTCTTCAGGTATGCTGAAATCTTAGCCATCTCCACAAGATGGGTAACTTTTAATGTCCATTCTTCAATAGATGGTATTTCAGGTGACTTCCAATATTGTCCCACCAACAGTCTTGCAGCAGTAATCAAGTTCAAAATCAACTTAGTCTCTGTGGTGGAACAGTCCTTTGTAATACCCAACAAAAACAACTGTGGTACAAACTCAATACGCTTTTTCAGGATATTTTGAAGAATCCACCATATTTTTATCCAAAAAGCCTTAATTTTTTTGCAAGACCACCAAATGTGAAAGTAAGTAGCGTCCATAGAATCACATCGCCAACATTTGGGTTGCAAATTTGGATACATAGACGATAATTTTTTGGGATCTAAGTGCCATCTGTAAAACATTTTATAAAAATTTTCTCTTGGATGCTGAGCTTGTGTAAATTTAACATTTTTCACCCATATTCTTTTCCAAATTTCCATCATAATTGGGTGACCGAAGTTACCTTCCCACTTAATCATACAGTCTTTAATTAATTCAGTTCCAGAATCAATTTCAATTAAAGCATCATATATTCTTTTAATATGCATCTTTCTTTGATCTCTAATTTGTATAATTAATTTTTCATCATCCTTTAGAGAAAAACCCATCTTGACATCTTTTTGCCATCTGGCTTGAAGTTGTGCGTGATAAAACCAATTATGAGCTATACCTTCCTCCCTTAATTTATCTAATGATTTCAGTTCTAGGCTATTCCCTTCTTTATTTAAAAGTTTATCATAGGGCACCACGTCTTGGATTTGTTGTATACCTATGCTCTGTATTGCGTGTCTGGGAACTGTCCATAAAGGAATTTTACCATTTAACTTATAATAATACTTTTTCCAGACTCGCAAGACAGAGTTTCTTATTATATGCTCTTTAAAACCCCTATCCAGTTTTTTATCATAAACTAAATACGCGTGGAGCCCATATACTAACCCATATCCTTCTATATTTAATATTCTTTCATTTGTTAAATTAATCCAATCACTTATAACCACTAGAACTGCTGCATAGTAATATAATTTAAAATTAGGCACTTTCAAACCACCTCTCTCTCTTGTGTCTTGAATAATTTTAAATTTGACTCTTGGTTTCTTGCCATCCCAAATAAATTTGTTTATACCTTTCTGCCATTCATCAAGGTTTCCATCCTTTTTAAGTATTGGTAACATTTGAAATAAAAATAAAAATTTCGGCAATACATTCATTTTAATAGCGGCTATTCTGCCCAACATAGATAATTGTAGTTTTTTCCAATTCTCCAATTCTTTTTGTACTTTACACCATAAGAGTTCATAATTATTCTTATATAATTTACCATTTGAAGCTTCTATATAAATTCCTAAATATTTAACTTTTTTAACTATCTCGCATCCCGTTATTCTTTCCAAATCTTGTTTTAATTTATTATCAAGATTTTTAACCAACATCTTTGTCTTGGATAAATTTAGTTTAAAACCTGAAACTTTTCCATAATTTCGAATAATTTCCATCAAACTCTGAGCCGATTGTATTGGCTGAGTTAGCGTCACAAGTAAATCGTCTGCAAAGGCACATAATCTATAATCATGTTGTCTAATTTGTACCCCCCTTAATTCCTCTGATGCTCTAATCCTATTCAATAGTACCTCTAAAGTTAAAACAAACAATAAGGGGGATAAGGGACAACCCTGCCTAGTACCCTTTTCTATATTAAATGAATCTGTTAATTGTCCATTCACTATAATCTGTCCTGTTTGTTTCTGATATATAGCTGATATAGAATTAATAAACTGGTCCCCCATTCCCATCCTTACCACAAGCCTTTGCAGAAATGTCCAATTCAGTCTATCAAAAGCTTTTTCTGCATCTAAAAACATTAAAACAGCCGGTACTTGGATATGTTTATCCAAATATTCCAATATGTTAACAAGTTGTCTAACATTGGTTTTCATCTGTCTCCCTTGTAAAAAACCAGTTTGATCCGGGTGAATCCTCTGTGTCAAAACTGTCATTAATCTATTAGCCAAAATTTTTGCAAAAATCTTATAATCCGTATTCAACAAGGAAATAGGTCTAAAATTTTCTACTTGAACATTATCTTTACCCTCTTTAGGAATCAAGCATACATTAGCCGTTTTCCAGGAGGGTGGAACCCGACCACCCTCTTGTATATTCACAAATAACTCCCTCATATGTTCCACCATTTCCTCCTGTAAACACCTATAATAGATCGTGGTAAAGCCATCAGTGCCTGGAGATTTTCCCAATTTCAATTGCTTAATTGCATCAATAATTTCTTCTGACTTAATCAAAGCATTTAATCTATCTCTTTGTTCCAAAGTAATTTCCGAAACATTTTGGTTTTGTAAAAAGGCATCTATCTCCTTCTCTTGAACTTTTTCTTCAGCATACAATTTGGTGTAGAACTCTAGAAAAGCCTTCTTAATAGTTTCTTGATGAAATACTTCTTGCCCTTTATATTCAACCTTCTCAATTAAACGGGATTTTTGTTTTTTCCTTAATGTATAGGCCAACCATCTGCCAGGTTTATTAGCATTAAAAAAAGTATTATGTTTAGCATATTGTATATTCCTGGCAACCTGATCGGTCATCAAAATATCAAATTGTTTCCGTAAAACCTTTATCCCTTCTTTAATATTACTATCATCTGGTTTATCAATTAATAATAACTCTTTCTTTCTTATTTCCGCTTCTAAAACTCGCCTCTTTTCCTCCTGTTTACGTCTATGCCTAGCATTCAGTTCAATTAATATTCCACGCATGTGGGCCTTACTAGAGTCCCACACCACTTCTATTGGTAAACCTACATTCTTATTTAACCTAAAAAATTCCTTGATAGCCTTTTTACATTCTTGCACATACATTTCATAATTAAACAGATTTTCATTAAGTCTCCAGGATCTGCTTAAAAATTGGCCAGACCTTAATTCCATCATAACTGGATTGTGGTCAGACAATACATTAGGTAAAATTTTAACTTTCTTTAAATTTAACATAAAATCACTAGTAGTTAAAATAAAATCAATTCTAGAAAATGATTGATGTCTGTCAGAGAAAAAAGTAAACTCTTGATCCCTACCATGTCTTTCTCTCCAAATATCTAACAAATTAAAATCATCTTTAATATCAAAGAAAGATTTAGGTAAAATTGAACGTGATTGAGAAACTAATGAAATCTTTTTCTTATCCAAACCAGCATCAAGGATTCCATTCCAGTCTCCCATTAAAATACAAGATCTATAGTCCAACTCTAATAACTTTTTATGTAATAATTTATAAAACATGCCTTGTTTTTGGTTTGGAGCATATATACCCATCAAGAGAACTTTCTTCCCATCCAGTAAAATTTCTATAGCTAAAAATCTACCTTGATTATCTGCTTCTAATAACTTAGCTTTTATATTATTTTTAACATAAATAACAATTCCATTTTTTTTATCTAAAGATGATGCCACAAAGTGTGCACCCAGCTTATTATTAATCAAATATTTCTGGTCTGAAAATCTAATGTGAGTTTCTTGTAGACAGATTACATCATTTTTACATTGCTTCAAATAATGAAATATCTTCTTCCTTTTTTGTGGAGAATTTAAACCGTTGACATTCCACGTCAAATACTTATTTGACATGGCCTTTACGTGAAAGCTTCTGCAAAGACCATTCCACTTCTTCCTGCCTCTTGGGTCTTGCTCCCATGGCTTCCATAGATGTCAGATCAGTTTGCTTGGTTTGAGTTGGTTGTGTTTTTTCTCTTTGTTCAATAGCTTTAGTAGATTCACGTGCACGCCTTGGATCTTTAGGCTTGTCTAGTGCCAAAGGTTGAAAAATATCAATTGACTGCACTGGTTCCTCAACTGCTTTATCCAAAAGAACCGATGAAATTAGTCGAGGTTGTTGAAGTTCCGCAGATTGCAGTAGTTCTAAATCTTTAACCAACATTGCCCCCTTAGGTTTTGGGGAAGTAGATCTATCAGCCATCAATATATTCTCAAAAAAATCTTTCGCTTTAGCTACAGTTAACAAACGGTATCTTTTATTTTTGAAAAGTAAAGAAAGTCCAGTTGGTACCTCCCATCTATATTGTATTTCTCTTCTTTTAAGCTCCTCCGTCAAAAAGGCATAATCTTTCCTTGATCTCAGCATTTTAGGAGGTATCTCTTTCAAAACCTGTACATCTTGACCAGCAACACTCAATTGTTTATTATAGGCTATTGATAGAACCCAATTTCTATATTTTCTTGTGTTAAAATATATCACAATATCTCTAGGCAAATTCCTTTGAGCTGCAATACGTGAGTTCACTCTGAACAGTCGTTCAATCTGCCAGGCCACATTCTCAACTGAGTCATCCAAAAATTTTGCTAAAGCTTCAGAAAAATTTTTTCTTAGATCTTCTTGGTTCTCATTTAATACATCTCTAAATCTAAAGGAAGATTGAAGGGGAAAGGAAGGATGGAAGGAAGGAAGGAAGGAGAAAGAAATTGAAGGGGAAGGGATAGAGATGGAGATGGAAGGAGATTGAAGGGGAAAGGAAAGAGATGGAGAAGGAAGGAGATTGAAGGGGAAAGGAAGAAGATGGAGAAGGAAAGAGATTGAAGGGGAGGGAAGGAAGGAAGGCAGGAAGGAGAAAGATTCAAGGGGAAGGGATGGAGATGGAGATGGAGATGGAGATGGAGATGGAGATGGAGATGGAGATGGAAGGAAGGAAGGAAGGAAGGAAGGAAGGAAGGAAGGAAGATTGAAGGGGAAAGGAAGGAGATGGAGAAGGAAGGAAGATTGAAGGGGAAAGGAAGGAGATGGAGAAGGAAGGAGATTGAAGGGGAAGGGAAGAAAGGAAGGAGAGAGAGAGACTGAAGGGGAAGTGATGGAGATGGAAGGAAGGAAGATTGAAGGGGAAAGGAAGGATGGAAGGAAGGAAGGAAGGAGAAAGAAATTGAAAGGGAAGGGATAGAGATGGAGATGGAAGGAGATTGAAGGGGAAAGGAAGGAGATGGAGAAGGAAGGAGATTGAAGGGGAAAGGAAGGAAGGAAGATTGAAGAGGAAACGAAGGAGATGGAGATGGAAGGAGATTGAAGGGGAGAGGAAGGAGATGGAGAAGGAAGGAGATTGAAGGAGGAAGGAAGAAAGGAAGGAAGGAAGGAGAGACTGATTGAAAAGGAAGAGATGGAGATGGAAGGAAGGAAGGAAGATTGAAGGGGAAAGGAAGGAGATGGAGAATGAAGGAGATTGAATGGAAAGGAAGGAGATGGACGAGGAAGGAGATTGAAGGGGAAGGAAGAAAGGAAGGAGAGAGAGAGATTGAAGGGGAAGTGATGGAGATGGAAGGAAGGAAGATTGAAGGGGAAAGGAAGGAAGGAAGGAAGGAAGGAAGGAGAAAGAAATTGAAGGGGAAGGGATAGAGATGGAGATGGAAGGAGATTGAAGGGGAAAGGAAGGAGATGGAGAAGGAAGGAGATTGAAGGGGAAAGGAAGGAGATGGACAAGGAAGGGGATTGAAGGAGGAAGGAAGGAAGGAAGGAAGGAAGGAGAGAGATTGAAGGGGAAGGGATGGAGATGGAGAAGGAAGGAAGGAAGATTGAAGGGGAAAGGAAGGAGATGGACAAGGAAGGGGATTGAAGGAGGAAGGAAGGAAGGAAGGAAGGAAGGAGAGAGATTGAAGGGGAAGGGATGGAGATGGAGAAGGAAGGAAGGAAGATTGAAGGGGAAAGGAAGGAGATGGACAAGGAAGGAGATTGAAGGGGGAAGGAAGGAAGGAAGGAAGGAAGGAGAGAGATTGAAGGGGAAGGGATGGAGATGGAGAAGGAAGGAAGGAAGATTGAAGGGGAAAGGAAGGAGATGGACAAGGAAGGAGATTGAAGGGGGAAGGAAGGAAGGAAGGAAGGAAGGAAGGAAGGAAGGAAGGAGAGAGATTGAAGGGGAAGGGATGGAGATGGAGAAGGAAGGAAGGAAGATTGAAGGGGAAAGGAAGGAGATGGACAAGGAAGGAGATTGAAGGAGGAAGGAAGGAAGGAAGGAAGGAGAGATTGAAGGGGAAGGAATGGAGATGGAGATGGAAGGAAGGAAGGAAGATTGAAGGGGAAAGGAAGGAGATGGAGAAGGAAGGAGATTGAAGGGGAAGGAAGGAAGGAAGGAAGGAGAGAGATTGAAAGGGAAGGGATGGAGATGGAAGAAATGAAGGAAGATTGAAGGGGAAAGGAAGGAAGGAAGGAAGATTGAAGGGGAAAGGAAGGAGATGGAAAAGGAAGGAGATTGAAGGGGAAAAGAAGGAGATGGAGAAGGAAGGAGATTAAAGGGGAAAGGAAGGAGATGGACAAGGAAGGAGATTGACGGGGAAGGAAGGAAGGAAGGAAGGAAGGAAGGAAGGAAGGAAGGAAGGAAGGAAGGAAGGAGAGAGAGAGAGAGATTGAAAAGGAAGGGACGGAGATGGAAATGGATGGAAGGAACGAACTCTGAAGGGGAAATAAAGCAGATGGACAAGGAAGGAGATTGAAGGGGAAGGAAGGAAGGATGGAAGATTGAAGGGGAAAGGAAGGAAGGAAGGAGAAAGAAATTGAAGGGGAATGGATGGAGATGGAGATGGAAGGAGATTGAAGGGGAAGGAAGGAAGGATGGAAGATTGAACGGGAAAGGAAGGATGGAAGGAAGGGAGAAAGGAAGGAAAAGGAGATTGAAGGGGAAGGGATGGAGATAGAGATGGAAGGAAGGAAAGAAGATTGAAGGGGAAAGGAAGGAAGGAAGATTGAAGAGCAAACGAAGGAGATGGAGATGGAAGGAGATTGAAGGGGAGAGGAAGGAGATGGAGAAGAAAGGAGATTGAAGGAGGAAGGAAGGAAGGAAGAAAGGAAGGAGAGAGTGATTGAAAAGGAAGGGATGGAGATGGAAGGAAGGAAGGAAGATTGAAGGGGAAAGGAAGGAGATGGAGAATGAAGGAGATTGAATGGAAAGGAAGGAGATGGACGAGGAAGGAGATTGAAGGGGAAGGAAGAAAGGAAGGAAGGAGAAAGAAATTGAAGGGGAAGGGATAGAGATGGAGATGGAAGGAGATTGAAGGGGAAAGGAAGGAGATGGAGAAGGAAGGAGATTGAAGGGGAAAGGAAGGAAGGAAGATTGAAGAGGAAACGAAGGAGATGGAGATGGAAGGAGATTGAAGGGGAGAGGAAGGAGATGGAGAAGAAAGGAGATTGAAGGAGGAAGGAAGGAAGGAAGGAAGGAGAGAGTGATTGAAAAGGAAGGGATGGAGATGGAAGGAAGGAAGGAAGATTGAAGGGGAAAGGAAGGAGATGGAGAATGAAGGAGATTGAATGGAAAGGAAGGAGATGGACGAGGAAGGAGATTGAAGGGGAAGGAAGAAAGGAAGGAAGGAGAAAGAAATTGAAGGGGAAGGGATAGAGATGGAGATGGAAGGAGATTGAAGGGGAAAGGAAGGAGATGGAGAAGGAAGGAGATTGAAGGGGAAAGGAAGGAAGGAAGATTGAAGGGGAAACGGAGGAGATGGAGAAGGAAGGAGATTGAAGGGGAAGGAAGGAAGGAAGGAGAAAGATTGAAGGGGAAGGGATGGAGATGGAGATGGAAGGAAGGAAGATTGAAGGGGAAAGGAAGGAGATGGAGAAGAAAGGAGATTGAAGGGGAAGGAAGTAATTAGAGAGATTGAAGGGGAAGGGATGGAGATGGAAGGAAGGAAGGAAGATTGAAGGGGAAAGGAAGGAGATGGAGAAGGAAGGAGATTGAAGGGGGAAGGAAGGAAGGAAGGAAGGAGAGAGATTGAAGGGGATGGGATGGAGAAGGAAGGAAGGAAGATTGAAGGGGAAAGGAAGGAGATGGAGAAGGAAGGAGATTGAAGGGGAAGGAAGGAAGGAAGGAAGGAAGGAAGGAAGGAGAGAGATTGAAAGGGAAGGGATGGAGATGGAAATGGATGGAAGGAAGGAAGATTGAAGGGGAAATATAGCAGATGGACAAGGAAGGAGATTGAAGGGGAATGAAGTAAGGATGGAAGATTGAAGGGGAAAGGAAGGATGGAAGGAACGAAGGAAGGAAGGAGAAAGAAATTGAAGGGGAATGGATGGAGATGGAGATGGAAGGAAGGAAAGAAGATTGAAGGGGAAAGGAAGGAGATGGAGAAGGAAGGAAATTGAAGGGGAAAGGAAGGAAGGAAGGAAGATTGAAGGGGAAACGAAGGAGATGGAGAAGGAAGGAGATTGAAGGGGAAGGGAAGAAAGGAAGGAGAGAGAGAGATTAAAGGGGAAGTGATGGAGATGGAAGGAAGGAAGATTGAAGGGGAAAGGAAGGATGGAAGGAAGGAAGGAAGGAGAAAGAAATTGAAGGGGAAGGGATAGAGATGGAGATGGAAGGAGATTGAAGGGGAAAGGAAGGAGATGGAGAAGGAAGGAGATTGAAGGGGTAAGGAAGAAGATGGAGAAGGAAGGAGATTGAAGTGGAAAGGAAGGAAGGAAGGGGAGAGATTTAAAGGGAAGGGATGGAGATGGAGATGGAAGGAAGGAAGGAAGGAAGATTGAAGGGGAAAGGAAGGAAGGAGATTGAAGGGGAAAGGAAGGAAGAAATGAAGGAAGGAAGGAAGAATGAAGGGGAAACGAAGGAGATGGAGAAGGAAGGAGATTGAAGGGGAAGGAAGGAAGGAAGGAAGGAAGGAAGGAAGGAAGGAGAAAGAAATTGAAGGGGAAGGGATAGAGATGGAGAAGGAAGGAGATTGAAGGGGAAAGGAAGAAGATGGAGAAGGAAGGAGATTGAAGGGGAGGGAAGGAAGGAAGGAAGGAAGGAGAGAGATTGAAAGGGAAGGGATGGAGGTGGAGATGGAAGGAAGGAAGGAAGGAAGATTGAAGGCGAAAGGAAGGAGATGGAGAAGGAAGGAAGATTGAAGGGGAAAGGAAGGGGATGGAGAAGGAAGGAGATTGAAGGGGAAGGGAAGAAAGGAAGGAGAGAGAAAGATTGAAGGGGAAGTGATGGAGATGGAAGGAAGGAAGATTGAAGGGGAAACGGAGGAGATGGAGAAGGAAGGAGATTGAAGGGGAAGGAAGGAAGGAAGGAGAAAGATTGAAGGGGAAGGGATGGAGATGGAGATGGAAGGAAGGAAGATTGAAGGGGAAAGGAAGGAGATGGAGAAGAAAGGAGATTGAAGGGGAAGGAAGGAAGGAAGGAAGGAAGGAAGGAGAGAGATTGAAGGGGAAGGGATGGAGAAGGAAGGAAGGAAGATTGAAGGGGAAAGGAAGGAGATGGAGAAGGAAGGAGATTGAAGGGGAAGGAAGGAAGGAAGGAAGGAAGGAAGGAAGGAAGGAAGGAAGGAGAGAGATTGAAAGGGAAGGGATGGAGATGGAAATGGATGGAAGGAAGGAAGATTGAAGGGGAAATATAGCAGATGGACAAGGAAGGAGATTGAAGGGGAATGAAGTAAGGATGGAAGATTGAAGGGGAAAGGAAGGATGGAAGGAACGAAGGAAGGAAGGAGAAAGAAATTGAAGGGGAATGGATGGAGATGGAGATGGAAGGAAGGAAAGAAGATTGAAGGGGAAAGGAAGGAGATGGAAAAGGAAGGAAATTGAAGGGGAAAGGAAGGAAGGAAGGAAGATTGAAGGGGAAACGAAGGAGATGGAGAAGGAAGGAGATTGAAGGGGAAGGGAAGAAAGGAAGGAGAGAGAGAGATTAAAGGGGAAGTGATGGAGATGGAAGGAAGGAAGATTGAAGGGGAAAGGAAGGATGGAAGGAAGGAAGGAGAAAGAAATTGAAGGGGAAGGGATAAAGATGGAGATGGAAGGAGATTGAAGGGGAAAGGAAGGAGATGGAGAAGGAAGGAGATTGAAGGGGTAAGGAAGAAGATGGAGAAGGAAGGAGATTGAAGTGGAAAGGAAGGAAGGAAGGGGAGAGATTTAAAGGGAAGGGATGGAGATGGAGATGGAAGGAAGGAAGGAAGGAAGATTGAAGGGGAAAGGAAGGAAGGAGATTGAAGGGGAAAGGAAGGAAGAAATGAAGGAAGGAAGATTGAAGGGGAAACGAAGGAGATGGAGAAGGAAGGAGATTGAAGGGGAATGAAGGAAGGAAGGAAGGAAGGAGAAAGAAATTGAAGGGGAAGGGATAGAGATGGAGAAGGAAGGAGATTGAAGGGGAAAGGAAGAAGATGGAGAAGGAAGGAGATTGAAGGGGAAGGGAAGAAAGGAAGGAGAGAGAGAGACTGAAGGGGAAGTGATGGAGATGGAAGGAAGGAAGATTGAAGGGGAAAGGAAGGATGGAAGGAAGGAAGGAAGGAGAAAGAAATTGAAGGGGAAGTGATAGAGATGGAGATGGAAGGAGATTGAAGGGGAAAGGAAGAAAGGAAGGAGAGAGAGAGATTAAAGGGGAAGTGATGGAGATGGAAGGAAGGAAGATTGAAGGGGAAAGGAAGGATGGAAGGAAGGAAGGAAGGAGAAAGAAATTGAAGGGGAAGGGATAGAGATGGAGATGGAAGGAGATTGAAGGGGAAAGGAAGGAGATGGAGAAGGAAGGAGATTGAAGGGGTAAGGAAGAAGATGGAGAAGGAAGGAGATTGAAGTGGAAAGGAAGGAAGGAAGGGGAGAGATTTAAAGGGAAGGGATGGAGATGGAGATGGAAGGAAGGAAGGAAGATTGAAGGGGAAAGGAAGGAAGGAGATTGAAGGGGAAAGGAAGGAAGAAATGAAGGAAGGAAGATTGAAGGGGAAACGAAGGAGATGGAGAAGGAAGGAGATTGAAGGGGAAGGAAGGAAGGAAGGAAGGAAGGAAGGAAGGAGAAAGAAATTGAAGGGGAAGGGATAGAGATGGAGAAGGAAGGAGATTGAAGGGGAAAGGAAGAAGATGGAGAAGGAAGGAGATTGAAGGGGAAGGGAAGAAAGGAAGGAGAGAGAGAGACTGAAGGGGAAGTGATGGAGATGGAAGGAAGGAAGATTGAAGGGGAAAGGAAGGATGGAAGGAAGGAAGGAAGGAGAAAGAAATTGAAGGGGAAGGGATAGAGATGGAGATGGAAGGAGATTGAAGGGGAAAGGAAGGAGATGGAGAAGGAAGGAGATTGAAGGGGAAAGGAAGGAAGGAAGATTGAAGAGGAAACGAAGGAGATGGAGATGGAAGGAGATTGAAGGGGAGAGGAAGGAGATGGAGAAGGAAGGAGATTGAAGGAGGAAGGAAGAAAGGAAGGAAGGAGAGACTGATTGAAAAGGAAGAGATGGAGATGGATGGAAGGAAGGAAGATTGAAGGGGAAAGGAAGGAGATGGAGAATGAAGGAGATTGAATGGAAAGGAAGGAGATGGACGAGGAAGGAGATTGAAGGGGAAGGAAGAAAGGAAGGAGAGAGAGAGATTGAAGGGGAAGTGATGGAGATGGAAGGAAGGAAGATTGAAGGGGAAAGGAAGGAAGGAAGGAAGGAGAAAGAAATTGAAGGGGAAGGGATAGAGATGGAGATGGAAGGAGATTTCTTTTTTTTTTTTTTTTTTTTTTTCAATGCAGTTTTTGCTTTATTTTTTTTTTTTTTATTAATTATTTTTATTAAATTTTATAAAGTTTTAACAAATATTAACACAAAAATATAATAACTCAACTGATAACAGAGAAATAACAAATTTAACAAGCAATACAAATACAAATAGCTGCTCGGAACCCCCCCCCACCACATCCTCCCATAACCTAACCCCTAACCTCCAAACCACCTTCCTCGCCATCCAATGCGGTGTAAAGTTTTCCCGAGCACCTTAGAAAAAAAAAAGAAGAAAAAATCTATTCCCTTAATATCCCCAACTACAGTTGAGAAGCATAATCTATTACTTATTATCTCCCTCCCCCCTCCCCCCCAGGCTTCCCGGAGTGAATACAGAGTAAAAAAATGCAAGAAACCCCGCTAATCTACTATTTAGTAACTATTTATCTATATATCATATCTAATTCTTTCAATTGATATTTCTTTTGCATATAATCAATCCATTTTTTCCAATCCATCAAAAATGTTTCATTTGAGTGGTTCTTCAGGTAGGCTGATATCTTAGCCATCTCAACCAGATGGGTAACTTTTAATGTCCATTCTTCAATAGATGGTATTTCAGATGACTTCCAATATTGACCCACCAACAGTCTTGCGGCCGTAGTCAAGTTCAAAATCAACTTAGTCTCTGTGGTGGAACAATCCTTTGTTATACCCAACAAAAATAACTGTGGTACAAACTCAATACGCTTTTTCAAAATATTTTGAAGAATCCACCATATTTTTATCCAAAAAGCCTTAATTTTTTTACATGTCCACCAAATGTGAAAATAAGTTGCATCCAAAGATTCGCATCTCCAACATTTGGGTTTCAAATTTGGATACATAAGCGACAATTTTTTTGGGTCTAAATGCCATCTATAAAACATTTTATAAAAATTCTCTCTTAAATGCTGAGCTTGTGTAAACTTAACATTTTTCACCCATATTCTTTTCCAAGTTTCCATCCTGATTGAATATCCAAAATTCCCTTCCCACTTGATCATACAGTCTTTAACTAATTCCTTTTCAGAATCAATTTCAATTAAAGCGTCATATATTCTTTTAATATGCATCGCTCTTTGGTCTCTAATCTGTATAATCAATTTTTCATCCTTTAAAGAAAAACCCATCTTAACATCTTTTTGCCATCTGGCTTGAAGTTGTGCATGATGATACCAATTATGAGTTATACCTTCCTCCCTTAATCTGTCTAGTGATTTCAATTCTAAGCTATTCCCATCTTTATTCAAGAGTTTATCATAGGGCTCCACGTCTTGAATTTGTTGTATGCCCACGCTCTGTATTGCATGTCTGGGAACAGTCCATAAAGGAATTTTACCATTTAATTTATAATAATACTTTTTCCAGACACGCATCACAGAGTTTCTTAATATATGCTCTTTAAAACCCCTATCCAATTTTTTATCATAAACTAAATAGGCGTGAAACCCATACACTAACCCATATCCTTCTATATTCAGTATTCTTTCATTTGTTAAATTAATCCAATCACTTATTGCCACTAGAACTGCTGCATAATAATATAATTTGAAATTAGGCACTTTCATTCCACCTCTCTCTCTTATATCTTGAATAATTTTAAGTTTAACCCTTGGTTTCTTGCCATCCCAAATAAAATTATTTATACCTTTCTGCCATTCATCAAGATTCCCATCCTTTTTAAGTATTGGCAACATTTGAAATAAAAATAAAAATTTCGGTAATACATTCATTTTAATAGCGGCTATCCTACCCAGGATAGATAATTGTAGTTTTTTCCAATTCTCCATTTCTTTTTGAACTTTACTCCATAAAAACTCATAATTATTCTTATATAATTTACCATTTGAGGCTTCTATATAAATTCCTAAATATTTAACTTTTTTAACTATCTCACATCCCGTTATTCTTTCCAAATCTTGTTTTAATTTATTATCACAATTTTTGACCAACATCTTTGTCTTGGATAAATTTAATTTAAAACCAGATACTTTTCCATAATTTCGAATAATTTCCATCAAACTCTGAGCCGATTGCATTGGCTGAGTCAATGTCACAAGTAAATCATCTGCGAAAGCACATAATCTATAATCATGTTTTCTAATTTGTACCCCCTTTAATTCCTCTGATGCTCTAATCCTATTCAATAAAACCTCTAAAGTTAAGACAAACAATAAAGGGGATAAGGGACAACCCTGTCTAGTACCCTTTTCAATGTTAAACAAATCTGTTAGTTGACCATTTACTATAATCTGTCCTGTTTGTTTCTGATATATAGCTGTTATGGAATTAATAAACTGGTCCCCCATTCCCATCCTTACCACAAGCCTTTGCAGAAATGTCCAATTCAATCTATCAAAAGCTTTTTCTGCATCTAAAAACATTAAAACAGCCGGCACTTGAATATGTTTATCCAAGTATTCCAGTATGTTAACAAGTTGTCTAACATTGGTTTTCATCTGTCTCCCTTGTAAAAAACCAGTCTGATCCGGGTGTATCCTCTGTGTCAAAACTGTCATTAATCTATTAGCCAAAATTTTTGCAAAAATCTTGTAATCCGTATTTAACAATGAGATAGGTCTAAAATTTTCTACTTGTACATTATCTTTGCCCTCTTTAGGAATCAAACAAACATTAGCCGTTTTCCAGGAGGGTGGAACCGGACCACCTTCTTGTATATTCACAAATAACTCCCTCAAATGTTCGACCACTTCCTCCTGTAGACACTTATAATAAATCGTAGTAAAACCATCAGTTCCTGGAGATTTTCCCAATTTCAATTGCTTAATTGCGTCAATAATTTCTTCTGATCTAATCACAGCATTTAATCTATCTCTTTGTTCCAAAGTAATTTCCATAACATTTTGATTTTGTAAAAAGGCATCTACCTCTTGCTCTTGAACTTTTTCTTCAGCATACAATTTGGTATAGAACTCTAGAAAAGCCTTCTTGATAGCATCCTGATGAAATACTTCTTGCCCCTTATATTCTACCTTCTCAATTAAACGGGATTTTTGTTTCTTCCTTAATGTATAAGCCAACCATCTGCCAGGTTTATTAGCATTAAAAAAAGTGTTATGTTTAGCATATTGTATGTTCCTGGCAACCTGATCAGTCATCAAAATATCAAATTGTTTCCGTAAAACCTTTATCCCTTCTTTAATATTACTATCATCCGGTTTATCTATTAATAATAACTCTTTCTTTTTTATCTCCGCTTCTAAAACTCTTCTCTTTTCCTCTTGTTTACGTCTATGTCTTGCATTCAATTCAATTAAAATACCACGCATATGGGCCTTGCTAGAGTCCCACACCGTTTCTATTGGTAAGCCTATATTCAAATTTAACCTGAAAAATTCCTTGATAGCCTTTTTACATTCTTCCACATACATTTCATAATTAAACAAATTTTCATTAAGTCTCCAGGATCTGCATATATATTGACCAGTCCTTAGTTCCATCATAACTGGGTTATGATCAGACAATACATTAGGTAAAATTTTAACTTTCTTTAAACTTAACATAAAATCACTCGTAGTTAGAATAAAATCAATTCTAGAAAATGATTGATGTCTATCAGAGAAAAAAGTAAATTCTTGGTCCCTCCCATGTCTTTCTCTCCATATATCTAGCAAATTAAAATCGTCTTTAATATCAAAAAAAGATTTAGGCAATATTGAACGCGTTTGAGGAACAGATAAGATTTTTTTCTTATCCGAACTAGCATCAAGAACTCCATTCCAATCTCCCATTAAAATACAAGATCTATAATCCAACTGTATTAACTTTCTATGCAATGCTTTATAAAATATACCTTGTTTTTGATTTGGAGCATATATACCCACCAACAAAACTTTCTTCCCATCCAATAAAATTTCTATAGCTAAAAATCTTCCATGTGTATCTGCTTCTATTAATTTAGCTTTTATATGATTTTTAACATAAATAACAATTCCATTTTTTTTGTCTAAAGATGATGCCACAAAGTGTGTACCCAATTTGTTATTAATCAAATATTTCTGGTCCAAAGTTCTTATATGAGTTTCTTGTAAACAAATTACGTCATTTTTACATTGCTTCAAATAATGAAATATCTTCTTCCTTTTTTGTGGAGAATTTAAACCATTGACGTTCCATGTCAAATACTTATTTGACATGATCTTTTCGTGAAAGCTTCTGCAGGGCCAAAGCTACCTCTTCCTTCCTCTTAGGCCTTGCTCCCATGGCTTCCAAAGATGTCAGATCAGCTTGCTTGGTTTGAATTAATTCACGTGGACCCCTTGGATCTTTAGGCTTATCAGCTACCAGAGGTTGAAAAATATCAATTAACTGCACTGGTTGTTCAACTGCTTTATCCATATCCGTCAAAAGAATTGTACGAGGTTGTTGAGATTCCGAAATTTGCAATGATTCTAGATCTTTAACCAAAATTGCCCTCTTAGATTTTGGGGAGGTAGATCTATCAGCCATCAATATATTATCAAAGAAATCCTTTGCTTTAGCAACAGTAGTCAGACGATATCTATTATTTTTAAAAAACAAAGAAAGTCCAGTTGGAACCTCCCATCTATATTGTATCTCTCTTCTTTTGAGCTCCTCTGTCAAAAAAGCATAATCTTTCCTTAACCTCAGCATTTTAGGAGGTATCTCTTTCAAAACCAGTACTTCTTGACCAGCAACAGTCAGTTGTTTATTGTAGGCTGTTGAGAGAACCCAATTTCTGTATTTTCTTGTATTAAAATATATCACAATATCTCTAGGCAAATTTCTTTGTGCTGCAATGCGTGAGTTCATTCTAAACAACCGTTCAATCTGCCAGTCTACATTCTCAATTGAGTCATCCAAAAATTTTGATAAGGCTTCAATAACAATTTTTCTTAAATCCTCTTGGGTCCCATTTGGGGCTTCTCTAAGTCCCCTGATTCTAACTGCAAACTGCATCTGATGAAATTGTGTCAAAGTAGCCTGATCTTGTACATCACTTTTAATTTCTTCTAATTTTTCTTCAAATTGCTGTTCAATATTCTCTAATTTCTCTTCAACACCGATGGTATAATCCCAAACACCCTTGATAGCCTCGACAATGTCTTGTCTCATCTCCTGGTTAGATACTTCCGTCATAGCTTTAAAATCTTTTTTCTGTTCAGCCATCTTTTCCTCTAACTTATAATCCATTTTATCCATTCTGTCTTTAAGTGAGGATAATGCAGCACTTACTGGGGATAATGCTACTGTTAAAGCAGTCTGTAGATCTTTAATTGTAATCATTTCTGAAGCAGGCTGTACAGGCTCTTGAGACTCTAAAGGAGCAGACTGTGATTTTACAAGCTGCCCTGGAGAGGGCATAGCCGCCTTAGCAACTGCTGCCTTATGTCTCGTTGTCATGATTAAAAAAAAAAGAGGGAGAGAGGAAGAAGAAAAAGAAAAAAAAATAGCTTGAAAAAAAGATTGCCACTTCCTCCCTTTTAAATTTCTTTTAAAATCCAATTAGATCAATTTCTTTTAAAGTCCAAATAAATCCAATCCAAATAATCACTCAAACTTTTCTTTAGAAAGAGGAAAGAAATTTCACTTTCATTTTCCTGCGCAATCCACACTTTAGATTTTTCACTTTCACTAGGTAGAGAAAGCGATCGCCATTTTAAGAAAGTTTTTGTTGATTCAAGAAAAGTTATAAATACAAAGGCAGAAACAAAATAGCAGTATACTTGCAATAATCAAAAGACTTCTGTATTCAGACCGTCTGTTTAAAGTCCTTGTAAGTCAATCTTAAAAGCAGAGGCGGTCACGGCGTCTAATTCTGTCAGCCGACAGAAGCGTCTCTGAGCAGGAGCATTTCAAGTGCCTGGGGAGCACACCTTCTCTGCCCCTGAAAACTTGTTCCAGGGGTCTTGGAAGGGCTCAACCCGGCTCTTGAAGCTCTACTCCCCTTCTTTGCCCGAAGAGGAGTTTTCCGCTGCAACGAACAGCTGGTGAGCGCTGTTGTTGACAGCTAACTAACACAGAGATCGGAGCCTCACGTTAGAGACTCCTTCGACGCCGGTGAAGCCACCGGAAGCCGAGATGGAAGGAGATTGAAGAGGAAAGGAAAGAGATGGAGAAGGAAGGAGATTGAAGAGGAAAGGAAAGAGATGGAGAAGGAAGGAGATTGAAGGGGAAAGGAAGAAGATGGAGAAGGAAAGAGATTGAAGGGGAGGGAAGGAAAGAAGGCAGGAAGGAGAAAGATTCAAGGGGAAGGGATGGAGATGGAGATGGAGATGGAGATGGAGATGGAGATGGAAGGAAGGAAGGAAGGAAGGAAGGAAGGAAGATTGAAGGGGAAAGGAAGGAGATGGAGAAGGAAGGAAGATTGAAGGGGAAAGGAAGGAGATGGAGAAGGAAGGAGATTGAAGGGGAAGGGAAGAAAGGAAGGAGAGAGAGAGACTGAAGGGGAAGTGATGGAGATGGAAGGAAGGAAGATTGAAGGGGAAAGGAAGGATGGAAGGAAGGAAGGAAGGAGAAAGAAATTGAAGGGGAAGGGATAGAGATGGAGATGGAAGGAGATTGAAGGGGAAAGGAAGGAGATGGAGAAGGAAGGAGATTGAAGGGGAAAGGAAGGAAGGAAGATTGAAGAGGAAACGAAGGAGATGGAGATGGAAGGAGATTGAAGGGGAGAGGAAGGAGATGGAGAAGGAAGGAGATTGAAGGAGGAAGGAAGAAAGGAAGGAAGGAAGGAGAGACTGATTGAAAAGGAAGAGATGGAGATGGAAGGAAGGAAGGAAGATTGAAGGGGAAAGGAAGGAGATGGAGAATGAAGGAGATTGAATGGAAAGGAAGGAGATGGACGAGGAAGGAGATTGAAGGGGAAGGAAGAAAGGAAGGAGAGAGAGAGATTGAAGGGGAAGTGATGGAGATGGAAGGAAGGAAGATTGAAGGGGAAAGGAAGGAAGGAAGGAAGGAAGGAGAAAGAAATTGAAGGGGAAGGGATAGAGATGGAGATGGAAGGAGATTGAAGGGGAAAGGAAGGAGATGGAGAAGGAAGGAGATTGAAGGGGAAAGGAAGGAAGGAAGATTGAAGAGGAAACGAAGGAGATGGAGATGGAAGGAGATTGAAGGGGAGAGGAAGGAGATGGAGAAGGAAGGAGATTGAAGGAGGAAGGAAGAAAGGAAGGAAGGAGAGAGTGATTGAAAAGGAAGAGATGGAGATGGAAGGAAGGAAGGAAGATTGAAGGGGAAAGGAAGGAGATGGAGAATGAAGGAGATTGAATGGAAAGGAAGGAGATGGACGAGGAAGGAGATTGAAGGGGAAGGAAGAAAGGAAGGAGAGAGAGAGATTGAAGGGGAAGTGATGGAGATGGAAGGAAGGAAGATTGAAGGGGAAAGGAAGGAAGGAAGGAAGGAAGGAGAAAGAAATTGAAGGGGAAGGGATAGAGATGGAGATGGAAGGAGATTGAAGGGGAAAGGAAGGAGATGGAGAAGGAAGGAGATTGAAGGGGAAAGGAAGGAGATGGACAAGGAAGGGGATTGAAGGAGGAAGGAAGGAAGGAAGGAAGGAGAGAGATTGAAGGGGAAGGGATGGAGATGGAGAAGGAAGGAAGGAAGATTGAAGGGGAAAGGAAGGAGATGGACAAGGAAGGGGATTGAAGGAGGAAGGAAGGAAGGCAGGAAGGAAGGAGAGAGATTGAAGGGGAAGGGATGGAGATGGAGAAGGAAGGAAGGAAGATTGAAGGGGAAAGGAAGGAGATGGACAAGGAAGGAGATTGAAGGGGGAAGGAAGGAAGGAAGGAAGGAGAGAGATTGAAGGGGAAGGGATGGAGATGGAGAAGGAAGGAAGGAAGATTGAAGGGGAAAGGAAGGAGATGGACAAGGAAGGAGATTGAAGGGGGAAGGAAGGAAGGAAGGAAGGAAGGAAGGAAGGAAGGAAGGAGAGAGATTGAAGGGGAAGGGATGGAGATGGAGAAGGAAGGAAGGAAGATTGAAGGGGAAAGGAAGGAGATGGACAAGGAAGGAGATTGAAGGAGGAAGGAAGGAAGGAAGGAAGGAGAGATTGAAGGGGAAGGAATGGAGATGGAGATGGAAGGAAGGAAGGAAGATTGAAGGGGAAAGGAAGGAGATGGAGAAGGAAGGATATTGAAGGGGAAGGAAGGAAGGAAGGAGAGAGATTGAAAGGGAAGGGATGGAGATGGAAGAAATGAAGGAAGATTGAAGGGGAAAGGAAGGAAGGAAGGAAGATTGAAGGGGAAAGGAAGGAGATGGAAAAGGAAGGAGATTGAAGGGGAAAAGAAGGAGATGGAGAAGGAAGGAGATTAAAGGGGAAAGGAAGGAGATGGACAAGGAAGGAGATTGACGGGGAAGGAAGGAAGGAAGGAAGGAAGGAAGGAAGGAAGGAAGGAGAGAGAGAGAGATTGAAAAGGAAGGGACGGAGATGGAAATGGATGGAAGGAAGGAACTCTGAAGGGGAAATAAAGCAGATGGACAAGGAAGGAGATTGAAGGGGAAGGAAGGAAGGATGGAAGATTGAAGGGGAAAGGAAGGAAGGAAGGAGAAAGAAATTGAAGGGGAATGGATGGAGATGGAGATGGAAGGAGATTGAAGGGGAAGGAAGGAAGGATGGAAGATTGAACGGGAAAGGAAGGATGGAAAGAAGGGAGAAAGGAAGGGAAAGGAGATTGAAGGGGAAGGGATGGAGATAGAGATGGAAGGAAGGAAAGAAGATTGAAGGGGAAAGGAAGGAAGGAAGATTGAAGAGCAAACGAAGGAGATGGAGATGGAAGGAGATTGAAGGGGAGAGGAAGGAGATGGAGAAGAAAGGAGATTGAAGGAGGAAGGAAGGAAGGAAGAAAGGAAGGAGAGAGTGATTGAAAAGGAAGGGATGGAGATGGAAGGAAGGAAGGAAGATTGAAGGGGAAAGGAAGGAGATGGAGAATGAAGGAGATTGAATGGAAAGGAAGGAGATGGACGAGGAAGGAGATTGAAGGGGAAGGAAGAAAGGAAGGAAGGAGAAAGAAATTGAAGGGGAAGGGATAGAGATGGAGATGGAAGGAGATTGAAGGGGAAAGGAAGGAGATGGAGAAGGAAGGAGATTGAAGGGGAAAGGAAGGAAGGAAGATTGAAGAGGAAACGAAGGAGATGGAGATGGAAGGAGATTGAAGGGGAGAGGAAGGAGATGGAGAAGAAAGGAGATTGAAGGAGGAAGGAAGGAAGGAAGGAAGGAGAGAGTGATTGAAAAGGAAGGGATGGAGATGGAAGGAAGGAAGGAAGATTGAAGGGGAAAGGAAGGAGATGGAGAATGAAGGAGATTGAATGGAAAGGAAGGAGATGGACGAGGAAGGAGATTGAAGGGGAAGGAAGAAAGGAAGGAAGGAGAAAGAAATTGAAGGGGAAGGGATAGAGATGGAGATGGAAGGAGATTGACGGGGAAAGGAAGGAGATGGAGAAGGAAGGAGATTGAAGGGGAAAGGAAGGAAGGAAGATTGAAGGGGAAACGGAGGAGATGGAGAAGGAAGGAGATTGAAGGGGAAGGAAGGAAGGAAGGAGAAAGATTGAAGGGGAAGGGATGGAGATGGAGATGGAAGGAAGGAAGATTGAAGGGGAAAGGAAGGAGATGGAGAAGAAAGGAGATTGAAGGGGAAGGAAGTAATTAGAGAGATTGAAGGGGAAGGGATGGAGATGGAAGGAAGGAAGGAAGATTGAAGGGGAAAGGAAGGAGATGGAGAAGGAAGGAGATTGAAGGGGGAAGGAAGGAAGGAAGGTAGGAGAGAGATTGAAGGGGAAGGGATGGAGAAGGAAGGAAGGAAGATTGAAGGGGAAAGGAAGGAGATGGAGAAGAAAGGAGATTGAAGGGGAAGGAAGGAAGGAAGGAAGGAAGGAAGGAAGGAAGGAGAGAGATTGAAAGGGAAGGGATGGAGATGGAAATGGATGGAAGGAAGGAAGATTGAAGGGGAAATATAGCAGATGGACAAGGAAGGAGATTGAAGGGGAATGAAGTAAGGATGGAAGATTGAAGGGGAAAGGAAGGATGGAAGGAACGAAGGAAGGAAGGAGAAAGAAATTGAAGGGGAATGGATGGAGATGGAGATGGAAGGAAGGAAAGAAGATTGAAGGGGAAAGGAAGGAGATGGAGAAGGAAGGAAATTGAAGGGGAAAGGAAGGAAGGAAGGAAGATTGAAGGGGAAACGAAGGAGATGGAGAAGGAAGGAGATTGAAGGGGAAGGGAAGAAAGGAAGGAGAGAGAGAGATTAAAGGGGAAGTGATGGAGATGGAAGGAAGGAAGATTGAAGGGGAAAGGAAGGATGGAAGGAAGGAAGGAAGGAGAAAGAAATTGAAGGGGAAGGGATAGAGATGGAGATGGAAGGAGATTGAAGGGGAAAGGAAGGAGATGGAGAAGGAAGGAGATTGAAGGGGTAAGGAAGAAGATGGAGAAGGAAGGAGATTGAAGTGGAAAGGAAGGAAGGAAGGGGAGAGATTTAAAGGGAAGGGATGGAGATGGAGATGGAAGGAAGGAAGGAAGGAAGATTGAAGGGGAAAGGAAGGAAGGAGATTGAAGGGGAAAGGAAGAAAGAAATGAAGGAAGGAAGAATGAAGGGGAAACGAAGGAGATGGAGAAGGAAGGAGATTGAAGGGGAAGGAAGGAAGGAAGGAAGGAAGGAAGGAAGGAAGGAAGGAGAAAGAAATTGAAGGGGAAGGGATAGAGATGGAGAAGGAAGGAGATTGAAGGGGAAAGGAAGAAGATGGAGAAGGAAGGAGATTGAAGGGGAGGGAAGGAAGGAAGGAAGGAAGGAGAGAGATTGAAAGGGAAGGGATGGAGGTGGAGATGGAAGGAAGGAAGGAAGGAAGATTGAAGGCGAAAGGAAGGAGATGGAGAAGGAAGGAAGATTGAAGGGGAAAGGAAGGGGATGGAGAAGGAAGGAGATTGAAGGGGAAGGGAAGAAAGGAAGGAGAGAGAGAGATTGAAGGGGAAGTGATGGAGATGGAAGGAAGGAAGATTGAAGGGGAAAGGAAGGACTGAAGGAAGGAAGGAAGGAAGGAGAAAGAAATTGAAGGGGAAGGGATAGAGATGGAGATGGAAGGAGATTGAACGGGAAAGGAAGGAGATGGAGAAGGAAGGAGATTGAAGGTGAAAGGAAGGAAGGAAGATTGAAGGGAAAGGAAGGAAATGAAGAAGGAAGGAGATTGAAGGGGAAAGGAAGGAAGGAAGATTGAAGAGCAAACGAAGGAGATGGAGATGGAAGGAGATTGAAGGGGAGAGGAAGGAGATGGAGAAGAAAGGAGATTGAAGGAGGAAGGAAGGAAGGAAGGAAGGAGAGAGTGATTGAAAAGGAAGGGATGGAGATGGAAGGAAGGAAGGAAGATTGAAGGGGAAAGGAAGGAGATGGAGAATGAAGGAGATTGAATGGAAAGGAAGGAGATGGACGAGGAAGGAGATTGAAGGGGAAGGAAGAAAGGAAGGAAGGAGAAAGAAATTGAAGGGGAAGGGATAGAGATGGAGATGGAAGGAGATTGAAGGGGAAAGGAAGGAGATGGAGAAGGAAGGAGATTGAAGGGGAAAGGAAGGAAGGAAGATTGAAGGGGAAACGGAGGAGATGGAGAAGGAAGGAGATTGAAGGGGAAGGAAGGAAGGAAGGAGAAAGATTGAAGGGGAAGGGATGGAGATGGAGATGGAAGGAAGGAAGATTGAAGGGGAAAGGAAGGAGATGGAGAAGAAAGGAGATTGAAGGGGAAGGAAGGAATTAGAGAGATTGAAGGGGAAGGGATGGAGATGGAAGGAAGGAAGGAAGATTGAAGGGGAAAGGAAGGAGATGGAGAAGGAAGGAGATTGAAGGGGGAAGGAAGGAAGGAAGGAAGGAGAGAGATTGAAGGGGAAGGGATGGAGAAGGAAGGAAGGAAGATTGAAGGGGAAAGGAAGGAGATGGAGAAGGAAGGAGATTGAAGGGGAAGGAAGGAAGGAAGGAAGGAAGGAAGGAAGGAAGGAAGGAAGGAAGGAAGGAAGGAGAGAGATTGAAAGGGAAGGGATGGAGATGGAAATGGATGGAAGGAAGGAAGATTGAAGGGGAAATATAGCAGATGGACAAGGAAGGAGATTGAAGGGGAATGAAGTAAGGATGGAAGATTGAAGGGGAAAGGAAGGATGGAAGGAACGAAGGAAGGAAGGAGAAAGAAATTGAAGGGGAATGGATGGAGATGGAGATGGAAGGAAGGAAAGAAGATTGAAGGGGAAACGGAGGAGATGGAGAAGGAAGGAGATTGAAGGGGAAGGAAGGAAGGAAGGAGAAAGATTCAAGGGGAAGGGATGGAGATGGAGATGGAGATGGAGATGGAGATGGAGATGGAGATGGAAGGAAGGAAGGAAGGAAGGAAGATTGAAGGGGAAAGGAAGGAGATGGAGAAGTGTCATAACTTGTGTGTTCGTGAGTGTGTTCGTGGCGTCCCGGCAACCATGATTAATGACAGAGACGTGAGTTTCTGTCGGGATGGAAGCCCCGGCCAAAGCCCGGCCTCAACTTTTATTGCACATCAAAGGTCTCTCCCACAAATTGTCACCCTACTGATTTACAGCCAATTACATTACACAGATAGTTAAAACATACACTTTGAAAGCATGACGTCTTTTTCAAGAAACGAAACTTTTCCCTGCTTTCTCCTCCACCCCCTTAGTACAGCTGTCAGCTGACAGCCTGTAAGGGAGGGAGAGAGAAGCCCATCCAGGCAGAGAAGGATTTCTTAAAGGAGAAATGGACATTTATCACAACATCTCATCCTTTTTTGTTTTTGTTTAGAAGCGAAGGCTTTCAGTCCATGTATTCGATTTCATCCAACTGAGGTGGCTGTTTATCCATTGGCATCCGCTCGAATCCTTGTTGACTAATGTTCACTTGTTGAGACAATTTTTTCTTTCTTTGGTATAAAAGATTTCATCATAGCAAAAATATCAGGCAAACATTGTATATAAAAACATCCACAATGGAATAATATAACAATACAAAATAATACTTATCAAATTTCTTAACCATTGAAAATTTTGTAACCAAAACCAGAATGCATTCCAAATATCCCCAATGCTTATGATCTCCGGATATTGGTGGAGGGATTTGTCCTTGTTCTTCATTAAGCATTTCAACGGCCATCACTGTCATTGGCTGCAGTCCAATTCCGTGCGCCATTCAAATAGCTACAAACCCAATACACTTGCATTGTACTCTCTATCATCACATTTTGCATACACTTTGTTATTACTTTGATCACAATGATCAGACATATTAAAGGTGATATTACAAGAGAGATATATACTTAAAAGAATAATTCCCTTAGAAAAATTAAAACACACTAATGCAAAATCTACATAATAAAACCTAAGTGGCAGCGTATAATGTCCTGCCTCATTAATATTTACAAAACTTTCGCTGGCTCCAGTGTTGTTCAAAGGAAGTCCAACTAAAGAAAAAGTCCTTGACTGGCATCCGATGGTGACATCATACACATCCAGCAGTCAGTATGGTTTGTTAAGGCACTAACTTTTTATTGTCCTTCCAAAATTATTGTCCATCCACTTTGGGCTCACCAGAGTCTTTGCAATCTTTTGGCTGTACACTGTAAGGGCGAATATTGCGGCCAGGAACCCATATCGTATTGCCTTCATGTTGCACCGCAGCATATCCACGACCCCAGGTAATAAGTTCAGCTGGTCCTTTCCACTGGGGGTCTGGTAGTTTACGATACCAAACTAGCGATCGAACCGTGGTTGCTGCGTCTGGAAGGGGAGAAAAATGCCTGCTCGCAGCTGTATTAGTTGGCGTGCCAGTAAGATTTAAGAAATTGAGAGTATATAAAGCCAAATTAAGATGATTTCGCACTCCAGGTAGTCCGGGGGTATTTTTCCCCATTTTTCATTTTTAATTTGTCAAGCATGTGCTTAAGAGTGGAGTTGGCCCATTCCACTACTTTTTGCCCCTGTGAATTGTAAGGAATGCCGAATTTATGAATAATGTCCCACCGATTGCAGAACTGAACAAAGCCATGACTACAATATGTGGTCCATTATCAGTTTTTAATTCTTTAGGAGTACCCAGAGTGCTAAAAGTTCGAATACAATGATTGATGACATGTTTAGTTGCCTCTCCACGCTGTGGAGTAGCAAGGATGAACCCAGAATATGTATCAATAGTCACATGTATATATTTCCATGGACTAAAAGATGCATATTGAGTAACGTCCATTTGCCAATTTGACATGTCTCAAGTCCATGGGGATTCACACCCATTGGAATAGACAGTCCTTGTTGTGAGCAACTGGGGCACTGTTGAATGATAGCTGTTGCCTCCCTGGGGGTTATGCCAAATTGTTTAGCCAAAGCCTTGGCGTTTTGAGGAAAAGAGCTATGACTATCCCAGGGAGTAAGTTGTTGCATAGTCATAACGTGTGTGTTGCCATATCCGTCTGGGAATTCCCT
This sequence comes from Bothrops alternatus, assembly GCA_034064705.1. Lineage (NCBI taxonomy): Eukaryota > Metazoa > Chordata > Lepidosauria > Squamata > Viperidae > Bothrops > Bothrops alternatus. The sequence continues at coordinate 367,829 of JARGCV010000495.1, read as the reverse complement.
TCACTGAGAATTCCTGGAAAATTTTGATGACTTCGGATATGTGCAATAAAATAAGGACAATATCTTGTCTCAATAGATTTTTGCAATGTCAAAAATAGTGTCAACAAAGTCTCATCCAAACTAGGAGAGATATAAGCAAAAGGTAAATTTTTTATGGCCAAAAATCATGGATCTGTTGAAAAATGACAAAAAAAAACTGACCAGGCCAATCACCAATCAATAATTGCAAAACCAAATTATTTTGAATCAAAGTTTCCCACAATTTTAAGGAAAATAGGATAAAAATAATTGCAAATTGAATTCCAAAAATCTGGCGCCATCGTGTGGCCACGATGTGTAATTTCAGCCAAAGTCATAGCTGGAGTGAAAACAATTTCTTGAAGGCATATTAGATTGAGTAATTGCCACTGTGGGTGGTCGATCAAAAATCACATTCAAATGCACAGGGTAATTGTCAACACACCGATCAGTCCACTGGGTGTTGAGGGCTGTTTGGACTTTCTCAACGACCAATAGCTGGTCGGAGGTCAATGTCACAACGTCTGTGAGATTTTTGAGGCCTTTTAATGCCATAAATAAGGGAGAAAGAGTCGAGGTAGAAAGACCTATATATGGCCTTAACCAATTAATATTTCCTAAATATTGTTGTAGTTGAACCAATGTAGGTGCAAGTGTCTTTTGACCAGTGCCAATTAAGGGTTGCAAAACTCTTTTGCAGTCTGCATTAGCATTTTCAACAGCCAATTTCATCAAAATCTCTTTTGTAGTTAATTCATTAGCAATTTCTTTATCAATACTATCTTTTAGTCTATTTATAAATTCATCATAGGGCTCAGTAGTTCCCTGTTTAATTTGAGTAAAACTTTTGCCAAATTTTCCACTTTTTTTTCTCTCTGTCCACTTTCGGCTACTACCTTTAAAGCAGCAAAAAAAACCTGTAAAATTACACCATGTATAGCTGCATCTGGCATAGCATCTCGCTGTTGTTTAACAGCAGTGAACTATCCAGAGCCATAAATTTGGTCTGGCACTAATTGAGCAGTGCCTCTCTGAATAGCTTGAATACGATACTGAGAGTCCCAAACTGCATACTGCGCAGGTGTTAAAATCATTTGCATTAATGCCTTCCAATCTGCTGGAATCATTTTGTGAGCAAATCCATTATCAATTTCTGCATCCATGCCCACAGTTACAGGGTATAAACTTGTCATTTCCTCAGTGTTCAATTCACCTGTTTCATAATCATTCTGTAACATTTCCTGAATAAAATTACTTGTTTTGGTCAGAGCTGGAGGATCACACAACTCAACATTGCTAGGAAAAACCTTGCTGTGATTTTTAATTGTTACTGGAGTTTCACTGGCAGGGAGAAGAAGTTGAACTTCATTATAATTCAATGGATTCAGCAATGTTTTTAGTAGGAGCTACTCCTGTGTCTCCAAAGCTTTTAACACTACTCTGCAAGATGTTAAAATAGAAGCGGGCCCTAGAATTTTTGTAACAACTCCTCCACTCTCCTCCAAGTTTCAACTTTAAGGCAGCCTGCCTCTGGGTAGAAAGGAATGTGTTTCCAAATAAATTCAAGGAGAGATCTTAAATCTCCTTCTGTCAGCTTCTGAGCTGTAAAACGAACATAATTCTTCCTGGTTATCTCTGTGAGCTTAGTCAAAGGTGTTTCTTGCCTTTTTGAGAGATATCCCCACATACTTACGAGGGATCAGTCCTCGTCCAGCGATGAACTGATGAAGCGCGCTTTGCCACGTCCGGGCGGTAAGTATGAGGGTCCAGGGACGTATAACCTCTCAGGGTTATCACGTCGAGGGTCACCACCTGTCATAACTTGTGTGTTCGTGAGTGTGTTCGTGGCGTCCCGGCAACCATGATTAATGACAGAGACGTGAGTTTCTGTCGGGATGGAAGCCCCGGCCAAAGCCCGGCCTCAACTTTTATTGCACATCAAAGGTCTCTCCCACAAATTGTCACCCTACTGATTTACAGCCAATTACATTACACAGATAGTTAAAACATACACTTTGAAAGCATGACGTCTTTTTCAAGAAACGAAACTTTTCCCTGCTTTCTCCTCCACCCCCTTAGTACAGCTGTCAGCTGACAGCCTGTAAGGGAGGGAGAGAGAAGCCCATCCAGGCAGAGAAGGATTTCTTAAAGGAGAAATGGACATTTATCACAACAGAGAAGGAAGGAAGATTGAAGGGGAAAGGAAGGAGATGGAGAAGGAAGGAGATTGAAGGGGAAGGGAAGAAAGGAAGGAGAGAGAGAGACTGAATGGGAAGTGATGGAGATGGAAGGAAGGAAGATTGAAGGGGAAAGGAAGGATGGAAGGAAGGAAGGAAGGAGAAAGAAATTGAAGGGGAAGGGATAGAGATGGAGATGGAAGGAGATTGAAGGGGAAAGGAAGGAGATGGAGAAGGAAGGAGATTGAAGGGGAAAGGAAGGAAGGAAGATTGAAGAGGAAACGAAGGAGATGGAGATGGAAGGAGATTGAAGGGGAGAGGAAGGAGATGGAGAAGGAAGGAGATTGAAGGAGGAAGGAAGAAAGGAAGGAAGGAGAGACTGATTGAAAAGGAAGAGATGGAGATGGAAGGAAGGAAGGAAGATTGAAGGGGAAAGGAAGGAGATGGAGAATGAAGGAGATTGAATGGAAAGGAAGGAGATGGACGAGGAAGGAGATTGAAGGGGAAGGAAGAAAGGAAGGAGAGAGAGAGATTGAAGGGGAAGTGATGGAGATGGAAGGAAGGAAGATTGAAGGGGAAAGGAAGGAAGGAAGGAAGGAGAAAGAAATTGAAGGGGAAGGGATAGAGATGGAGATGGAAGGAGATTGAAGGGGAAAGGAAGGAGATGGAGAAGGAAGGAGATTGAAGGGGAAAGGAAGGAAGGAAGATTGAAGAGGAAACGAAGGAGATGGAGATGGAAGGAGATTGAAGGGGAGAGGAAGGAGATGGAGAAGGAAGGAGATTGAAGGAGGAAGGAAGAAAGGAAGGAAGGAGAGAGTGATTGAAAAGGAAGGGATGGAGATGGAAGGAAGGAAGGAAGATTGAAGGGGAAAGGAAGGAGATGGAGAATGAAGGAGATTGAATGGAAAGGAAGGAGATGGACGAGGAAGGAGATTGAAGGGGAAGGAAGAAAGGAAGGAAGGAGAAATAAATTGAAGGGGAAGGGATAGAGATGGAGATGGAAGGAGATTGAAGGGGAAAGGAAGGAGATGGAGAAGGAAGGAAGATTGAAGGGGAAACGAAGGAGATGGAGAAGGAAGGAGATTGAAGGGGAAGGGAAGAAAGGAAGGAGAGAGAGAGATTAAAGGGGAAGTGATGCAGATGGAAGGAAGGAAGATTGAAGGGGAAAGGAAGGATGGAAGGAAGGAAGGAAGGAGAAAGAAATTGAAGGGGAAGGGATAGAGATGGAGATGGAAGGAGATTGAAGGGGAAAGGAAAGAGATGGAGAAGGAAGGAGATTGAAGGGGAAAGGAAGAAGATGGAGAAGGAAAGAGATTGAAGGGGAGGGAAGGAAGGAAGGCAGGAAGGAGAAAGATTCAAGGGGAAGGGATGGAGATGGAGATGGAGATGGAGATGGAGATGGAGATGGAGATGGAAGGAAGGAAGGAAGGAAGGAAGATTGAAGGGGAAAGGAAGGAGATGGAGAAGGAAGGAAGATTGAAGGGGAAAGGAAGGAGATGGAGAAGGAAGGAGATTGAAGGGGAAGGGAAGAAAGGAAGGAGAGAGAGAGACTGAAGGGGAAGTGATGGAGATGGAAGGAAGGAAGATTGAAGGGGAAAGGAAGGATGGAAGGAAGGAAGGAAGGAGAAAGAAATTGAAGGGGAAGGGATAGAGATGGAGATGGAAGGAGATTGAAGGGGAAAGGAAGGAGATGGAGAAGGAAGGAGATTGAAGGGGAAAGGAAGGAAGGAAGATTGAAGAGGAAACGAAGGAGATGGAGATGGAAGGAGATTGAAGGGGAGAGGAAGGAGATGGAGAAGGAAGGAGATTGAAGGAGGAAGGAAGAAAGGAAGGAAGGAAGGAGAGACTGATTGAAAAGGAAGAGATGGAGATGGAAGGAAGGAAGGAAGATTGAAGGGGAAAGGAAGGAGATGGAGAATGAAGGAGATTGAATGGAAAGGAAGGAGATGGACGAGGAAGGAGATTGAAGGGGAAGGAAGAAAGGAAGGAGAGAGAGAGATTGAAGGGGAAGTGATGGAGATGGAAGGAAGGAAGATTGAAGGGGAAAGGAAGGAAGGAAGGAAGGAGAAAGAAATTGAAGGGGAAGGGATAGAAATGGAGATGGAAGGAGATTGAAGGGGAAAGGAAGGAGATGGAGAAGGAAGGAGATTGAAGGGGAAAGGAAGGAAGGAAGATTGAAGAGGAAACGAAGGAGATGGAGATGGAAGGAGATTGAAGGGGAGAGGAAGGAGATGGAGAAGGAAGGAGATTGAAGGAGGAAGGAAGAAAGGAAGGAAGGAGAGAGTGATTGAAAAGGAAGAGATGGAGATGGAAGGAAGGAAGGAAGATTGAAGGGGAAAGGAAGGAGATGGAGAATGAAGGAGATTGAATGGAAAGGAAGGAGATGGACGAGGAAGGAGATTGAAGGGGAAGGAAGAAAGGAAGGAGAGAGAGAGATTGAAGGGGAAGTGATGGAGATGGAAGGAAGGAAGATTGAAGGGGAAGGGAAGGAAGGAAGGAAGGAGAAAGAAATTGAAGGGGAAGGGATAGAGATGGAGATGGAAGGAGATTGAAGGGGAAAGGAAGGAGATGGAGAAGGAAGGAGATTGAAGGGGAAAGGAAGGAAGGAAGATTGAAGGTGAAGGGAATGAGATAGAAGGAAGGAAGGAAGATTGAAGGGGAAAGGAAGGAGATGGACAAGGAAGGGGATTGAAGGAGGAAGGAAGGAAGGAAGGAAGGAAGGAGAGAGATTGAAGGGGAAGGGATGGAGATGGAGAAGGAAGGAAGGAAGATTGAAGGGGAAAGGAAGGAGATGGACAAGGAAGGGGATTGAAGGAGGAAGGAAGGAAGGAAGGAGAGAGATTGAAGGGAAAGGGATGGAGATGGAGAAGGAAGGAAGGAAGATTGAAGGGGAAAGGAAGGAGATGGACAAGGAAGGAGATTGAAGGGGGAAGGAAGGAAGGAAGGAAGGAGAGAGATTGAAGGGGAAGGGATGGAGATGGAGAAGGAAGGAAGGAAGATTGAAGGGGAAAGGAAGGAGATGGACAAGGAAGGAGATTTAAGGAGGAAGGAAGGAAGGAAGGAAGGAGAGATTGAAGGGGAAGGAATGGAGATGGAGATGGAAGGAAGGAAGGAAGATTGAAGGGGAAAGGAAGGAGATGGAGAAGGAAGGAGATTGAAGGGGAAGGAAGGAAGGAAGGAGAGAGATTGAAAGGGAAGGGATGGAGATGGAAGAAATGAAGGAAGATTGAAGGGGAAAGGAAGGAAGGAAGGAAGATTGAAGGGGAAAGGAAGGAGATGGAAAAGGAAGGAGATTGAAGGGGAAAAGAAGGAGATGGAGAAGGAAGGAGATTAAAGGGGAAAGGAAGGAGATGGACAAGGAAGGAGATTGACGGGGAAGGAAGGAAGGAAGGAAGGAAGGAAGGAAGGAAGGAAGGAGAGAGAGAGAGATTGAAAAGGAAGGGACGGAGATGGAAATGGATGGAAGGAAGGAACTCTGAAGGGGAAATAAAGCAGATGGACAAGGAAGGAGATTGAAGGGGAAGGAAGGAAGGATGGAAGATTGAAGGGGAAAGGAAGGAAGGAAGGAGAAAGAAATTGAAGGGGAATGGATGGAGATGGAGATGGAAGGAGATTGAAGGGGAAGGAAGGAAGGATGGAAGATTGAAGGGGAAAGGAAGGAAGGAAGATTGAAGAGCAAACGAAGGAGATGGAGATGGAAGGAGATTGAAAGGGAGAGGAAGGAGATGGAAAAGAAAGGAGATTGAAGGAGGAAGGAAGGAAGGAAGAAAGGAAGGAAGGAGAGAGTGATTGAAAAGGAAGGGATGGAGATGGAAGGAAGGAAGGAAGATTGAAGGGGAAAGGAAGGAGATGGAGAATGAAGGAGATTGAATGGAAAGGAAGGAGATGGACGAGGAAGGAGATTGAAGGGGAAGGAAGAAAGGAAGGAAGGAGAAAGAAATTGAAGGGGAAGGGATAGAGATGGAGATGGAAGGAGATTGAAGGGGAAAGGAAGGAGATGGAGAAGGAAGGAGATTGAAGGGGAAAGGAAGGAAGGAAGATTGAAGAGGAAACGAAGGAGATGGAGATGGAAGGAGATTGAAGGGGAGAGGAAGGAGATGGAGAAGGAAGGAGATTGAAGGAGGAAGGAAGAAAGGAAGGAAGGAGAGAGTGATTGAAAAGGAAGGGATGGAGATGGAAGGAAGGAAGGAAGATTGAAGGGGAAAGGAAGGAGATGGAGAATGAAGGAGATTGAATGGAAAGGAAGGAGATGGACGAGGAAGGAGATTGAAGGGGAAGGAAGAAAGGAAGGAAGGAGAAAGAAATTGAAGGGGAAGGGATAGAGATGGAGATGGAAGGAGATTGAAGGGGAAAGGAAGGAGATGGAGAAGGAAGGAGATTGAAGGGGAAAGGAAGGAAGGAAGATTGAAGGGGAAACGGAGGAGATGGAGAAGGAAGGAGATTGAAGGGGAAGGAAGGAAGGAAGGAGAAAGATTGAAGGGGAAGGGATGGAGATGGAGATGGAAGGAAGGAAGATTGAAGGGGAAAGGAAGGAGATGGAGAAGGAAGGAGATTGAAGGGGAAAGGAAGGAAGGAAGATTGAAGGTGAAGGGAATGAGATAGAAGGAAGGAAGGAAGATTGAAGGGGAAAGGAAGGAGATGGACAAGGAAGGGGATTGAAGGAGGAAGGAAGGAAGGAAGGAAGGAAGGAGAGAGATTGAAGGGGAAGGGATGGAGATGGAGAAGGAAGGAAGGAAGATTGAAGGGGAAAGGAAGGAGATGGACAAGGAAGGGGATTGAAGGAGGAAGGAAGGAAGGAAGGAAGGAAGGAAGGAGAGAGATTGAAGGGGAAGGGATGGAGATGGAGAAGGAAGGAAGGAAGATTGAAGGGGAAAGGAAGGAGATGGACAAGGAAGGAGATTGAAGGGGGAAGGAAGGAAGGAAGGAAGGAAGGAAGGAGAGAGATTGAAGGGGAAGGGATGGAGATGGAGAAGGAAGGAAGGAAGATTGAAGGGGAAAGGAGGAGATGGACAAGGAAGGAGATTGAAGGGGGAAGGAAGGAAGGAAGGAAGGAAGGAAGGAAGGAAGGAAGGAAGGAAGGAGAGAGATTGAAGGGGAAGGGATGGAGATGGAGAAGGAAGGAAGGAAGATTGAAGGGGAAAGGAAGGAGATGGACAAGGAAGGAGATTGAAGGAGGAAGGAAGGAAGGAAGGAAGGAGAGATTGAAGGGGAAGGAATGGAGATGGAGATGGAAGGAAGGAAGGAAGATTGAAGGGGAAAGGAAGGAGATGGAGAAGGAAGGAGATTGAAGGGGAAGGAAGGAAGGAAGGAGAGAGATTGAAAGGGAAGGGATGGAGATGGAAGAAATGAAGGAAGATTGAAGGGGAAAGGAAGGAAGGAAGGAAGATTGAAGGGGAAAGGAAGGAGATGGAAAAGGAAGGAGATTGAAGGGGAAAAGAAGGAGATGGAGAAGGAAGGAGATTAAAGGGGAAAGGAAGGAGATGGACAAGGAAGGAGATTGACGGGGAAGGAAGGAAGGAAGGAAGGAAGGAAGGAAGGAAGGAAGGAAGGAGAGAGAGAGAGATTGAAAAGGAAGGGACGGAGATGGAAATGGATGGAAGGAAGGAACTCTGAAGGGGAAATAAAGCAGATGGACAAGGAAGGAGATTGAAGGGGAAGGAAGGAAGGATGGAAGATTGAAGGGGAAAGGAAGGAAGGAAGGAGAAAGAAATTGAAGGGGAATGGATGGAGATGGAGATGGAAGGAGATTGAAGGGGAAGGAAGGAAGGATGGAAGATTGAAGGGGAAAGGAAGGATGGAAGGAAGGGAGAAAGGAAGGAAAAGGAGATTGAAGGGGAAGGGATGGAGATAGAGATGGAAGGAAGGAAAGAAGATTGAAGGGGAAAGGAAGGAAGGAAGATTGAAGAGCAAACGAAGGAGATGGAGATGGAAGGAGATTGAAGGGGAGAGGAAGGAGATGGAAAAGAAAGGAGATTGAAGGAGGAAGGAAGGAAGGAAGAAAGGAAGGAAGGAGAGAGTGATTGAAAAGGAAGGGATGGAGATGGAAGGAAGGAAGGAAGATTGAAGGGGAAAGGAAGGAGATGGAGAATGAAGGAGATTGAATGGAAAGGAAGGAGATGGACGAGGAAGGAGATTGAAGGGGAAGGAAGAAAGGAAGGAAGGAGAAAGAAATTGAAGGGGAAGGGATAGAGATGGAGATGGAAGGAGATTGAAGGGGAAAGGAAGGAGATGGAGAAGGAAGGAGATTGAAGGGGAAAGGAAGGAAGGAAGATTGAAGAGGAAACGAAGGAGATGGAGATGGAAGGAGATTGAAGGGGAGAGGAAGGAGATGGAGAAGGAAGGAGATTGAAGGAGGAAGGAAGAAAGGAAGGAAGGAGAGAGTGATTGAAAAGGAAGGGATGGAGATGGAAGGAAGGAAGGAAGATTGAAGGGGAAAGGAAGGAGATGGAGAATGAAGGAGATTGAATGGAAAGGAAGGAGATGGACGAGGAAGGAGATTGAAGGGGAAGGAAGAAAGGAAGGAAGGAGAAAGAAATTGAAGGGGAAGGGATAGAGATGGAGATGGAAGGAGATTGAAGGGGAAAGGAAGGAGATGGAGAAGGAAGGAGATTGAAGGGGAAAGGAAGGAAGGAAGATTGAAGGGGAAACGGAGGAGATGGAGAAGGAAGGAGATTGAAGGGGAAGGAAGGAAGGAAGGAGAAAGATTGAAGGGGAAGGGATGGAGATGGAGATGGAAGGAAGGAAGATTGAAGGGGAAAGGAAGGAGATGGAGAAGGAAGGAGATTGAAGGGGGAAGGAAGGAAGGAAGGAAGGAGAGAGATTGAAGGGGAAGGGATGGAGAAGGAAGGAAGGAAGATTGAAGGGGAAAGGAAGGAGATGGAGAAGGAAGGAGATTGAAGGGGAAGGAAGGAAGGAAGGAAGGAAGGAGAGAGATTGAAAGGGAAGGGATGGAGATGGAAATGGATGGAAGGAAGGAAGATTGAAGGGGAAATATAGCAGATGGACAAGGAAGGAGATTGAAGGGGAATGAAGTAAGGATGGAAGATTGAAGGGGAAAGGAAGGATGGAAGGAACGAAGGAAGGAAGGAGAAAGAAATTGAAGGGGAATGGATGGAGATGGAGATGGAAGGAAGGAAAGAAGATTGAAGGGGAAAGGAAGGAGATGGAGAAGGAAGGAAATTGAAGGGGAAACGAAGGAGATGGAGAAGGAAGGAGATTGAAGGGGAAGGGAAGAAAGGAAGGAGAGAGAGAGATTAAAGGGGAAGTGATGGAGATGGAAGGAAGGAAGATTGAAGGGGAAAGGAAGGATGGAAGGAAGGAAGGAAGGAGAAAGAAATTGAAGGGGAAGGGATAGAGATGGAGATGGAAGGAGATTGAAGGGGAAAGGAAGGAGATGGAGAAGGAAGGAGATTGAAGGGGTAAGGAAGAAGATGGAGAAGGAAGGAGATTGAAGGGGTAAGGAAGAAGATGGAGAAGGAAGGAGATTGAAGTGGAAAGGAAGGAAGGAAGGGGAGAGATTTAAAGGGAAGGGATGGAGATGGAGATGGAAGGAAGGAAGGAAGGAAGATTGAAGGGGAAAGGAAGGAAGGAGATTGAAGGGGAAAGGAAGGAAGAAATGAAGGAAGGAAGATTGAAGGGGAAACGAAGGAGATGGAGAAGGAAGGAGATTGAAGGGGAAGGAAGGAAGGAAGGAAGGAAGGAAGGAAGGAAGGAAGGAGAAAGAAATTGAAGGGGAAGGGATAGAGATGGAGAAGGAAGGAGATTGAAGGGGAAAGGAAGAAGATGGAGAAGGAAGGAGATTGAAGGGGAGGGAAGGAAGGAAGGAAGGAAGGAAGGAGAGAGATTGAAAGGGAAGGGATGGAGGTGGAGATGGAAGGAAGGAAGGAAGGAAGATTGAAGGCGAAAGGAAGGAGATGGAAAAGGAAGGAAGATTGAAGGGGAAAGGAAGGGGATGGAGAAGGAAGGAGATTGAAGGGGAAGGGAAGAAAGGAAGGAGAGAGAGAGATTGAAGGGGAAGTGATGGAGATGGAAGGAAGGAAGATTGAAGGGGAAAGGAAGGATGGAAGGAAGGAAGGAAGGAGAAAGAAATTGAAGGGGAAGGGATAGAGATGGAGATGGAAGGAGATTGAAGGGGAAAGGAAGGAGATGGAGAAGGAAGGAGATTGAAGGGGAAAGGAAGAAGATGGAGAAGGAAGGAGATTGAAGGGGAGGGAAGGAAGGAAGGAAGGAAGGAAGGAAGGAGAGAGATTGAAAGGGAAGGGATGGAGGTGGAGATGGATGGATGGAAGGAAGGAAGGAAGATTGAAGGGGAAAGGAAGGAGATGGAGAAGGAAGGAGATTGAAGGGGAAGGAAGGAAGGAAGGCAGGAAGGAAGGAAGGCAGGAAGGAGAAAGATTGAAGGGGAAGGGATGGAGATGGAGATGGAGATGGAGATGGAAGGACGGAAGGAAGGAAGGAAGGAAGATTGAAGGGGAAAGGAAGGAGATGGAGAAGGAAGGAAGATTGAAGGGGAAACGAAGGAGATGGAGAAGGAAGGAGATTGAAGGGGAAGGGAAGAAAGGAAGGAGAGAGAGAGATTGAAGGGGAAGTGATGGAGATGGAAGGAAGGAAGATTGAAGGGGAAAGGAAGGATGGAAGGAAGGAAGGAAGGAGAAAGAAATTGAAGGGGAAGGGATAGAGATGGAGATGGAAGGAGATTGAAGGGGAAAGGAAGGAGATGGAGAAGGAAGGAGATTGAAGGTGAAAGGAAGGAAGGAAGATTGAAGGGAAAGGAAGGAAATGGAGAAGGAAGGAGATTGAAGGGGAAAGGAAGGAAGGAAGATTGAAGAGCAAACGAAGGAGATGGAGATGGAAGGAGATTGAAGGGGAGAGGAAGGAGATGGAGAAGAAAGGAGATTGAAGGAGGTAGGAAGGAAGGAAGGAAGGAAGGAAGGAAGGAAGGAAGGAGGGAGTGATTGAAAAGGAAGGGATGGAGATGGAAGGAAGGAAGGAAGATTGAAGGGGAAAGGAAGGAGATGGAGAATGAAGGAGATTGAATGGAAAGGAAGGAGATGGACGAGGAAGGAGATTGAAGGGGAAGGAAGAAAGGAAGGAAGGAGAAAGAAATTGAAGGGGAAGGGATACAGATGGAGATGGAAGGAGATTGAAGGGGAAAGGAAGGAGATGGAGAAGGAAGGAGATTGAAGGGGAAAGGAAGGAAGGAAGATTGAAGGTGAAGGGAATGAGATAGAAGGAAGGAAGGAAGATTGAAGGGGAAAGGAAGGAGATGGACAAGGAAGGGGATTGAAGGAGGAAGGAAGGAAGGAAGGAAGGAAGGAGAGAGATTGAAGGGGAAGGGATGGAGATGGAGAAGGAAGGAAGGAAGATTGAAGGGGAAAGGAAGGAGATGGACAAGGAAGGGGATTGAAGGAGGAAGGAAGGAAGGAAGGAAGGAAGGAAGGAGAGAGATTGAAGGGGAAGGGATGGAGATGGACAAGGAAGGAGATTGAAGGGGGAAGGAAGGAAGGAAGGAAGGAGAGAGATTGAAGGGGAAGGGATGGAGATGGAGAAGGAAGGAAGGAAGATTGAAGGGGAAAGGAAGGAGATGGACAAGGAAGGAGATTGAAGGAGGAAGGAAGGAAGGAAGGAAGGAGAGATTGAAGGGGAAGGAATGGAGATGGAGATGGAAGGAAGGAAGGAAGATTGAAGGGGAAAGAAAGGAGAGTGAGAAGGAAGGAGATTGAAGGGGAAGGAAGGAAGGAAGGAGAGAGATTGAAAGGGAAGGGATGGAGATGGAAGAAATGAAGGAAGATTGAAGGGGAAAGGAAGGAAGGAAGGAAGATTGAAGGGGAAAGGAAGGAGATGGAAAAGGAAGGAGATTGAAGGGGAAAAGAAGGAGATGGAGAAGGAAGGAGATTAAAGGGGAAAGGAAGGAGATGGACAAGGAAGGAGATTGACGGGGAAGGAAGGAAGGAAGGAAGGAAGGAAGGAAGGAAGGAAGGAGAGAGAGAGAGAGATTGAAAAGGAAGGGACGGAGATGGAAATGGATGGAAGGAAGGAACTCTGAAGGGGAAATAAAGCAGATGGACAAGGAAGGAGATTGAAGGGGAAGGAAGGAAGGATGGAAGATTGAAAGGGAAAGGAAGGAAGGAAGGAGAAAGAAATTGAAGGGGAATGGATGGAGATGGAGATGGAAGGAGATTGAAGGGGAAGGAAGGAAGGATGGAAGATTGAAGGGGAAAGGAAGGATGGAAGGAAGGGAGAAAGGAAGGAAAAGGAGATTGAAGGGGAAGGGATAGAGATGGAGATGGAAGGAGATTGAAGGGGAAAGGAAGGAGATGGAGAAGGAAGGAGATTGAAGGGGAAAGGAAGGAAGGAAGATTGAAGAGGAAACGAAGGAGATGGAGATGGAAGGAGATTGAAGGGGAGAGGAAGGAGATGGAGAAGGAAGGAGATTGAAGGAGGAAGGAAGAAAGGAAGGAAGGAGAGAGTGATTGAAAAGGAAGGGATGGAGATGGAAGGAAGGAAGGAAGATTGAAGGGGAAAGGAAGGAGATGGAGAATGAAGGAGATTGAATGGAAAGGAAGGAGATGGACGAGGAAGGAGATTGAAGGGGAAGGAAGAAAGGAAGGAAGGAAGGAGAAAGAAATTGAAGGGGAAGGGATAGAGATGGAGATGGAAGGAGATTGAAGGGGAAAGGAAGGAGATGGAGAAGGAAGGAAAATTGAAGGGGAAACGAAGGAGATGGAGAAGGAAGGAGATTGAAGGGGAAGGGAAGAAAGGAAGGAGAGAGAGAGATTAAAGGGGAAGTGATGGAGATGGAAGGAAGGAAGATTGAAGGGGAAAGGAAGGATGGAAGGAAGGAAGGAAGGAGAAAGAAATTGAAGGGGAAGGGATAGAGATGGAGATGGAAGGAGATTGAAGGGGAAAGGAAAGAGATGGAGAAGGAAGGAGATTGAAGGGGAAAGGAAGAAGATGGAGAAGGAAAGAGATTGAAGGGGAGGGAAGGAAGGAAGGCAGGAAGGAGAAAGATTCAAGGGGAAGGGATGGAGATGGAGATGGAGATGGAGATGGAGATGGAGATGGAGATGGAGATGGAGATGGAGATGGAGATGGAGATGGAAGGAAGGAAGGAAGGAAGGAAGATTGAAGGGAAAAGGAAGGAGATGGAGAAGGAAGGAAGATTGAAGGGGAAAGGAAGGAGATGGAGAAGGAAGGAGATTGAAGGGGAAGGGAAGAAAGGAAGGAGAGAGAGAGACTGAAGGGGAAGTGATGGAGATGGAAGGAAGGAAGATTGAAGGGGAAAGGAAGGATGGAAGGAAGGAAGGAAGGAGAAAGAAATTGAAGGGGAAGGGATAGAGATGGAGATGGAAGGAGATTGAAGGGGAAAGGAAGGAGATGGAGAAGGAAGGAGATTGAAGGGGAAAGGAAGGAAGGAAGATTGAAGAGGAAACGAAGGAGATGGAGATGGAAGGAGATTGAAGGGGAGAGGAAGGAGATGGAGAAGGAAGGAGATTGAAGGAGGAAGGAAGAAAGGAAGGAAGGAGAGACTGATTGAAAAGGAAGAGATGGAGATGGAAGGAAGGAAGGAAGATTGAAGGGGAAAGGAAGGAGATGGAGAATGAAGGAGATTGAATGGAAAGGAAGGAGATGGACGAGGAAGGAGATTGAAGGGGAAGGAAGAAAGGAAGGAGAGAGAGAGATTGAAGGGGAAGTGATGGAGATGGAAGGAAGGAAGATTGAAGGGGAAAGGAAGGAAGGAAGGAAGGAGAAAGAAATTGAAGGGGAAGGGATAGAGATGGAGATGGAAGGAGATTGAAGGGGAAAGGAAGGAGATGGAGAAGGAAGGAGATTGAAGGGGAAAGGAAGGAAGGAAGATTGAAGGTGAAGGGAATGAGATAGAAGGAAGGAAGGAAGATTGAAGGGGAAAGGAAGGAGATGGACAAGGAAGGGGATTGAAGGAGGAAGGAAGGAAGGAAGGAAGGAAGGAAGGAAGGAAGGAAGGAGAGAGATTGAAGGGGAAGGGATGGAGATGGAGAAGGAAGGAAGGAAGATTGAAGGGGAAAGGAAGGAGATGGACAAGGAAGGGGATTGAAGGAGGAAGGAAGGAAGGAAGGAGAGAGATTGAAGGGGAAGGGATGGAGATGGAGAAGGAAGGAAGGAAGATTGAAGGGGAAAGGAAGGAGATGGACAAGGAAGGAGATTGAAGGGGGAAGGAAGGAAGGAAGGAAGGAAGGAGAGAGATTGAAGGGGAAGGGATGGAGATGGAGAAGGAAGGAAGGAAGATTGAAGGGGAAAGGAAGGAGATGGACAAGGAAGGAGATTGAAGGGGGAAGGAAGGAAGGAAGGAAGGAAGGAAGGAGAGAGATTGAAGGGGAAGGGATGGAGATGGAGAAGGAAGGAAGGAAGATTGAAGGGGAAAGGAAGGAGATGGACAAGGAAGGAGATTGAAGGAGGAAGGAAGGAAGGAAGGAAGGAGAGATTGAAGGGGAAGGAATGGAGATGGAGATGGAAGGAAGGAAGGAAGATTGAAGGGGAAAGGAAGGAGATGGAGAAGGAAGGAGATTGAAGGGGAAGGAAGGAAGGAAGGAGAGAGATTGAAAGGGAAGGGATGGAGATGGAAGAAATGAAGGAAGACTGAAGGGGAAAGGAAGGAAGGAAGGAAGATTGAAGGGGAAAGGAAGGAGATGGAAAAGGAAGGAGATTGAAGGGGAAAAGAAGGAGATGGAGAAGGAAGGAGATTAAAGGGGAAAGGAAGGAGATGGACAAGGAAGGAGATTGACGGGGAAGGAAGGAAGGAAGGAAGGAAGGAAGGAAGGAAGGAAGGAAGGAAGGAAGGAAGGAAGGAAGGAGAGAGAGAGAGATTGAAAAGGAAGGGACGGAGATGGAAATGGATGGAAGGAAGGAAGACTGAAGGGGAAATAAAGCAGATGGACAAGGAAGGAGATTGAAGGGGAAGGAAGGAAGGATGGAAGATTGAAGGGGAAAGGAAGGAAGGAAGGAGAAAGAAATTGAAGGGGAATGGATGGAGATGGAGATGGAAGGAGATTGAAGGGGAAGGAAGGAAGGATGGAAGATTGAAGGGGAAAGGAAGGATGGAAGGAAGGGAGAAAGGAAGGAAAAGGAGATTGAAGGGGAAGGGATGGAGATAGAGATGGAAGGAAGGAAAGAAGATTGAAGGGGAAAGGAAGGAAGGAAGATTGAAGAGCAAACGAAGGAGATGGAGATGGAAGGAGATTGAAGGGGAGAGGAAGGAGATGGAGAAGAAAGGAGATTGAAGGAGGAAGGAAGGAAGGAAGAAAGGAAGGAGAGAGTGATTGAAAAGGAAGGGATGGAGATGGAAGGAAGGAAGGAAGATTGAAGGGGAAAGGAAGGAGATGGAGAATGAAGGAGATTGAATGGAAAGGAAGGAGATGGACGAGGAAGGAGATTGAAGGGGAAGGAAGAAAGGAAGGAAGGAGAAAGAAATTGAAGGGGAAGGGATAGAGATGGAGATGGAAGGAGATTGAAGGGGAAAGGAAGGAGATGGAGAAGGAAGGAGATTGAAGGGGAAAGGAAGGAAGGAAGATTGAAGAGGAAACGAAGGAGATGGAGATGGAAGGAGATTGAAGGGGAGAGGAAGGAGATGGAGAAGGAAGGAGATTGAAGGAGGAAGGAAGAAAGGAAGGAAGGAGAGAGTGATTGAAAAGGAAGGGATGGAGATGGAAGGAAGGAAGGAAGATTGAAGGGGAAAGGAAGGAGATGGAGAATGAAGGAGATTGAATGGAAAGGAAGGAGATGGACGAGGAAGGAGATTGAAGGGGAAGGAAGAAAGGAAGGAAGGAAGGAGAAAGAAATTGAAGGGGAAGGGATAGAGATGGAGATGGAAGGAGATTGAAGGGGAAAGGAAGGAGATGGAGAAGGAAGGAAAATTGAAGGGGAAACGAAGGAGATGGAGAAGGAAGGAGATTGAAGGGGAAGGGAAGAAAGGAAGGAGAGAGAGAGATTAAAGGGGAAGTGATGGAGATGGAAGGAAGGAAGATTGAAGGGGAAAGGAAGGATGGAAGGAAGGAAGGAAGGAGAAAGAAATTGAAGGGGAAGGGATAGAGATGGAGATGGAAGGAGATTGAAGGGGAAAGGAAAGAGATGGAGAAGGAAGGAGATTGAAGGGGAAAGGAAGAAGATGGAGAAGGAAAGAGATTGAAGGGGAGGGAAGGAAGGAAGGCAGGAAGGAGAAAGATTCAAGGGGAAGGGATGGAGATGGAGATGGAGATGGAGATGGAGATGGAGATGGAGATGGAGATGGAAGGAAGGAAGGAAGGAAGGAAGGAAGATTGAAGGGGAAAGGAAGGAGATGGAGAAGGAAGGAAGATTGAAGGGGAAAGGAAGGAGATGGAGAAGGAAGGAGATTGAAGGGGAAGGGAAGAAAGGAAGGAGAGAGAGAGACTGAAGGGGAAGTGATGGAGATGGAAGGAAGGAAGATTGAAGGGGAAAGGAAGGATGGAAGGAAGGAAGGAAGGAGAAAGAAATTGAAGGGGAAGGGATAGAGATGGAGATGGAAGGAGATTGAAGGGGAAAGGAAGGAGATGGAGAAGGAAGGAGATTGAAGGGGAAAGGAAGGAAGGAAGATTGAAGAGGAAACGAAGGAGATGGAGATGGAAGGAGATTGAAGGGGAGAGGAAGGAGATGGAGAAGGAAGGAGATTGAAGGAGGAAGGAAGGAAGGAAGGAAGGAGAGACTGATTGAAAAGGAAGAGATGGAGATGGAAAGAAGGAAGGAAGATTGAAGGGGAAAGGAAGGAGATGGAGAATGAAGGAGATTGAATGGAAAGGAAGGAGATGGACGAGGAAGGAGATTGAAGGGGAAGGAAGAAAGGAAGGAGAGAGAGAGATTGAAGGGGAAGTGATGGAGATGGAAGGAAGGAAGATTGAAGGGGAAAGGAAGGAAGAAAGGAAGGAGAAAGAAATTGAAGGGGAAGGGATAGAGATGGAGATGGAAGGAGATTGAAGGGGAAAGGAAGGAGATGGAGAAGGAAGGAGATTGAAGGGGAAAGGAAGGAAGGAAGATTGAAGAGGAAACGAAGGAGATGGAGATGGAAGGAGATTGAAGGGGAGAGGAAGGAGATGGAGAAGGAAGAAGATTGAAGGAGGAAGGAAGAAAGGAAGGAAGGAGAGAGTGATTGAAAAGGAAGAGATGGAGATGGAAGGAAGGAAGGAAGATTGAAGGGGAAAGGAAGGAGATGGAGAATGAAGGAGATTGAATGGAAAGGAAGGAGATGGACGAGGAAGGAGATTGAAGGGGAAGGAAGAAAGGAAGGAGAGAGAGAGATTGAAGGGGAAGTGATGGAGATGGAAGGAAGGAAGATTGAAGGGGAAAGGAAGGAAGGAAGGAAGGAGAAAGAAATTGAAGGGGAAGGGATAGAGATGGAGAAGGAAGGAGATTGAAGGGGAAAGGAAGGAAGGAAGATTGAAGGTGAAGGGAATGAGATAGAAGGAAGGAAGGAAGATTGAAGGGGAAAGGAAGGAGATGGACAAGGAAGGGGATTGAAGGAGGAAGGAAGGAAGGAAGGAAGGAAGGAAGGAGAGAGATTGAAGGGGAAGGGATGGAGATGGAGAAGGAAGGAAGGAAGATTGAAGGGGAAAGGAAGGAGATGGACAAGGAAGGGGATTGAAGGAGGAAGGAAGGAAGGAAGGAAGGAAGGAAGGAAGGAAGGAAGGAGAGAGATTGAAGGGGAAGGGATGGAGATGGAGAAGGAAGGAAGGAAGATTGAAGGGGAAAGGAAGGAGATGGACAAGGAAGGAGATTGAAGGGGAAGGAAGGAAGGAAGGAAGGAGAGAGATTGAAGGGGAAGGGATGGAGATGGAGAAGGAAGGAAGGAAGATTGAAGGGGAAAGGAAGGAGATGGACAAGGAAGGAGATTGAAGGGGGAAGGAAGGAAGGAAGGAAGGAAGGAAGGAGAGAGATTGAAGGGGAAGGGATGGAGATGGAGAAGGAAGGAAGGAAGATTGAAGGGGAAAGGAAGGAGATGGACAAGGAAGGAGATTGAAGGAGGAAGGAAGGAAGGAAGGAAGGAGAGATTGAAGGGGAAGGAATGGAGATGGAGATGGAAGGAAGGAAGGAAGATTGAAGGGGAAAGGAAGGAGATGGAGAAGGAAGGAGATTGAAGGGGAAGGAAGGAAGGAAGGAGAGAGATTGAAAGGGAAGGGATGGAGATGGAAGAAATGAAGGAAGATTGAAGGGGAAAGGAAGGAAGGAAGGAAGATTGAAGGGGAAAGGAAGGAGATGGAAAAGGAAGGAGATTGAAGGGGAAAAGAAGGAGATGGAGAAGGAAGGAGATTGAAGGGGAGAGGAAGGAGATGGAGAAGGAAGGAGATTGAAGGAGGAAGGAAGGAAGGAAGGAAGGAGAGACTGATTGAAAAGGAAGAGATGGAGATGGAAAGAAGGAAGGAAGATTGAAGGGGAAAGGAAGGAGATGGAGAATGAAGGAGATTGAATGGAAAGGAAGGAGATGGACGAGGAAGGAGATTGAAGGGGAAGGAAGAAAGGAAGGAGAGAGAGAGATTGAAGGGGAAGTGATGGAGATGGAAGGAAGGAAGATTGAAGGGGAAAGGAAGGAAGGAAGGAAGGAGAAAGAAATTGAAGGGGAAGGGATAGAGATGGAGATGGAAGGAGATTGAAGGGGAAAGGAAGGAGATGGAGAAGGAAGGAGATTGAAGGGGAAAGGAAGGAAGGAAGATTGAAGAGGAAACGAAGGAGATGGAGATGGAAGGAGATTGAAGGGGAGAGGAAGGAGATGGAGAAGGAAGGAGATTGAAGGAGGAAGGAAGAAAGGAAGGAAGGAGAGAGTGATTGAAAAGGAAGAGATGGAGATGGAAGGAAGGAAGGAAGATTGAAGGGGAAAGGAAGGAGATGGAGAATGAAGGAGATTGAATGGAAAGGAAGGAGATGGACGAGGAAGGAGATTGAAGGGGAAGGAAGAAAGGAAGGAGAGAGAGAGATTGAAGGGGAAGTGATGGAGATGGAAGGAAGGAAGATTGAAGGGGAAAGGAAGGAAGGAAGGAAGGAGAAAGAAATTGAAGGGGAAGGGATAGAGATGGAGATGGAAGGAGATTGAAGGGGAAAGGAAGGAGATGGAGAAGGAAGGAGATTGAAGGGGAAAGGAAGGAAGGAAGATTGAAGGTGAAGGGAATGAGATAGAAGGAAGGAAGGAAGATTGAAGGGGAAAGGAAGGAGATGGACAAGGAAGGGGATTGAAGGAGGAAGGAAGGAAGGAAGGAAGGAAGGAGAGAGATTGAAGGGGAAGGGATGTAGATGGAGAAGGAAGGAAGGAAGATTGAAGGGGAAAGGAAGGAGATGGACAAGGAAGGGGATTGAAGGAGGAAGGAAGGAAGGAAGGAAGGAAGGAAGGAAGGAAGGAGAGAGATTGAAGGGGAAGGGATGGAGATGGAGAAGGAAGGAAGGAAGATTGAAGGGGAAAGGAAGGAGATGGACAAGGAAGGAGATTGAAGGGGAAGGAAGGAAGGAAGGAAGGAGAGAGATTGAAGGGGAAGGGATGGAGATGGAGAAGGAAGGAAGGAAGATTGAAGGGGAAAGGAAGGAGATGGACAAGGAAGGAGATTGAAGGGGGAAGGAAGGAAGGAAGGAAGGAAGGAAGGAAGGAAGGAAGGAGAGAGATTGAAGGGGAAGGGATGGAGATGGAGAAGGAAGGAAGGAAGATTGAAGGGGAAAGGAAGGAGATGGACAAGGAAGGAGATTGAAGGAGGAAGGAAGGAAGGAAGAAAGGAGAGATTGAAGGGGAAGGAATGGAGATGGAGATGGAAGGAAGGAAGGAAGATTGAAGGGGAAAGGAAGGAGATGGAGAAGGAAGGAGATTGAAGGGGAAGGAAGGAAGGAAGGAGAGAGATTGAAAGGGAAGGGATGGAGATGGAAGAAATGAAGGAAGATTGAAGGGGAAAGGAAGGAAGGAAGGAAGATTGAAGGGGAAAGGAAGGAGATGGAAAAGGAAGGAGATTGAAGGGGAAAAGAAGGAGATGGAGAAGGAAGGAGATTAAAGGGGAAAGGAAGGAGATGGACAAGGAAGGAGATTGACGGGGAAGGAAGGAAGGAAGGAAGGAAGGAAGGAAGGAAGGAAGGAAGGAAGGAAGGAAGGAAGGAAGGAGAGAGAGAGATTGAAAAGGAAGGGACGGAGATGGAAATGGATGGAAGGAAGGAAGACTGAAGGGGATATAAAGCAGATGGACAAGGAAGGAGATTGAAGGGGAAGGAAGGAAGGATGGAAGATTGAAGGGGAAAGGAAGGATGGAAGGAAGGGAGAAAGGAAGGAAAAGGAGATTGAAGGGGAAGGGATGGAGATAGAGATGGAAGGAAGGAAAGAAGATTGAAGGGGAAAGGAAGGAAGGAAGATTGAAGAGCAAACGAAGGAGATGGAGATGGAAGGAGATTGAAGGGGAGAGGAAGGAGATGGAGAAGAAAGGAGATTGAAGGAGGAAGGAAGGAAGGAAGAAAGGAAGGAGAGAGTGATTGAAAAGGAAGGGATGGAGATGGAAGGAAGGAAGGAAGATTGAAGGGGAAAGGAAGGAGATGGAGAAGAAAGGAGATTGAAGGGGAAGGAAGGAATTAGAGAGATTGAAGGGGAAGGGATGGAGATGGAAGGAAGGAAGGAAGATTGAAGGGGAAAGGAAGGAGATGGAGAAGGAAGGAGATTGAAGGGGGAAGGAAGGAAGGAAGGAAGGAAGGAAGGAAGGAGAGAGATTGAAGGGGAAGGGATGGAGAAGGAAGGAAGATTGAAGGGGAAAGGAAGGAGATGGACAAGGAAGGAGATTGAAGGAGGAAGGAAGGAAGGAAGGAGAGATTGAAGGGGAAGGAATGGAGATGGAGATGGAAGGAAGGAAGGAAGATTGAAGGGGAAAGGAAGGAGATGGAGAAGGAAGGAGATTGAAGGGGAAGGAAGGAAGGAAGGAAGGATGGAGAGAGATTGAAAGGGAAGGGATGGAGATGGAAATGGATGGAAGGAAGGAAGATTGAAGGGGAAATATAGCAGATGGACAAGGAAGGAGATTGAAGGGGAATGAAGTAAGGATGGAAGATTGAAGGGGAAAGGAAGGATGGAAGGAACGAAGGAAGGAAGGAGAAAGAAATTGAAGGGGAATGGATGGAGATGGAGATGGAAGGAGATTGAAGGGGAAGGAAGGAAGGATGGAAGATTGAAGGGGAAAGGAAGAATGGAAGGAAGGAAGAAAGGAAGGAAAAAGAGATTGAAGGGGAAGGGAAGGAGATAGAGATGGAAGGAAGGAAAGAAGATTGAAGGGGAAAGGAAGGAGATGGAGAAGGAAGGAAATTGAAGGGGAAAGGAAGGAAGGAAGGAAGATTGAAGGGGAAACGAAGGAGATGGAGAAGGAAGGAGATTGAAGGGGAAGGGAAGAAAGGAAGGAGAGAGAGAGATTAAAGGGGAAGTGATGGAGATGGAAGGAAGGAAGATTGAAGGGGAAAGGAAGGATGGAAGGAAGGAAGGAAGGAGAAAGAAATTGAAGGGGAAGGGATAGAGATGGAGATGGAAGGAGATTGAAGGGGAAAGGAAGGAGATGGAGAAGGAAGGAGATTGAAGGGGAAAGGAAGAAGATGGAGAAGGAAGGAGATTGAAGGAGGAAGGAAGGAAGGAAGGAAGGAAGGAAGGAAGGAAGGAAGGAGAGAGATTGAAAGGGAAAGGATGGAGGTGGAGATGGAAGGAAGGAAGGAAGGAAGGAAGGAAGATTGAAGGGGAAAGGAAGGAGATGGAGAAGGAAGGAGATTGAAGGGGAAGGAAGGAAGGAAGGCAGGAAGGAAGGAAGGCAGGAAGGAAGGAAGGCAGGAAGGAGAAAGATTGAAGGGGAAGGGATGGAGATGGAGATGGAGATGGAGATGGAGATGGAAGGAAGGAAGGAAGGAAGGAAGATTGAAGGGGAAAGGAAGGAGATGGAGAAGGAAGGAAGATTGAAGGGGAAAGGAAGGAGATGGAGAAGGAAGGAGATTGAAGGGGAAGGGAAGAAAGGAAGGAGAGAGAGAGAGACTGAAGGGGAAGTGATGGAGATGGAAGGAAGGAAGATTGAAGGGGAAAGGAAGGAAGGAAGGAAGGAGAAAGAAATTGAAGGGGAAGGGATAGAGATGGAGATGGAAGGAGATTGAAGGGGAAAGGAAGGAGATGGAGAAGGAAGGAGATTGAAGGGGAAAGGAAGGAAGGAAAATTGAAGGGGAAACGAAGGAGATGGAGAAGGAAGGAGATTGAAGGGGAGGGAAAGAATTAGAGAGATTGAAGGGGAAGGGATGGAGATAGAAGGAAGGAAGGAAGATTGAAGGGGAAAGGAAGGAGATGGAGAAGGAAGGAGATTGAAGGAGGAAGGAAGGAAGGAAGGAAGGAAGGAAGGAAGGAAGGAAGGAGAGAGATTGAAGGGGAAGGGATGGAGATGGAGAAGGAAGGAAGGAAGATTGAAGGGGAAAGGAAGGAGATGGACAAGGAAGGAGATTGAAGGAGGAAGGAAGGAAGGAAGGAAGGAAGGAGAGAGATTGACGGGGAATGTTGTAATATGTTGTGATACATGAGGCTTGGATGGGCTTGCAACAAAAAGACTGTACCATGTGACTTTACCATGCTGTTTGGAGCAACAGGAAATGGAGGCGGAGCCAAGAGATGGAGTCCATTGACCACATGCCCTGGAACAAAGGACTTGCCATATGGCCTGGGACAGGAAATGAGGGAGGGGCCAACAGGTGGATGGACAGTTGTACCAAGGTTTGAATCCATTGGCCACAGGGTGGCCCTGCAGTGTAGCCTTGTCATTGGCTACAGAGTATAACATTGTCATTGGCTGTTTGTAACCATGTGATGCATTGTGTAACCACCCACTGTAACATTCAATAAATAGGGGAGGCAGCCTTTTGTCACGAGTTGCTTCACCCAGAGAAATGTGATCAGCATGTGTCTCTTAATTCGGCGATCGTGAAGGACCCGCCATTGATTGGGGTGCTATGGGGTGCCCCAGATCAGAATTGAAGGCTTGCCTGCGGAGGGCCAAGCTTCAAGTGGTGAACCCTGACGTGATTTAATTCGAAGTCACGTCCTTCTGACATCTCACTACCTACCTCGCCTAATAAGGCCCCTTCTTTAAGTAAGTATGAGACAGAAGCTTTGCTTAGCTTAGTCAGGAGAGCAAATTATGTTCAGAAACTTAATTAGACTGTTTTCCCTGTCACTCAGAAAGAATTGTATCTTTTATTGGCTTTTTTGAGAAAATTTTATCCCTCCTAACTGGGGGAGGGGCAAATTAGACCTCGCCACATGGCAATAGGCATCTGGCCCCATTGCTGAGCCTCGCCAGATTTAATATAATATCTGGCCCCATTGCTGAGCCTCGCCAGATTTCCTAGATGTTAATAGGTATCTGGCTCAATTGCGGAGAGCCTCGCCAGATTTCCTAGCCCATGAGAGGCTGTAATTGTCCATGCTGACATTACACTATGCAAAAACAGAGCAAGCTAAATTGGCTAATTCTCAGGCTTTCAAAGCAAGCCCTGAGAGACAAAAAATCTTACGATCTGACTCTAAATTTGCCCCAGCTGGAGGAACAAACCTGGCGTTTCTTCAGCAAGAAACCCCCCCCCCGTGAGTATGTGGGTGGAATTCTCCAAGGATCAAAGGGGAGGGCTTTGATGTTAATTGTTAGAACCTTAATTATGCAACTAACAAAGATTCACAATGTGCCTTTACGTAAGGAGTTTAAAAGTATTATTGTTGTTTGTTTGGCATTGTCTCTTTTACATCTAAAAGGGACCACAAAAAATTGCTGATTGGATTAAAATTGGCTTATGGAGGAGCTCTGCTTCTTCCCAAATTCTCTTTACGTGAAAGAATTGTTTGCATGCCTATTTTAAAAGGCTCAGGTTTCTGTTTCTCTGTTTCTTTCAAGATTCACTACTTCCCTTAACCCCTCCTACTTCTTCTTCTGACTCAGAACATGCTCTTCTGCGTCACCAGGGAACTCTCATTTCTACTAAAGACTTCAAGTGGTGACTTGCAGGATTCCTTGTTTCTCCAGCTCTGTCTCCTAAAAAATCTTTTCTCCCTCTGACTCAGCATGTTTTTCTGGCCGTCGTTTTCTCTCTATGACTCATTTTGTGTATTCAAACAAAGATGCTAATCTCCTACTTCTTCTGACTCAGAAAATGCTTTCCTATGCTAATTCAGTCTTCTCTCTCTGTATCTTTCAACTTGTTAAAAAATCTGTAAGCCTGTTGCTTCTGTTTCCTTATAAAAAAAATGGGAAAATACTTCCTGGTAATCCATTGATTTAATAATGCCTTGCTTACTGTTGAGAAAAAACAAAACCTTTTCCTTTGCAGCAGAGCCGTTTCCCCCCCACCCCCTTCTTTTCTCCCTTTGCAGATTTCCAGAGGTTTATTTGAAGACTGTTTGTCGCCTGAAGACCATAAAGGGGCCAAAGCTTTAGGTTTCCAAGGAAACGGGGATGGCTGTAAACGGAGACTCAAATTACATTTGAATTCCAATTGCCGCCTCTTTGAATTCCCTCCTCTCTCTCACCCCCCCTTCCTTTGGTCATCTTGCTTAATAAACCATAGCTTCCTTTCTTTTTTATGATTTCTTTGCCAATTCTGCCTTTCTGATTCTCTGCCAAATTTGTCTTTTCTCATTTCTCCTTGCCTATCTTGAATTTTATATTTCCTAGTCTTAATGAATTTTAATTTTGTCTCTTTCTTATTTCTTTTTGATGATTTAAATTTTGTGACAAATCATTGCTGCTTTGCATTTTTTTGTCTCTCACCATGCTAAGTTGCTGAATGCATTCAATGGTTGGATACATGTCAGCACAGAACAAACACAGAAGCAAACGTGTATGCCTTTATAGTGTGCCTATGAATGAAATCTCTCTATCTCTCTCTTTAACTTTGAATCCTTCCTTACTTTGTGTTGTGAATCACACAGTTTCATCAGTTAGTAACAAGATCTTGTAACAACTATCCCTTGCAGCTAGATTATAAAGCTAAATAATGTGACAAAGAATAACAACAACATGTGCTGATTCTGTTCCCTTGTTTGATTTTGGTGAAAACTTTGAAACTTTGTACAACTTCTCAGAATACAATGCTCTCACATCTGATAAAGATTAGATCTTATGTGGAAAAAATGACAACACACACAACATTACTGCCACAATTGCTCACATGGAAAATATGGTACAAAACAATCCTTTATCACAAGAAACTGTATGCCTTGTTTTGTTGATTTTCCTGACTACCTAATGCTGGGTGGCTCAAGGAATTGGGTTATTTTGTGTAACAATCTGTTGCTGTGTACAAATGTATTTCTCCCCTGCTGAACCTGTGTAAGCCTCCCTATTCTAACCATCTCCTGTAAAAGAGCCAAGAACCAACTCCTGCCTCTTATGAATGGACAGAGATGTTTTTATGATGGCAACCTCTGAGGACACAGATGACAAGCTTATGTGCCTAGGATCGTGTACAGAACTGGACGGTGCATAGGTGAAACAACCCACAGCTGCTAAAAATAAAATAAAAAAAGTTGATATGTTGTAATATGTTGTGATACATGAGGCTTGGATGGGCTTGCAACAAAAAGACTGTACCATGTGACTTTACCATGCTGTTTGGAGCAACAGGAAATGGAGGCGGAGCCAAGAGATGGAGTCCATTGACCACATGCCCTGGAACAAAGGACTTGCCATATGGCCTGGGACAGGAAATGAGGGAGGGGCCAACAGGTGGATGGACAGTTGTACCAAGGTTTGAATCCATTGGCCACAGGGTGGCCCTGCAGTGTAGCCTTGTCATTGGCTACAGAGTATAACATTGTCATTGGCTGTTTGTAACCATGTGATGCATTGTGTAACCACCCACTGTAACATTCAATAAATAGGGGAGGCAGCCTTTTGTCACGAGTTGCTTCACCCAGAGAAATGTGATCAGCATGTGTCTCTTAATTCGGCGATCGTGAAGGACCCGCCATTGATTGGGGTGCTATGGGGTGCCCCAGATCAGAATTGAAGGCTTGCCTGCGGAGGGCCAAGCTTCAGGGGAAGGGATGGAGATGGAGAAGGAAGGAAGGAAGATTGAAGGGGAAAGGAAGGAGATGAACAAGGAAGGAGATTGAAGGGGGAAGGAAGGAAGGAAGGAAGGAGAGAGATTGAAGGGGAAGGGATGGAGATGGAGAAGGAAGGAAGGAAGATTGAAGGGGAAAGGAAGGAGATTGAAGGGGGAAGGAAGGAAGGAAGGAAGGAGAGAGATTGAAGGGGAAGGGATGGAGATGGAGAAGGAAGGAAGGAAGATTGAAGGGGAAAGGAAGGAGATGGACAAGGAAGGAGATTGAAGGGGGAAGGAAGGAAGGAAGGAAGGAAGGAAGGAAGGAAGGAGAGAGATTGAAGGGGAAGGGATGGAGATGGAGAAGGAAGGAAGGAAGATTGAAGGGGAAAGGAAGGAGATGGACAAGGAAGGAGATTGAAGGAGGAAGGAAGGAAGGAAGGAAGGAGAGATTGAAGGGGAAGGAATGGAGATGGAGATGGAAGGAAGGAAGGAAGATTGAAGGGGAAAGGAAGGAGATGGAGAAGGAAGGAGATTGAAGGGGAAGGAAGGAAGGAAGGAGAGAGATTGAAAGGGAAGGGATGGAGATGGAAGAAATGAAGGAAGATTGAAGGGGAAAGGAAGGAGACGGAGAAGGAAGGAGATTGAAGGGGAATTGAAGAAGATGGACAAGGAAGGAGATTGAAGGGGAAGGAAGGAAGGAAGGAAGATTGAAGGGGAAAGGAAGGAGATGGAAAAGGAAGGAGATTGAAGGGGAAAAGAAGGAGATGGAGAAGGAAGGAGATTAAAGGGGAAAGGAAGGAGATGGACAAGGAAGGAGATTGACGGGGAAGGAAGGAAGGAAGGAAGGAAGGAAGGAGAGAGAGATTGAAAAGGAAGGGACGGAGATGGAAATGGATGGAAGGAAGGAAGACTGAAGGGGAAATAAAGCAGATGGACAAGGAAGGAGATTGAAGGGGAAGGAAGGAAGGATGGAAGATTGAAGGGGAAAGGAAGGAAGGAAGGAGAAAGAAATTGAAGGGGAATGGATGGAGATGGAGATGGAAGGAGATTGAAGGGGAAGGAAGGAAGGATGGAAGATTGAAGGGGAAAGGAAGGATGGAAGGAAGGGAGAAAGGAAGGAAAAGGAGATTGAAGGGGAAGGGATGGAGATAGAGATGGAAGGAAGGAAAGAAGATTGAAGGGGAAAGGAAGGAAGGAAGATTGAAGAGCAAACGAAGGAGATGGAGATGGAAGGAGATTGAAGGGGAGAGGAAGGAGATGGAGAAGAAAGGAGATTGAAGGAGGAAGGAAGGAAGGAAGAAAGGAAGGAGAGAGTGATTGAAAAGGAAGGGATGGAGATGGAAGGAAGGAAGGAAGATTGAAGGGGAAAGGAAGGAGATGGAGAATGAAGGAGATTGAATGGAAAGGAAGGAGATGGACGAGGAAGGAGATTGAAGGGGAAGGAAGAAAGGAAGGAAGGAGAAAGAAATTGAAGGGGAAGGGATAGAGATGGAGATGGAAGGAGATTGAAGGGGAAAGGAAGGAGATGGAGAAGGAAGGAGATTGAAGGGGAAAGGAAGGAAGGAAGATTGAAGAGGAAACGAAGGAGATGGAGATGGAAGGAGATTGAAGGGGAGAGGAAGGAGATGGAGAAGGAAGGAGATTGAAGGAGGAAGGAAGAAAGGAAGGAAGGAGAGAGTGATTGAAAAGGAAGGGATGGAGATGGAAGGAAGGAAGGAAGATTGAAGGGGAAAGGAAGGAGATGGAGAATGAAGGAGATTGAATGGAAAGGAAGGAGATGGACGAGGAAGGAGATTGAAGGGGAAGGAAGAAAGGAAGGAAGGAAGGAGAAAGAAATTGAAGGGGAAGGGATAGAGATGGAGATGGAAGGAGATTGAAGGGGAAAGGAAGGAGATGGAGAAGGAAGGAAAATTGAAGGGGAAACGAAGGAGATGGAGAAGGAAGGAGATTGAAGGGGAAGGGAAGAAAGGAAGGAGAGAGAGAGATTAAAGGGGAAGTGATGGAGATGGAAGGAAGGAAGATTGAAGGGGAAAGGAAGGATGGAAGGAAGGAAGGAAGGAGAAAGAAATTGAAGGGGAAGGGATAGAGATGGAGATGGAAGGAGATTGAAGGGGAAAGGAAAGAGATGGAGAAGGAAGGAGATTGAAGGGGAAAGGAAGAAGATGGAGAAGGAAAGAGATTGAAGGGGAGGGAAGGAAGGAAGGCAGGAAGGAGAAAGATTCAAGGGGAAGGGATGGAGATGGAGATGGAGATGGAGATGGAGATGGAGATGGAGATGGAGATGGAAGGAAGGAAGGAAGGAAGGAAGGAAGATTGAAGGGGAAAGGAAGGAGATGGAGAAGGAAGGAAGATTGAAGGGGAAAGGAAGGAGATGGAGAAGGAAGGAGATTGAAGGGGAAGGGAAGAAAGGAAGGAGAGAGAGAGACTGAAGGGGAAGTGATGGAGATGGAAGGAAGGAAGATTGAAGGGGAAAGGAAGGATGGAAGGAAGGAAGGAAGGAGAAAGAAATTGAAGGGGAAGGGATAGAGATGGAGATGGAAGGAGATTGAAGGGGAAAGGAAGGAGATGGAGAAGGAAGGAGATTGAAGGGGAAAGGAAGGAAGGAAGATTGAAGAGGAAACGAAGGAGATGGAGATGGAAGGAGATTGAAGGGGAGAGGAAGGAGATGGAGAAGGAAGGAGATTGAAGGAGGAAGGAAGGAAGGAAGGAAGGAGAGACTGATTGAAAAGGAAGAGATGGAGATGGAAAGAAGGAAGGAAGATTGAAGGGGAAAGGAAGGAGATGGAGAATGAAGGAGATTGAATGGAAAGGAAGGAGATGGACGAGGAAGGAGATTGAAGGGGAAGGAAGAAAGGAAGGAGAGAGAGAGATTGAAGGGGAAGTGATGGAGATGGAAGGAAGGAAGATTGAAGGGGAAAGGAAGGAAGAAAGGAAGGAGAAAGAAATTGAAGGGGAAGGGATAGAGATGGAGATGGAAGGAGATTGAAGGGGAAAGGAAGGAGATGGAGAAGGAAGGAGATTGAAGGGGAAAGGAAGGAAGGAAGATTGAAGAGGAAACGAAGGAGATGGAGATGGAAGGAGATTGAAGGGGAGAGGAAGGAGATGGAGAAGGAAGAAGATTGAAGGAGGAAGGAAGAAAGGAAGGAAGGAGAGAGTGATTGAAAAGGAAGAGATGGAGATGGAAGGAAGGAAGGAAGATTGAAGGGGAAAGGAAGGAGATGGAGAATGAAGGAGATTGAATGGAAAGGAAGGAGATGGACGAGGAAGGAGATTGAAGGGGAAGGAAGAAAGGAAGGAGAGAGAGAGATTGAAGGGGAAGTGATGGAGATGGAAGGAAGGAAGATTGAAGGGGAAAGGAAGGAAGGAAGGAAGGAGAAAGAAATTGAAGGGGAAGGGATAGAGATGGAGAAGGAAGGAGATTGAAGGGGAAAGGAAGGAAGGAAGATTGAAGGTGAAGGGAATGAGATAGAAGGAAGGAAGGAAGATTGAAGGGGAAAGGAAGGAGATGGACAAGGAAGGGGATTGAAGGAGGAAGGAAGGAAGGAAGGAAGGAAGGAAGGAGAGAGATTGAAGGGGAAGGGATGGAGATGGAGAAGGAAGGAAGGAAGATTGAAGGGGAAAGGAAGGAGATGGACAAGGAAGGGGATTGAAGGAGGAAGGAAGGAAGGAAGGAAGGAAGGAAGGAGAGAGATTGAAGGGGAAGGGATGGAGATGGAGAAGGAAGGAAGGAAGATTGAAGGGGAAAGGAAGGAGATGGACAAGGAAGGAGATTGAAGGGGAAGGAAGGAAGGAAGGAAGGAGAGAGATTGAAGGGGAAGGGATGGAGATGGAGAAGGAAGGAAGGAAGATTGAAGGGGAAAGGAAGGAGATGGACAAGGAAGGAGATTGAAGGGGGAAGGAAGGAAGGAAGGAAGGAAGGAAGGAGAGAGATTGAAGGGGAAGGGATGGAGATGGAGAAGGAAGGAAGGAAGATTGAAGGGGAAAGGAAGGAGATGGACAAGGAAGGAGATTGAAGGAGGAAGGAAGGAAGGAAGGAAGGAGAGATTGAAGGGGAAGGAATGGAGATGGAGATGGAAGGAAGGAAGGAAGATTGAAGGGGAAAGGAAGGAGATGGAGAAGGAAGGAGATTGAAGGGGAAGGAAGGAAGGAAGGAGAGAGATTGAAAGGGAAGGGATGGAGATGGAAGAAATGAAGGAAGATTGAAGGGGAAAGGAAGGAAGGAAGGAAGATTGAAGGGGAAAGGAAGGAGATGGAAAAGGAAGGAGATTGAAGGGGAAAAGAAGGAGATGGAGAAGGAAGGAGATTGAAGGGGAGAGGAAGGAGATGGAGAAGGAAGGAGATTGAAGGAGGAAGGAAGGAAGGAAGGAAGGAGAGACTGATTGAAAAGGAAGAGATGGAGATGGAAAGAAGGAAGGAAGATTGAAGGGGAAAGGAAGGAGATGGAGAATGAAGGAGATTGAATGGAAAGGAAGGAGATGGACGAGGAAGGAGATTGAAGGGGAAGGAAGAAAGGAAGGAGAGAGAGAGATTGAAGGGGAAGTGATGGAGATGGAAGGAAGGAAGATTGAAGGGGAAAGGAAGGAAGGAAGGAAGGAGAAAGAAATTGAAGGGGAAGGGATAGAGATGGAGATGGAAGGAGATTGAAGGGGAAAGGAAGGAGATGGAGAAGGAAGGAGATTGAAGGGGAAAGGAAGGAAGGAAGATTGAAGAGGAAACGAAGGAGATGGAGATGGAAGGAGATTGAAGGGGAGAGGAAGGAGATGGAGAAGGAAGGAGATTGAAGGAGGAAGGAAGAAAGGAAGGAAGGAGAGAGTGATTGAAAAGGAAGAGATGGAGATGGAAGGAAGGAAGGAAGATTGAAGGGGAAAGGAAGGAGATGGAGAATGAAGGAGATTGAATGGAAAGGAAGGAGATGGACGAGGAAGGAGATTGAAGGGGAAGGAAGAAAGGAAGGAGAGAGAGAGATTGAAGGGGAAGTGATGGAGATGGAAGGAAGGAAGATTGA
Source organism: Bothrops alternatus (assembly GCA_034064705.1). Lineage (NCBI taxonomy): Eukaryota > Metazoa > Chordata > Lepidosauria > Squamata > Viperidae > Bothrops > Bothrops alternatus. Next base: position 336,584 of record JARGCV010000495.1, on the reverse strand, counting down.
AGGGGAAAGGAAGGAAGGAAGGAAGGAGAAAGAAATTGAAGGGGAAGGGATAGAGATGGAGATGGAAGGAGATTGAAGGGGAAAGGAAGGAGATGGAGAAGGAAGGAGATTGAAGGGGAAAAAAAGGAAGGAAGATTGAAGGTGAAGGGAATGAGATAGAAGGAAGGAAGGAAGATTGAAGGGGAAAGGAAGGAGATGGACAAGGAAGGGGATTGAAGGAGGAAGGAAGGAAGGAAGGAAGGAAGGAAGGAGAGAGATTGAAGGGGAAGGGATGGAGATGGAGAAGGAAGGAAGGAAGATTGAAGGGGAAAGGAAGGAGATGGACAAGGAAGGGGATTGAAGGAGGAAGGAAGGAAGGAAGGAAGGAAGGAAGGAAGGAAGGAGAGAGATTGAAGGGGAAGGGATGGAGATGGAGAAGGAAGGAAGGAAGATTGAAGGGGAAAGGAAGGAGATGGACAAGGAAGGAGATTGAAGGGGAAGGAAGGAAGGAAGGAAGGAGAGAGATTGAAGGGGAAGGGATGGAGATGGAGAAGGAAGGAAGGAAGATTGAAGGGGAAAGGAAGGAGATGGACAAGGAAGGAGATTGAAGGGGGAAGGAAGGAAGGAAGGAAGGAAGGAAGGAAGGAAGGAAGGAAGGAGAGAGATTGAAGGGGAAGGGATGGAGATGGAGAAGGAAGGAAGGAAGATTGAAGGGGAAAGGAAGGAGATGGACAAGGAAGGAGATTGAAGGAGGAAGGAAGGAAGGAAGAAAGGAGAGATTGAAGGGGAAGGAATGGAGATGGAGATGGAAGGAAGGAAGGAAGATTGAAGGGGAAAGGAAGGAGATGGAGAAGGAAGGAGATTGAAGGGGAAGGAAGGAAGGAAGGAGAGAGATTGAAAGGGAAGGGATGGAGATGGAAGAAATGAAGGAAGATTGAAGGGGAAAGGAAGGAAGGAAGGAAGATTGAAGGGGAAAGGAAGGAGATGGAAAAGGAAGGAGATTGAAGGGGAAAAGAAGGAGATGGAGAAGGAAGGAGATTAAAGGGGAAAGGAAGGAGATGGACAAGGAAGGAGATTGACGGGGAAGGAAGGAAGGAAGGAAGGAAGGAAGGAAGGAAGGAAGGAAGGAAGGAGAGAGAGAGATTGAAAAGGAAGGGACGGAGATGGAAATGGATGGAAGGAAGGAAGACTGAAGGGGATATAAAGCAGATGGACAAGGAAGGAGATTGAAGGGGAAGGAAGGAAGGATGGAAGATTGAAGGGGAAAGGAAGGATGGAAGGAAGGGAGAAAGGAAGGAAAAGGAGATTGAAGGGGAAGGGATGGAGATAGAGATGGAAGGAAGGAAAGAAGATTGAAGGGGAAAGGAAGGAAGGAAGATTGAAGAGCAAACGAAGGAGATGGAGATGGAAGGAGATTGAAGGGGAGAGGAAGGAGATGGAGAAGAAAGGAGATTGAAGGAGGAAGGAAGGAAGGAAGAAAGGAAGGAGAGAGTGATTGAAAAGGAAGGGATGGAGATGGAAGGAAGGAAGGAAGATTGAAGGGGAAAGGAAGGAGATGGAGAAGAAAGGAGATTGAAGGGGAAGGAAGGAATTAGAGAGATTGAAGGGGAAGGGATGGAGATGGAAGGAAGGAAGGAAGATTGAAGGGGAAAGGAAGGAGATGGAGAAGGAAGGAGATTGAAGGGGGAAGGAAGGAAGGAAGGAAGGAAGGAAGGAAGGAAGGAAGGAGAGAGATTGAAGGGGAAGGGATGGAGAAGGAAGGAAGATTGAAGGGGAAAGGAAGGAGATGGACAAGGAAGGAGATTGAAGGAGGAAGGAAGGAAGGAAGGAGAGATTGAAGGGGAAGGAATGGAGATGGAGATGGAAGGAAGGAAGGAAGATTGAAGGGGAAAGGAAGGAGATGGAGAAGGAAGGAGATTGAAGGGGAAGGAAGGAAGGAAGGAAGGATGGAGAGAGATTGAAAGGGAAGGGATGGAGATGGAAATGGATGGAAGGAAGGAAGATTGAAGGGGAAATATAGCAGATGGACAAGGAAGGAGATTGAAGGGGAATGAAGTAAGGATGGAAGATTGAAGGGGAAAGGAAGGATGGAAGGAACGAAGGAAGGAAGGAGAAAGAAATTGAAGGGGAATGGATGGAGATGGAGATGGAAGGAGATTGAAGGGGAAGGAAGGAAGGATGGAAGATTGAAGGGGAAAGGAAGAATGGAAGGAAGGAAGAAAGGAAGGAAAAAGAGATTGAAGGGGAAGGGATGGAGATAGAGATGGAAGGAAGGAAAGAAGATTGAAGGGGAAAGGAAGGAGATGGAGAAGGAAGGAAATTGAAGGGGAAAGGAAGGAAGGAAGGAAGATTGAAGGGGAAACGAAGGAGATGGAGAAGGAAGGAGATTGAAGGGGAAGGGAAGAAAGGAAGGAGAGAGAGAGATTAAAGGGGAAGTGATGGAGATGGAAGGAAGGAAGATTGAAGGGAAAGGAAGGATGGAAGGAAGGAAGGAAGGAGAAAGAAATTGAAGGGGAAGGGATAGAGATGGAGATGGAAGGAGATTGAAGGGGAAAGGAAGGAGATGGAGAAGGAAGGAGATTGAAGGGGAAAGGAAGAAGATGGAGAAGGAAGGAGATTGAAGGAGGAAGGAAGGAAGGAAGGAAGGAAGGAAGGAAGGAAGGAAGGAGAGAGATTGAAAGGGAAAGGATGGAGGTGGAGATGGAAGGAAGGAAGGAAGGAAGGAAGGAAGATTGAAGGGGAAAGGAAGGAGATGGAGAAGGAAGGAGATTGAAGGGGAAGGAAGGAAGGAAGGCAGGAAGGAAGGAAGGCAGGAAGGAAGGAAGGCAGGAAGGAGAAAGATTGAAGGGGAAGGGATGGAGATGGAGATGGAGATGGAGATGGAGATGGAAGGAAGGAAGGAAGGAAGGAAGATTGAAGGGGAAAGGAAGGAGATGGAGAAGGAAGGAAGATTGAAGGGGAAAGGAAGGAGATGGAGAAGGAAGGAGATTGAAGGGGAAGGGAAGAAAGGAAGGAGAGAGAGAGAGACTGAAGGGGAAGTGATGGAGATGGAAGGAAGGAAGATTGAAGGGGAAAGGAAGGAAGGAAGGAAGGAGAAAGAAATTGAAGGGGAAGGGATAGAGATGGAGATGGAAGGAGATTGAAGGGGAAAGGAAGGAGATGGAGAAGGAAGGAGATTGAAGGGGAAAGGAAGGAAGGAAAATTGAAGGGGAAACGAAGGAGATGGAGAAGGAAGGAGATTGAAGGGGAGGAAAGAATTAGAGAGATTGAAGGGGAAGGGATGGAGATAGAAGGAAGGAAGGAAGATTGAAGGGGAAAGGAAGGAGATGGAGAAGGAAGGAGATTGAAGGAGGAAGGAAGGAAGGAAGGAAGGAAGGAAGGAAGGAAGGAGAGAGATTGAAGGGGAAGGGATGGAGATGGAGAAGGAAGGAAGGAAGATTGAAGGGGAAAGGAAGGAGATGGACAAGGAAGGAGATTGAAGGAGGAAGGAAGGAAGGAAGGAAGGAAGGAGAGAGATTGACGGGGAATGTTGTAATATGTTGTGATACATGAGGCTTGGATGGGCTTGCAACAAAAAGACTGTACCATGTGACTTTACCATGCTGTTTGGAGCAACAGGAAATGGAGGCGGAGCCAAGAGATGGAGTCCATTGACCACATGCCCTGGAACAAAGGACTTGCCATATGGCCTGGGACAGGAAATGAGGGAGGGGCCAACAGGTGGATGGACAGTTGTACCAAGGTTTGAATCCATTGGCCACAGGGTGGCCCTGCAGTGTAGCCTTGTCATTGGCTACAGAGTATAACATTGTCATTGGCTGTTTGTAACCATGTGATGCATTGTGTAACCACCCACTGTAACATTCAATAAATAGGGGAGGCAGCCTTTTGTCACGAGTTGCTTCACCCAGAGAAATGTGATCAGCATGTGTCTCTTAATTCGGCGATCGTGAAGGACCCGCCATTGATTGGGGTGCTATGGGGTGCCCCAGATCAGAATTGAAGGCTTGCCTGCGGAGGGCCAAGCTTCAAGTGGTGAACCCTGACGTGATTTAATTCGAAGTCACGTCCTTCTGACATCTCACTACCTACCTCGCCTAATAAGGCCCCTTCTTTAAGTAAGTATGAGACAGAAGCTTTGCTTAGCTTAGTCAGGAGAGCAAATTATGTTCAGAAACTTAATTAGACTGTTTTCCCTGTCACTCAGAAAGAATTGTATCTTTTATTGGCTTTTTTGAGAAAATTTTATCCCTCCTAACTGGGGGAGGGGCAAATTAGACCTCGCCACATGGCAATAGGCATCTGGCCCCATTGCTGAGCCTCGCCAGATTTAATATAATATCTGGCCCCATTGCTGAGCCTCGCCAGATTTCCTAGATGTTAATAGGTATCTGGCTCAATTGCGGAGAGCCTCGCCAGATTTCCTAGCCCATGAGAGGCTGTAATTGTCCATGCTGACATTACACTATGCAAAAACAGAGCAAGCTAAATTGGCTAATTCTCAGGCTTTCAAAGCAAGCCCTGAGAGACAAAAAATCTTACGATCTGACTCTAAATTTGCCCCAGCTGGAGGAACAAACCTGGCGTTTCTTCAGCAAGAAACCCCCCCCCCGTGAGTATGTGGGTGGAATTCTCCAAGGATCAAAGGGGAGGGCTTTGATGTTAATTGTTAGAACCTTAATTATGCAACTAACAAAGATTCACAATGTGCCTTTACGTAAGGAGTTTAAAAGTATTATTGTTGTTTGTTTGGCATTGTCTCTTTTACATCTAAAAGGGACCACAAAAAATTGCTGATTGGATTAAAATTGGCTTATGGAGGAGCTCTGCTTCTTCCCAAATTCTCTTTACGTGAAAGAATTGTTTGCATGCCTATTTTAAAAGGCTCAGGTTTCTGTTTCTCTGTTTCTTTCAAGATTCACTACTTCCCTTAACCCCTCCTACTTCTTCTTCTGACTCAGAACATGCTCTTCTGCGTCACCAGGGAACTCTCATTTCTACTAAAGACTTCAAGTGGTGACTTGCAGGATTCCTTGTTTCTCCAGCTCTGTCTCCTAAAAAATCTTTTCTCCCTCTGACTCAGCATGTTTTTCTGGCCGTCGTTTTCTCTCTATGACTCATTTTGTGTATTCAAACAAAGATGCTAATCTCCTACTTCTTCTGACTCAGAAAATGCTTTCCTATGCTAATTCAGTCTTCTCTCTCTGTATCTTTCAACTTGTTAAAAAATCTGTAAGCCTGTTGCTTCTGTTTCCTTATAAAAAAAATGGGAAAATACTTCCTGGTAATCCATTGATTTAATAATGCCTTGCTTACTGTTGAGAAAAAACAAAACCTTTTCCTTTGCAGCAGAGCCGTTTCCCCCCCACCCCCTTCTTTTCTCCCTTTGCAGATTTCCAGAGGTTTATTTGAAGACTGTTTGTCGCCTGAAGACCATAAAGGGGCCAAAGCTTTAGGTTTCCAAGGAAACGGGGATGGCTGTAAACGGAGACTCAAATTACATTTGAATTCCAATTGCCGCCTCTTTGAATTCCCTCCTCTCTCTCACCCCCCCTTCCTTTGGTCATCTTGCTTAATAAACCATAGCTTCCTTTCTTTTTTATGATTTCTTTGCCAATTCTGCCTTTCTGATTCTCTGCCAAATTTGTCTTTTCTCATTTCTCCTTGCCTATCTTGAATTTTATATTTCCTAGTCTTAATGAATTTTAATTTTGTCTCTTTCTTATTTCTTTTTGATGATTTAAATTTTGTGACAAATCATTGCTGCTTTGCATTTTTTTGTCTCTCACCATGCTAAGTTGCTGAATGCATTCAATGGTTGGATACATGTCAGCACAGAACAAACACAGAAGCAAACGTGTATGCCTTTATAGTGTGCCTATGAATGAAATCTCTCTATCTCTCTCTTTAACTTTGAATCCTTCCTTACTTTGTGTTGTGAATCACACAGTTTCATCAGTTAGTAACAAGATCTTGTAACAACTATCCCTTGCAGCTAGATTATAAAGCTAAATAATGTGACAAAGAATAACAACAACATGTGCTGATTCTGTTCCCTTGTTTGATTTTGGTGAAAACTTTGAAACTTTGTACAACTTCTCAGAATACAATGCTCTCACATCTGATAAAGATTAGATCTTATGTGGAAAAAATGACAACACACACAACATTACTGCCACAATTGCTCACATGGAAAATATGGTACAAAACAATCCTTTATCACAAGAAACTGTATGCCTTGTTTTGTTGATTTTCCTGACTACCTAATGCTGGGTGGCTCAAGGAATTGGGTTATTTTGTGTAACAATCTGTTGCTGTGTACAAATGTATTTCTCCCCTGCTGAACCTGTGTAAGCCTCCCTATTCTAACCATCTCCTGTAAAAGAGCCAAGAACCAACTCCTGCCTCTTATGAATGGACAGAGATGTTTTTATGATGGCAACCTCTGAGGACACAGATGACAAGCTTATGTGCCTAGGATCGTGTACAGAACTGGACGGTGCATAGGTGAAACAACCCACAGCTGCTAAAAATAAAATAAAAAAAGTTGATATGTTGTAATATGTTGTGATACATGAGGCTTGGATGGGCTTGCAACAAAAAGACTGTACCATGTGACTTTACCATGCTGTTTGGAGCAACAGGAAATGGAGGCGGAGCCAAGAGATGGAGTCCATTGACCACATGCCCTGGAACAAAGGACTTGCCATATGGCCTGGGACAGGAAATGAGGGAGGGGCCAACAGGTGGATGGACAGTTGTACCAAGGTTTGAATCCATTGGCCACAGGGTGGCCCTGCAGTGTAGCCTTGTCATTGGCTACAGAGTATAACATTGTCATTGGCTGTTTGTAACCATGTGATGCATTGTGTAACCACCCACTGTAACATTCAATAAATAGGGGAGGCAGCCTTTTGTCACGAGTTGCTTCACCCAGAGAAATGTGATCAGCATGTGTCTCTTAATTCGGCGATCGTGAAGGACCCGCCATTGATTGGGGTGCTATGGGGTGCCCCAGATCAGAATTGAAGGCTTGCCTGCGGAGGGCCAAGCTTCAGGGGAAGGGATGGAGATGGAGAAGGAAGGAAGGAAGATTGAAGGGGAAAGGAAGGAGATGAACAAGGAAGGAGATTGAAGGGGGAAGGAAGGAAGGAAGGAAGGAGAGAGATTGAAGGGGAAGGGATGGAGATGGAGAAGGAAGGAAGGAAGATTGAAGGGGAAAGGAAGGAGATTGAAGGGGGAAGGAAGGAAGGAAGGAAGGAGAGAGATTGAAGGGGAAGGGATGGAGATGGAGAAGGAAGGAAGGAAGATTGAAGGGGAAAGGAAGGAGATGGACAAGGAAGGAGATTGAAGGGGGAAGGAAGGAAGGAAGGAAGGAAGGAAGGAAGGAAGGAAGGAAGGAGAGAGATTGAAGGGGAAGGGATGGAGATGGAGAAGGAAGGAAGGAAGATTGAAGGGGAAAGGAAGGAGATGGACAAGGAAGGAGATTGAAGGAGGAAGGAAGGAAGGAAGGAAGGAGAGATTGAAGGGGAAGGAATGGAGATGGAGATGAAGGAAGGAAGGAAGATTGAAGGGGAAAGGAAGGAGATGGAGAAGGAAGGAGATTGAAGGGGAAGGAAGGAAGGAAGGAGAGAGATTGAAAGGGAAGGGATGGAGATGGAAGAAATGAAGGAAGATTGAAGGGGAAAGGAAGGCGGAGAAGGAAGGAGATTGAAGGGGAATTGAAGAAGATGGACAAGGAAGGAGATTGAAGGGGAAGGAAGGAAGGAAGGAAGATTGAAGGGGAAAGGAAGGAGATGGAAAAGGAAGGAGATTGAAGGGGAAAAGAAGGAGATGGAGAAGGAAGGAGATTAAAGGGGAAAGGAAGGAGATGGACAAGGAAGGAGATTGACGGGGAAGGAAGGAAGGAAGGAAGGAGAGAGAGAGAGATTGAAAAGGAAGGGACGGAGATGGAAATGGATGGAAGGAAGGAAGACTGAAGGGGAAATAAAGCAGATGGACAAGGAAGGAGATTGAAGGGGAAGGAAGGAAGGATGGAAGATTGAAGGGGAAAGGAAGGAAGGAAGGAGAAAGAAATTGAAGGGGAATGGATGGAGATGGAGATGGAAGGAGATTGAAGGGGAAGGAAGGAAGGATGGAAGATTGAAGGGGAAAGGAAGGATGGAAGGAAGGGAGAAAGGAAGGAAAAGGAGATTGAAGGGGAAGGGATGGAGATAGAGATGGAAGGAAGGAAAGAAGATTGAAGGGGAAAGGAAGGAAGGAAGATTGAAGAGCAAACGAAGGAGATGGAGATGGAAGGAGATTGAAGGGGAGAGGAAGGAGATGGAGAAGAAAGGAGATTGAAGGAGGAAGGAAGGAAGGAAGAAAGGAAGGAGAGAGTGATTGAAAAGGAAGGGATGGAGATGGAAGGAAGGAAGGAAGATTGAAGGGGAAAGGAAGGAGATGGAGAATGAAGGAGATTGAATGGAAAGGAAGGAGATGGACGAGGAAGGAGATTGAAGGGGAAGGAAGAAAGGAAGGAAGGAGAAAGAAATTGAAGGGGAAGGGATAGAGATGGAGATGGAAGGAGATTGAAGGGGAAAGGAAGGAGATGGAGAAGGAAGGAGATTGAAGGGGAAAGGAAGGAAGGAAGATTGAAGGGGAAACGGAGGAGATGGAGAAGGAAGGAGATTGAAGGGGAAGGAAGGAAGGAAGGAGAAAGATTGAAGGGGAAGGGATGGAGATGGAGATGGAAGGAAGGAAGATTGAAGGGGAAAGGAAGGAGATGGAGAAGAAAGGAGATTGAAGGGGAAGGAAGGAATTAGAGAGATTGAAGGGGAAGGGATGGAGATGGAAGGAAGGAAGGAAGATTGAAGGGGAAAGGAAGGAGATGGAGAAGGAAGGAGATTGAAGGGGGAAGGAAGGAAGGAAGGAAGGAAGGAAGGAGAGAGATTGAAGGGGAAGGGATGGAGAAGGAAGGAAGGAAGATTGAAGGGGAAAGGAAGGAGATGGACAAGGAAGGAGATTGAAGGAGGAAGGAAGGAAGGAAGGAGAGATTGAAGGGGAAGGAATGGAGATGGACATGGAAGGAAGGAAGGAAGATTGAAAGGGAAAGGAAGGAGATGGAGAAGGAAGGAGATTGAAGGGGAAGGAAGGAAGGAAGGAAGGAAGGATGGAGAGAGATTGAAAGGGAAGGGATGGAGATGGAAATGGATGGAAGGAAGGAAGATTGAAGGGGAAAGGAAGAATGGAAGGAAGGAAGAAAGGAACGAAAAAGAGATTGAAGGGGAAGGGATGGAGATAGAGATGGAAGGAAGGAAAGAAGATTGAAGGGGAAAGGAAGGAGATGGAGAAGGAAGGAAATTGAAGGGGAAAGGAAGGAAGGAAGGAAGATTGAAGGGGAAAGGAAGAATGGAAGGAAGGAAGAAAGGAAGGAAAAAGAGATTGAAGGGGAAGGGATGGAGATAGAGATGGAAGGAAGGAAAGAAGATTGAAGGGGAAAGGAAGGAGATGGAGAAGGAAGGAAATTGAAGGGGAAAGGAAGGAAGGAAGGAAGATTGAAGGGGAAACGAAGGAGATGGAGAAGGAAGGAGATTGAAGGGGAAGGGAAGAAAGGAAGGAGAGAGAGAGATTAAAGGGGAAGTGATGGAGATGGAAGGAAGGAAGATTGAAGGGGAAAGGAAGTATGGAAGGAAGGAAGGAAGGAGAAAGAAATTGAAGGGGAAGGGATAGAGATGGAGATGGAAGGAGATTGAAGGGGAAAGGAAGGAGATGGAGAAGGAAGGAGATTGAAGGGGAAAGGAAAGAAGGAAGATTGAAGAGGAAACGAAGGAGATGGAGATGGAAGGAGATTGAAGGGGAGAGGAAGGAGATGGAGAAGGAAGGAGATTGAAGGAGGAAGGAAGGAAGGAAGGAAGGAAGGAGAGAGTGATTGAAAAGGAAGAGATGGAGATGGAAGGAAGGAAGGAAGATTGAAGGGGAAAGGAAGGAGATGGAGAATGAAGGAGATTGAATGGAAAGGAAGGAGATGGACGAGGAAGGAGATTGAAGGGGAAGGAAGAAAGGAAGGAGAGAGAGAGATTGAAGGGGAAGTGATGGAGATGGAAGGAAGGAAGATTGAAGGGGAAAGGAAGGAAGGAAGGAAGGAGAAAGAAATTGAAGGGGAAGGGATAGAGATGGAGATGGAAGGAGATTGAAGGGGAAAGGAAGGAGATGGAGAAGGAAGGAGATTGAAGGGGAAAGGAAGGAAGGAAAATTGAAGGGGAAACGAAGGAGATGGAGAAGGAAGGAGATTGAAGGGGAGGGAAGGAATTAGAGAGATTGAAGGGGAAGGGATGGAGATAGAAGGAAGGAAGGAAGATTGAAGGGGAAAGGAAGGAGATGGAGAAGGAAGGAGATTGAAGGAGGAAGGAAGGAAGGAAGGAAGGAAGGAGAGAGATTGAAAGGGAAGGGATGGAGATGGAGAAGGAAGGAAGGAAGATTGAAGGGGAAAGGAAGGAGATGGACAAGGAAGGAGATTGAAGGGGGAAGGAAGGACGGAAGGAAGGAGAGAGATTGAAGGGGAAGGGATGGAGATGGAGAAGGAAGGAAGGAAGATTGAAGGGGAAAGGAAGGAGATAGACAAGGAAGGAGATTGAAGGGGGAAGGAAGGAAGGAAGGAAGGAAGGAAGGAAGGAAGGAAGGAAGGAAGGAGAGAGATTGATTGGGAAGGGATGGAGATGGAGAAGGAAGGAAGGAGAGATTGAAGGGGAAGGAATGGAGATGGAGATGGAAGGAAGGAAGGAAGATTGAAGGGGAAAGGAAGGAGATGGAGAAGGAAGGAGATTGAAGGGGAAGGAAGGAAGGAAGGAGAGAGATTGAAAGGGAAGGGATGGAGATGGGAGAAATGAAGGAAGATTGAAGGGGAAAGGAAGGAGACGGAGAAGGAAGGAGATTGAAGGGGAATTGAAGAAGATGGACAAGGAAGGAGATTGAAGGGGAAGGAAGGAATTAGAGAGATTGAAGGGGAAGGGATGGAGATGGAAGGAAGGAAGGAAGATTGAAGGGGAAAGGAAGGAGATGGAGAAGGAAGGAGATTGAAGGGGGAAGGAAGGAAGGAAGGAAGGAAGGAGAGAGATTGAAGGGGAAGGGATGGAGAAGGAAGGAAGGAAGATTGAAGGGGAAAGGAAGGAGATGGACAAGGAAGGAGGTTGAAGGAGGAAGGAAGGAAGGAAGGAGAGATTGAAGGGGAAGGAATGGAGATGGAGATGGAAGGAAGGAAGGAAGATTGAAGGGGAAAGGAAGGAGATGGAGAAGGAAGGAGATTGAAGGGGAAGGAAGGAAGGAAGGAAGGAAGGAAGGATGGAGAGAGATTGAAAGGGAAGGGATGGAGATGGAAATGGATGGAAGGAAGGAAGATTGAAGGGGAAAGGAAGAATGGAAGGAAGGAAGAAAGGAAGGAAAAAGAGATTGAAGGGGAAGGGATGGAGATAGAGATGGAAGGAAGGAAAGAAGATTGAAGGGGAAAGGAAGGAGATGGAGAAGGAAGGAAATTGAAGGGGAAAGGAAGGAAGGAAGGAAGATTGAAGGGGAAAGGAAGAATGGAAGGAAGGAAGAAAGGAAGGAAAAAGAGATTGAAGGGGAAGGGATGGAGATAGAGATGGAAGGAAGGAAAGAAGATTGAAGGGGAAAGGAAGGAGATGGAGAAGGAAGGAAATTGAAGGGGAAAGGAAGGAAGGAAGGAAGATTGAACGGGAAACGAAGGAGATGGAGAAGGAAGGAGATTGAAGGGGAAGGGAAGAAAGGAAGGAGAGAGAGAGATTAAAGGGGAAGTGATGGAGATGGAAGGAAGGAAGATTGAAGGGGAAAGGAAGTATGGAAGGAAGGAAGGAAGGAGAAAGAAATTGAAGGGGAAGGGATAGAGATGGAGATGGAAGGAGATTGAAGGGGAAAGGAAGGAGATGGAGAAGGAAGGAGATTGAAGGGGAAAGGAAAGAAGGAAGATTGAAGAGGAAACGAAGGAGATGGAGATGGAAGGAGATTGAAGGGGAGAGGAAGGAGATGGAGAAGGAAGGAGATTGAAGGAGGAAGGAAGGAAGGAAGGAAGGAAGGAAGGAAGGAGAGAGTGATTGAAAAGGAAGAGATGGAGATGGAAGGAAGGAAGGAAGATTGAAGGGGAAAGGAAGGAGATGGAGAATGAAGGAGATTGAATGGAAAGGAAGGAGATGGACGAGGAAGGAGATTGAAGGGGAAGGAAGAAAGGAAGGAGAGAGAGAGATTGAAGGGGAAGTGATGGAGATGGAAGGAAGGAAGATTGAAGGGGAAAGGAAGGAAGGAAGGAAGGAGAAAGAAATTGAAGGGGAAGGGATAGAGATGGAGATGGAAGGAGATTGAAGGGGAAAGGAAGGAAGGAAAATTGAAGGGGAAACGAAGGAGATGGAGAAGGAAGGAGATTGAAGGGGAGGGAAGGAATTAGAGAGATTGAAGGGGAAGGGATGGAGATAGAAGGAAGGAAGGAAGATTGAAGGGGAAAGGAAGGAGATGGAGAAGGAAGGAGATTGAAGGAGGAAGGAAGGAAGGAAGGAAGGAAGGAGAGAGATTGAAGGGGAAGGGATGGAGATGGAGAAGGAAGGAAATTGAAGGGGAAAGGAAGGAAGGAAGGAAGATTGAAGGGGAAAGGAAGGAGATGGAGAAGGAAGGAGATTGAAGGGGAAGGAAGGAAGGAAGGAAGGAAGGAGAAAGATTGAAGGGGAAGGGATGGAGATGGAGATGGAAGGAAGGAAGGAAAGAAGATTAAAGTGTAAAGGAAGGAGATGGAGAAGGAAGGAGATTGAAGGGGGAAGGAAGGAAGGAAGGAAGGAGAGAAATTGAAAGGGAAGGGATGGACATGGAGATGGAAGGAAGGAAGATTGAAGGGGAAAGGAAGGAGATGGAGAAGGAAGGAGATTGAAGGGGAAAGGAAAGAAGGAAGATTGAAGAGGAAACGAAGGAGATGGAGATGGAAGGAGATTGAAGGGGAGAGGAAGGAGATGGAGAAGGAAGGAGATTGAAGGAGGAAGGAAGGAAGGAAGGAAGAAAGGAAGGAAGGAAGGAGAGAGTGATTGAAAAGGAAGGGATGGAGATGGAAGAAAGGAAGGAAAGAAGATTGAAGGGGAAAGGAAGGAGATGGAGAATGAAGGAGATTGAAAGGGAAAGGAAGGAAAGAAGGAAGGAGAGAGAGATTGAAGGGGAAGGGATGGAAATGGAGATGGAAGGAAGGAAGATTGAAGGGGAAAGGAAGGAGATGGAGAAGAAAGGAGATTGAAGGGGAAGGAAGGAATTAGAGAGATTGAAGGGGAAGGGATGGAGATGGAAGCAAGGAAGGAAGATTGAAGGGGAAAGGAAGGAGATGGAGAAGGAAGGAGATTGAAGGGGGAAGGAAGGAAGGAAGGAAGGAGAGAGATTGAAGGGGAAGGGATGGAGATGGAGAAGGAAGGAAGAAAGATTGAAGGCGAAAGGAAGGAGATGGAGAAGGAAGGAAGATTGAAGGGGAAAGGAAGGAGATGGAGAAGGAAGGAGATTGAAGGGGAAGGAAGGAAGGAAGGAAGGAAGGAGAAAGATTGAAGGGGAAGGGATGGAGATGGAGATGGAAGGAAGGAAGGAAAGAAGATTAAAGTGTAAAGGAAGGAGATGGAGAAGGAAGGAGATTGAAGGGGGAAGGAAGGAAGGAAGGAAAGAGAGAAATTGAAAGGGAAGGGATGGACATGGAGATGGAAGGAAGGAAGATTGAAGGGGAAAGGAAGGAAGGAAGGAAGGAAGGAAGGAAGGAAGGAAGGAAGGAAGGAAGGAAGGAAGGAAGGAAGGAGAAAGAAATTGAAGGGGAAGGGATAGAGATGGAGATGGAAGGAGATTGAAGGGGAAAGGAAGGAGATGGAGAAGGAAGGAGATTGAAGGGGAAAGGAAGGAAGGAAGATTGAAGGGGAAAGGAAGGAAATGGAGAAGGAAGGAGATTGAAGGGGAAAGGAAGGAGGTGGAGAAGGAAGGAGATTGACGGGGAAGGAAGGAAGAAGGAAGGAAGATTGAAGGGGAAAGGAAGGAGATGGAGAAGAAAGGAGATTGAAGGGGAAGGAAGGAAGGAAGGCAGGAAGGAAGGAAGGCAGGAAGGAGAAAGATTGAAGGGGAAAGGATGGAGATGGAGTTGGAAGGAAGGAAGGAAGGAAGGAAGATTGAAGGGGAAAGGAAGGAGATGGAGAAGGAAGGAAGATTGAAGGGGAAAGGAAGGAGATGGAGAAGGAAGGAGATTGAAGGGGAAGGAAAGAAAGGAAGGAGAGAGAGAGATTGAAGGGGAAGTGATGGAGATGGAAGGAAGGAAGATTGAAGGGGAAAGGAAGGAAGGAAGGAAGGAAGGAAGGAAGGAAGGAAGGAAGGAAGGAAGGAAGGAAGGAAGGAAGGAAGGAAGGAGAAAGAAATTGAAGGGGAAGGGATAGAGATGGAGATGGAAGGAGATTGAAGGGGAAAGGAAGGAGATGGAGAAGGAAGGAGATTGAAGGGGAAAGGAAGGAAGGAAGATTGAAGGGGAAAGGAAGGAAATGGAGAAGGAAGGAGATTGAAGGGGAAAGGAAGGAAGGAAGATTGAAGAGGAAACGAAGGAGATGGAGATGGAAGGAGATTGAAGGGGAGAGGAAGGAGATGGAGAAGGAAGGAGATTGAAGGAGGAAGGAAGGAAGGAAGGAAGGAAGGAGAGAGTGATTGAAAAGGAAGGGATGGAGATGGAAGGAAGGAGGGAAGATTGAAGGGAAAGGAAGGAGATGGAGAATGAAGGAGATTGAATGGAAAGGAAGGAGATGGACGAGGAAGGAGATTGAAGGGGAAGGAAGAAAGGAAGGAGAGAGAGAGATTGAAGGGGAAGTGATGGAGATGGAAGGAAGGAAGACTGAAGGGGAAAGGAAGGAAGGAAGGAGAAAGAAATTGAAGGGGAAGGGATAGAGATGGAGATGGAAGGAGATTGAAGGGGAAAGGAAGGAGATGGAGAAGGAAGGAGATTGAAGGGGAAAGGAAGTAAGGAAGATTGAAGGGGAAACGAAGGAGATGGAGAAGGAAGGAGATTGAAGGGGAAAGGAAGGAGGTGGAGAAGGAAGGAGATTGACGGGGAAGGAAGGAATGGGAAGGATTGAAGGGGAAGGGATGGAGATGGAGGAAAGGAAGGAAAGAAGATTGAAGGGGAAAGGAAGGAGATGGAGAATGAAGGTGATTGAAAGGGAAAGGAAGGAAAGAAGGAAGGAGAGAGAGATTGAAGGGGAAGAGATGGAGATGGAGATGGAAGGAAGGAAGATTGAAGGGGAAAGGAAGGAGATGGAGAAGAAAGGAGATTGAAGGGGAAGGAAGGAATTAGAGAGATTGAAGGGGAAGGGATGGAGATGGAAGGAAGGAAGGAAGATTGAAGGGGAAAGGAAGGAGATGGAGAAGGAAGGAGATTGAAGTGGGAAGGAAGGAAGGAAGGAAGGAAGGAGATGAGTTTGAAGCTGTTACACCTGATGAAGTGGACAAGGCCATTGGAGCTGTTAGTAATGCCACCTGCTTGTTGGACCCGTGTCCCTCCTGGCTGGTTTCGGCCAGCAGGGAGGTATCACGGAGCTGGATCCAGGAGATAGTCATCGCTTCTTTGAGGGATGGGTCCTTTCCGGCTCCTTTAAAGGAGGCACTTGTGCGCCCACTCCTCAAGAAGCCTTCCCTAGATTCAGCCATTCTTTCGAACTATCGTCCTGTCTCCAACCTTCCCTATGTGGGGAAGGTTGTTGAGAAGGTGGTGGCACTTCAACTCCAACGGGCCTTGGAGGAAACCGATTATCTGGGTCCCTTGCAGTCGGGATTCAGACCCGGTTACTCTACGGAAACTGCTTTGGTCGCGCTGATGGATGATCTCTGGCGGGCCCGGGATAGGGGTTTATCTTCTATCCTGGTGCTTCTTGACCTCTCAGCGGCTTTCGATACCATTGACCATGGTATCCTTCTGCGCCGACTGGAGGGGTTGGGGGTGGGAGGCACTGTTCTCCAGTGGTTCTCCTCCTACCTTTCTGGCCGGTCGCAGTCGGTGTTGGTAGGGGATCAAAGATCGACCTCTAGGCTCCTCCCTTGTGGGGTGCCGCAGGGGTCGGTTCTTTCGCCCCTGCTGTTTAATATTTACATGAGGCCGCTGGGTGAGATCATCCATAGACACGGGGTGAGTTACCATCAGTACGCTGATGATACCCAGTTGTACGTTTCCACCCCGTGCCAAGTCAGCGAAGCAGCAGAAGTGATGTGCCGGTGTTTGGAGGCTGTGAGGGCCTGGATGGGTGAGAACAGACTAAAGCTTAATCCCGACAAGACGGAGTGGCTGTGGGTTCTCCCTCCCAAGGACAAGACCAACTGTCCGTCCATTACTCTGGGGGGGGAAACTTTGAACCCCTCGGAGAAGGTTCGTAACTTGGGTGTTCTCCTCGATCCACAGCTGCACTTAGACCAACATTTGGCGGCTGTGACGAGGGGAGCATTTGCCCAGGTTCGCCTGGTGCACCAGTTGCGACCTTATCTGGACAGGGAGGCCTTGCTCACAGTCGCTCATGCCCTTATCACCTCGAGGATCGACTACTGCAATGCTCTCTACATGGGGCTACCCTTGAAGAGTGTTCGGAGACTTCAATTAGTCCAGAATGCAGCCGCGCGAGCAATCGTGGGCTTACCTCGGTATGCCCACATTTCACCAACGCTCCGCGAGCTGCACTGGCTACCTATTAGTCTCCGCTCGCAATTCAAAGTGTTGGTTATTACCTATAAAGCCCTACATGGCCTAGGACCAGGTTACTTGCAGGACCGTCTTTTGCCTCATACCTCATCACGACCGGTCAGAGAGCACAGAGTTGGTCTTCTCCGGGTCCCGTCGACCAGTCAATGTAGGCTGGCAGGCCCCAGGAGAAGGGCCTTCTCTGTTGCGGCCCCTACCCTCTGGAATCAGCTCCCTCCGGGGATTCGGACCGCTCCCACTCTTCTGGCCTTCCGAAAAGAATTAAAAACTTATTTGTGTCGGCAGATCTGGGAATGATTGGTGTTGAATGTTGGATGAATGTTTTTTATTAAAAATTTGGGGTATTGTTTTTTACTTTATGATCATTTTAATTTAATTTATATTAGACTTTAATGCGATTGTTATTATCTATGTTGTAAGCCGCTCTGGGTCCCCTGGAGAAGAGCGGCTTATAAGTCTAATAAATAATAAATAAAATAATAATAATAAAAGGAGATGGAGAAGGAAGGAGATTGAAGGGGAAGGGAAGAAAGGAAGGAGGGAGAGAGACTGAAGGGGAAGTGATGGAGATGGAAGGAAGGAAGATTGAAGGGGAAAGGAAGGATGGAAGGAAGGAAGGAAGGAAGGAAGGAAGGAAGGAAGGAAGGAAGGAGAAAGAAATTGAAGGGGAAGGGATAGAGATGGAGATGGAAGGAGATTGAAGGGGAAAGGAAGGAGATGGAGAAGGAAGGAGATTGAAGGGGAAAGGAAGGAAGGAAGATTGAAGAGGAAACGAAGGAGATGCAGATGGAAG
This sequence comes from Bothrops alternatus, assembly GCA_034064705.1. Classification (NCBI taxonomy): domain Eukaryota; kingdom Metazoa; phylum Chordata; class Lepidosauria; order Squamata; family Viperidae; genus Bothrops; species Bothrops alternatus. The sequence goes on along the minus strand of JARGCV010000495.1, from coordinate 319,092 downwards.
GAGATTGAAGGGGAGAGGAAGGAGATGGAGAAGGAAGGAAATTAAAGGAGGAAGGAAGGAAGGAAGGAAGGAGAGAGTGATTGAAAAGGAAGAGATGGAGATGGAAGGAAGGAAGGAAGATTGAAGGGGAAAGGAAGGATATGGAGAATGAAGGAGATTGAATGGAAAGGAAGGAAATGGACGAGGAAGGAGATTGAAGGGGAAGGAAGAAAGGAAGGAGAGAGAGATTGAAGGGGAAGTGATGGAGATGGAAGGAAGGAAGATTGTAGGGGAAAGAAAGGAAGGAAGGAAGGAGAAAGAAATTGAAGGGGAAGGGATAGAGATGGAGATGGAAGGAGATTGAAGGGGAAAGGAAGGAGATGGAGAAGGAAGGAGATTGAAGGGGAAAGGAAGGAAGGAAGATTGAAGGGGAAACGAAGGAGATGGAGAAGGAAGGAGATTGAAGGGGAGGGAAGGAATTAGAGAGATTGAAGGGGAAGGGATGGAGATGGAAGGAAGGAAGGAAGATTGAAGGGGAAAGGAAGGAGATGGAGAAGGAAGGAGATTGAAGGGGGAAGGAAGGAAGGAAGGAAGGAGAGAGATTGAAGGGGAAGGGATGGAGATGGAGAAGGAAGGAAGGAAGATTGAAGGGGAAAGGAAGGAGATGGACAAGGAAGGAGATTGAAGGAGGAAGGAAAGAAGGAAGGAAGGAAGGAGAGAGATTGAAGGGGAAGGGATGGAAATGGAGAAGGAAGGAAGGAGATTGAAGGGGGAAGGAAGGAAGGAAGGAAGGAAGGAAGGAAGGAAGGAAGGAGAGAGATTGAAGGGGAAGGGATGGAGATGGAGAAGGAAGGAAGGAAGATTGAAGGGGAAAGGAAGGAGATGGACAAGGAAGGAGATTGAAGGGGGAAGGAAGGAAGGAAGGAAGGAAGGAAGGAAGGGAGGAAGGAGAGAGATTGAAGGGGAAGGGATGGAGATGGAGAAGGAAGGAAGGAAGATTGAAGGGGAAAGGAAGGAGATGGACAAGGAAGGAGATTGAAGGGGGAAGGAAGGAAGGAAGGAAGTAGAGATTGAAGGGGAAGGAATGGAGATGGAGATGGAAGGAAGGAAGGAAGATTGAAGGGGAAAGGAAGGAGATGGAGAAGGAAGGAGATTGAAGGGGAAGGAAGGAAGGAAGGAGAGAGATTGAAAGGGAAAGGATGGAGATGGAAGAAATGAAGGAAGATTTAAGGGGAAAGGAAGGAGACGGAGAAGGAAGGAGATTGAAGGGGAATTGAAGGAGATGGACAAGGAAGGAGATTGAAGGGGAAGGAAGGAAGGAAGGAAGATTGAAGGGGAAAGGAAGGAGATGGATAAGGAAGGAGATTGAAGGGGGAAGGAAGGAAGGAAGGAAGGAGAGATTGAAGGGGAAGGAATGGAGATGGAGATGGAAGGAAGGAAGGAAGATTGAAGGGGAAAGGAAGGAGATGGAGAAGGAAGGAGATTGAAGGGGAAGGAAGGAAGGAAGGAGAGAGATTGAAAGGGAAGGGATGGAGATGGAAGAAATGAAGGAAGATTGAAGGGGAAAGGAAGGAGACGGAGAAGGAAGGAGATTGAAGGGGAATTGAAGGAGATGGACAAGGAAGGAGATTGAAGGGGAAGGAAGGAAGGAACGAAGATTGAAGGGGAAAGGAAGGAGATGGAGAAGGAAGGAGATTGAAGGGGAAAAGAAGGAGATGGAGAAGGAAGGAGATTAAAGGGGAAAGGAAGGAGATGGACAAAGAAGGAGATTGACGGGGAAGGAAGGAAGGAAGGAAGGAATGAAGGAAGGAAGGAAGGATGGAGAGATTGAAAAGGAAGGGATGGAGATGGAGATGTATGGAAGTAAGGAAGACTGAAGGGGAAATAAAGCAGATGGACAAGGAAGGAGATTGAAGGGGAAGGAAGGAAGGATGGAGAGATTGAAGGGGAAAGGAAGGAAGGAAGGAGAAAGAAATTGAAGGGGAATGGATGGAGATGGAGATGGAAGGAGATTGAAGGGGAAGGAAGGAAGGATGGAAGATTGAAGGGGAAAGGAAGGATGGAAGGAAGGGAGAAAGGAAGGAAAAGGAGATTGAAGGGGAAGGGATGGAGATAGAGATGGAAGGAAGGAAAGAAGATTGAAGGGGAAAGGAAGGAGATGGAGAATGAAGGAGATTGAAAGAGAAAGGAAGGAAAGAAGGAAGGAAGATTGAAGGGGCAAGAAAGGAGATGGAGAAGAAAGGAGATTGAAGGGGAAGGAAGGAAGGAAGGCAGGCAGGAAGGAAGGAAGGCAGGAAGGAAGGATAAAGATTGAAGGGGAAGGGATGGAGATGGAGATGTAAGGAAGGAAGGAAGGAAGATTGAAGGGGAAAGGAAGGAGATGGAGAAGGAAGGAAGGAAGATTGAAGGGGAAAGGAAGGAGATGGAGAAGGAAGGAGATTGAAGGGGAAGGGAAGAAAGGAAGGAGAGAGAGAGATTGAAGGGGAAGTGATGGAGATGGAACGAAGGAAGATTGAAGGGGAAAGGAAGGAGATGGAGAATGAAGGAGATTGAAAGAGAAAGGAAGGAAAGAAGGAAGGAAGATTGAAGGGGAAAGAAAGGAGATGGAGAAGAAAGGAGATTGAAGGGGAAGGAAGGAAGGCAGGAAGGAAGGAAGGAAGGAAGGAAGGAAGGAAGGAAGGAAGGAGAGAGATTGAAAGGGAAGGGATGGAGATGGAAGAAATGAAGGAAGATTGAAGGGGAAAGGAAGGAGACGGAGAAGGAAGGAGATTGAAGGGGAATTGAAGAAGATGGACAAGGAAGGAGATTGAAGGGGAAGGAAGGAAGGAAGATTGAAGGGGAAAGGAAGGAGATGGAAAAGGAAGGAGATTGAAGGGGAAAAGAAGGAGATGGAGAAGGAAGGAGATTAAAGGAGAAAGGAAGGAGATGGACAAGGAAGGAGATTGACGGGGAAGGAAGGAAGGAAGGAAGGAAGGAAGGAAGGAAGGAAGGAAGGAAGGAGAGAGAGATTGAAAAGGAAGGGACGGAGATGGAAATGGATGGAAGGAAGGAAGACTGAAGGGGAAATAAAGCAGATGGACAAGGAAGGAGATTGAAGGGGAAGGAAGGAAGGATGGAGAGATTGAAGGGGAAAGGAAGGAAGGAAGGAGAAAGAAATTGAAGGGGAATGGATGGAGATGGAGATGGAAGGAGATTGAAGGGGAAGGAAGGAAGGATGGAAGATTGAAGGGGAAAGGAAGGATGGAAGGAAGGGAGAAAGGAAGGAAAAGGAGATTGAAGGGGAAGGGATGGAGATAGAGATGGAAGGAAGGAAAGAAGATTGAAGGGGAAAGGAAGGAGATGGAGAAGGAAGGAGATTGAAGGGGAAAGAAGGAAGGAAGGAGAGAGAGATTGAAGGGGAAGGGATGGAGATGGAGAAGGAAGGAGATTGAAGGGGAAGGAAAGAAGGAAGGAGATAGTGATTGAAAAGGAAGGGATGGAGATGGAGATGGAAGGAAGGAAGGAAGATTGAAGGGGAAAGGAAGGAGATGGAGAAGGAAGGAGATTGAAGGGAAAGGAAGGATATGGACAAGGAAGGAGATTGAAGGGGAAGGAAGGAAGGAAGGAGAGAGAGATTGAAGGGGAAGTGATAGAGATGGAAGGAAGGAAGATTGAAGGGGAAAGGAAGGAGATGGAGAATGAAGGAGATTGAAAGAGAAAGGAAGGAAAGAAGGAAGGAAGATTGAAGGGGCAAGAAAGGAGATGGAGAAGAAAGGAGATTGAAGGGGAAGGAAGGAAGGAAGGAAGGCAGGAAGGAAGGAAGGCAGGAAGGAAGGAGAAAGATTGAAGGGGAAGGGATGGAGATGGAGATGTAAGGAAGGAAGGAAGGAAGATTGAAGGGGAAAGGAAGGAGATGGAGAAGGAAGGAAGATTGAAGGGGAAAGGAAGGAGATGGAGAAGGAAGGAGATTGAAGGGGAAGGGAAGAAAGGAAGGAGAGAGAGAGATTGAAGGGGAAGTGATGGAGATGGAACGAAGGAAGATTGAAGGGGAAAGGAAGGAGATGGAGAATGAAGGAGATTGAAAGAGAAAGGAAGGAAAGAAGGAAGGAAGATTGAAGGGGAAAGAAAGGAGATGGAGAAGAAAGGAGATTGAAGGGGAAGGAAGGAAGGCAGGAAGGAAGGAAGGAAGGAAGGAAGGAAGGAAGGAAGGAAGGAAGGAGAAAGAAATTGAAGGGGAATGGATGGAGATGGAGATGGAAGGAGATTGAAGGGGAAGGAAGGAAAGATGGAAGATTGAAGGGGAAAGGAAGGATGGAAGGAAGGGAGAAAGGAAGGAAAAGGAGATTGAAGGGGAAGGGATGGAGATAGAGATGGAAGGAAGGAAAGAAGATTGAAGGGGAAAGGAAGGAAGGAAGATTGAAGAGCAAACGAAGGAGATGGAGATGGAAGGAGATTGAAGGGGAATTGAAGGAGATGGACAAGGAAGGAGATTGAAGGGGAAGGAAAGAAGGAAGGAGATAGTGATTGAAAAGGAAGGGATGGAGATGGAGATGGAAGGAAGGAAGGAAGATTGAAGGGGAAAGGAAGGAGATGGAGAAGGAAGGAGATTGAAGGGAAAGGAAGGATATGGACAAGGAAGGAGATTGAAGGGGAAGGAAGGAAGGAAGGAGTGAGAGATTGAAGGGGAAGTGATGGAGATGGAAGGAAGGAAGATTGAAGGGGAAAGGAAGGAGATGGAGAAGGAAGGAGATTGAAGGGGAATTGAAGGAGATGGACAAGGAAGGAGATTGAAGGGGAAGGAAGGAAGGAAGGAAGATTGAAGGGGAAAGGAAGGAGATGGACAAGGAAGGAGATTGAAGGGGGAAGGAAGGAAGGAAGGAAGGAAGGAAGGAAGGAAGGAAGGAAGGAGAGAGATTGAAGGGGAAGGAATGGAGATGGAGAAGGAAGGAAGGAAGATTGAAGGGGAAAGGAAGGAGATGGACAAGGAAGGAGATTGAAGGAGGAAGGAAGGAAGGAAGGAAGGAGAGATTGAAGGGGAAGGAATGGAGATGGAGATGGAAGGAAGGAAGGAAGATTGAAGGGGAAAGGAAGGAGATGGAGAAAGAAGGAGATTGAAGGGGAAGGAAGGAAGGAAGGAGAGAGATTGAAAGGGAAGGGATGGAGATGGAAGAAATGAAGGAAGATTGAAGGGGAAAGGAAGGAAGACGGAGAAGGAAGGAGATTGAAGGGGAATTGAAGGAGATGGACAAGGAAGGAGATTGAAGGGGAAGGAAGGAAGGAAGGAAGATTGAAGGGGAAAGGAAGGAGATGGAGAAGGAAGGAGATTGAAGGGGAAAAGAAGGAGATGGAGAAGGAAGGAGATTAAAGGGGAAAGGAAGCAGATGGACAAGGAAGGAGATTGACGGGGAAGGAAGGAAGGATTGAAGATTGAAGGGGAAAGGAAGGAAGGAAGGAGAAAGAAATTGAAGGGGAATGGATGGAGATGGAGATGGAAGGAGATTGAAGGGGAAGGAAGGAAGGATGGAAGATTGAAGGGGAAAGGAAGGATGGAAGGAAGGGAGAAAGGAAGGAAAAGGAGATTGAAGGGGAAGGGATGGAGATAGAGATGGAAGGAAGGAAAGAAGATTGAAGGGGAAAGGAAGGAGATGGAGAAGGAAGGAGATTGAAGGGGAAGGAAAGAAGGAAGGAGAGAGAGATTGAAGGGGAAGGGATGGAGATGGAGAAGGAAGGAGATTGAAGGGGAAGGAAAGAAGGAAGGAGATAGTGATTGAAAAGGAAGGGATGGAGATGGAGATGGAAGGAAGGAAGGAAGATTGAAGGGGAAAGGAAGGAGATGGAGAAGGAAGGAGATTGAAGGGAAAGGAAGGATATGGACAAGGAAGGAGATTGAAGGGGAAGGAAGGAAGGAAGGAGAGAGAGATTGAAGGGGAAGTGATGGAGATGGAAGGAAGGAAGATTGAAGGGGAAAGGAAGGAGATGGAGAATGAAGGAGATTGAAAGAGAAAGGAAGGAAAGAAGGAAGGAAGATTGAAGGGGCAAGAAAGGAGATGGAGAAGAAAGGAGATTGAAGGGGAAGGAAGGAAGGAAGGCAGGCAGGAAGGAAGGAAGGCAGGAAGGAAGGAGAAAGATTGAAGGGGAAGGGATGGAGATGGAGATGTAAGGAAGGAAGGAAGATTGAAGGGGAAAGGAAGGAGATGGAGAAGGAAGGAAGATTTAAGGGGAAGGAAGGAAGGAAGGAGAGAGATTGAAAGGGAAAGGATGGAGATGGAAGAAATGAAGGAAGATTTAAGGGGAAAGGAAGGAGACGGAGAAGGAAGGAGATTGAAGGGGAATTGAAGGAGATGGACAAGGAAGGAGATTGAAGGGGAAGGAAGGAAGGAAGGAAGATTGAAGGGGAAAGGAAGGAGATGGACAAGGAAGGAGATTGAAGGGGGAAGGAAGGAAGGAAGGAAGGAAGGAGAGATTGAAGGGGAAGGAATGGAGATGGAAGGAAGGAAGGAAGATTGAAGGGGAAAGGAAGGAGATGGAGAAGGAAGGAGATTGAAGGGGAAGGAAGGAAGGAAGGAGAGAGATTGAAAGGGAAGGGATGGAGATGGAAGAAATGAAGGAAGATTGAAGGGGAAAGGAAGGAGACGGAGAAGGAAGGAGATTGAAGGGGAATTGAAGGAGATGGACAAGGAAGGAGATTGAAGGGGAAGGAAGGAAGGAAGGAAGATTGAAGGGGAAAGGAAGGAGATGGACAAGGAAGGAGATTGAATGGGGAAGGAAGGAAGGAAGGAAGGAAGGAGAGATTGAAGGGGAAGGAATGGAGATGGAGATGGAAGGAAGGAAGGAAGATTGAAGGGGAAAGGAAGGAGATGGAGAAGGAAGGAGATTGAAGGGGAAGGAAGGAAGGAAGGAGAGAGATTGAAAGGGAAGGGATGGAGATGGAAGAAATGAAGGAAGATTGAAGGGGAAAGGAAGGAGACGGAGAAGGAAGGAGATTGAAGGGGAATTGAAGGAGATGGACAAGGAAGGAGATTGAAGGGGAAGGAAGGAAGGAAGGAAGATTGAAGGGGAAAGGAAGGAGATGGAGAAGGAAGGAGATTGAAGGGGAAAAGAAGGAGATGGAGAAGGAAGGAGATTAAAGGGGAAAGGAAGCAGATGGACAAGGAAGGAGATTGACGGGGAAGGAAGGAAGGAAGGAAGGAAGGAAGGAAGGAAGGAAGGAAGGAAGGAAGGAGAGAGAGATTGAAAAGGAAGCGACGGAGATGGAAATGGATGGAAGTAAGGAAGACTGAAGGGGAAATAAAGCAGATGGACAAGGAAGGAGATTGAAGGGGAAGGAAGGAAGGATGGAGAGATTGAAGGGGAAAGGAAGGAAGGAAGGAGAAAGAAATTGAAGGGGAATGGATGGAGATGGAGATGGAAGGAGATTGAAGGGGAAGGAAGGAAGGATGGAAGATTGAAGGGGAAAGGAAGGATGGAAGGAAGGGAGAAAGGAAGGAAAAGGAGATTGAAGGGGAAGGGATGGAGATAGAGATGGAAGGAAGGAAAGAAGATTGAAGGGGAAAGGAAGGAGATGGAGAAGGAAGGAGATTGAAGGGGAAAGAAGGAAGGAAGGAGAGAGAGATTGAAGGGGAAGGGATGGAGATGGAGATGGAAGGAAGGAAGGAAGATTGAAGGGGAAAGGAAGGAGATGGAGAATGAAGGAGATTGAAAGAGAAAGGAAGGAAAGAAGGAAGGAAGATTGAAGGGGCAAGAAACGAGATGGAGAAGAAAGGAGATTGAAGGGGAAGGAAGGAAGGAAGGCAGGCAGGAAGGAAGGAAGGCAGGAAGGAAGGAGAAAGATTGAAGGGGAAGGGATTGAGATGGAGATGTAAGGAAGGAAGGAAGGAAGATTGAAGGGGAAAGGAAGGAGATGGAGAAGGAAGGAAGATTGAAGGGGAAAGGAAGGAGATGGAGAAGGAAGGAGATTGAAGGGGAAGGAAGGAAGGAAGGCAGGCAGGAAGGAAGGAAGGCAGGAAGGAAGGAGAAAGATTGAAGGGGAAGGGATGGAGATGGAGATGTAAGGAAGGAAGGAAGGAAGATTGAAGGGGAAATAAAGCAGATGGACAAGGAAGGAGATTGAAGGGGAAGGAAGGAATGATGGAAGATTGAAGGGGAAAGGAAGGAAGGAAGGAGAAAGAAATTGAAGGGGAATGGATGGAGATGGAGATGGAAGGAGATTGAAGGGGAAGGAAGGAAGGATGGAAGATTGAAGGGGAAAGGAAGGATGGAAGGAAGGGAGAAAGGAAGGAAAGAAGATTGAAGGGGAAAGGAAGGAAGGAAGATTGAAGAGCAAACGAAGGAGATGGAGATGGAAGGAGATTGAAGGGGAATTGAAGGAGATGGACAAGGAAGGAGATTGAAGGGGAAGGAAAGAAGGAAGGAGATAGTGATTGAAAAGGAAGGGATGGAGATGGAGATGGAAGGAAGGAAGGAAGATTGAAGGGGAAAGGAAGGAGATGGAGAAGGAAGGAGATTGAAGGGAAAGGAAGGATATGGACAAGGAAGGAGATTGAAGGGGAAGGAAGGAGTGAGAGATTGAAGGGGAAGTGATGGAGATGGAAGGAAGGAAGATTGAAGGGGAAAGGAAGGAGATGGAGAAGGAAGGAGATTGAAGGGGAAGGAAGGAAGGAAGGAGAGAGATTGAAAGGGAAAGGATGGAGATGGAAGAAATGAAGGAAGATTTAAGGGGAAAGGAAGGAGACGGAGAAGGAAGGAGATTGAAGGGGAATTGAAGGAGATGGACAAGGAAGGAGATTGAAGGGGAAGGAAGGAAGGAAGGAAGATTGAAGGGGAAAGGAAGGAGATGGACAAGGAAGGAGATTGAAGGGGGAAGGAAGGAAGGAAGGAAGGAAGGAAGGAAGGAAGGAAGGAAGGAAGGAGAGAGATTGAAGGGGAAGGAATGGAGATGGAGAAGGAAGGAAGGAAGATTGAAGGGGAAAGGAAGGAGATGGACAAGGAAGGAGATTGAAGGAGGAAGGAAGGAAGGAAGGAGAGAGATTGAAAGGGAAGGGATGGAGATGGAAGAAATGAAGGAAGATTGAAGGGGAAAGGAAAGAGACGGAGAAGGAAGGAGATTGAAGGGGAATTGAAGGAGATGGACAAGGAAGGAGATTGAAGGGGAAGGAAGGAAGGAAGGAAGATTGAAGGGGAAAGGAAGGAGATGGAGAAGGAAGGAGATTGAAGGGGAAAAGAAGGAGATGGAGAAGGAAGGAGATTAAAGGGGAAAGGAAGCAGATGGACAAGGAAGGAGATTGACGCGGAAGGAAGGAAGGAAGGAAGGAAGGAAGGAAGGAAGGAAGGAGAGAGAGATTGAAAAGGAAGGGACGGAGATGGAAATGGATGGAAGGAAGGAAGACTGAAGGGGAAATAAAGCAGATGGACAAGGAAGGAGATTGAAGGGGAAGGAAGGAATGATGGAAGATTGAAGGGGAAAGGAAGGAAGGAAGGAGAAAGAAATTGAAGGGGAATGGATGGAGATGGAGATGGAAGGAGATTGAAGGGGAAGGAAGGAAGGATGGAAGATTGAAGGGGAAAGGAAGGATGGAAGGAAGGGAGAAAGGAAGGAAAAGGAGATTGAAGGGGAAGGGATGGAGATAGAGATGGAAGGAAGGAAAGAAGATTGAAGGGGAAAGGAAGGAGATGGAGAAGGAAGGAGATTGAAGGGGAAGGAAAGAAGGAAGGAGAGAGAGATTGAAGGGGAAGGGATGGAGATGGAGAAGGAAGGAGATTGAAGGGGAAGGAAAGAAGGAAGGAGATAGTGATTGAAAAGGAAGGGATGGAGATGGAGATGGAAGGAAGGAAGGAAGATTGAAGGGGAAAGGAAGGAGATGGAGAAGGAAGGAGATTGAAGGGAAAGGAAGGATATGGACAAGGAAGGAGATTGAAGGGGAAGGAAGGAAGGAAGGAGAGAGAGATTGAAGGGGAAGTGATGGAGATTGAAGGAAGGAAGATTGAAGGGGAAAGGAAGGAGATGGAGAATGAAGGAGATTGAAAGAGAAAGGAAGGAAAGAAGGAAGGAAGATTGAAGGGGCAAGAAAGGAGATGGAGAAGAAAGGAGATTGAAGGGGAAGGAAGGAAGGAAGGCAGGCAGGAAGGAAGGAAGGCAGGAAGGAAGGAGAAAGATTGAAGGGGAAGGGATGGAGATGGAGATGTAAGGAAGGAAGGAAGGAAGATTGAAGGGGAAAAGAAGGAGATGGACAAGGAAGGAGATTGAAGGAGGAAGGAAGGAAGGAAGGAAGGAGAGATTGAAGGGGAAGGAATGGAGATGGAGATGGAAGGAAGGAAGGAAGATTGAAGGGGAAAGGAAGGAGATGGAGAAGGAAGGAGATTGAAGGGGAAGGAAGGAAGGAAGGAGAGAGATTGAAAGGGAAAGGATGGAGATGGAAGAAATGAAGGAAGATTTAAGGGGAAAGGAAGGAGACGGAGAAGGAAGGAGATTGAAGGGGAATTGAAGGAGATGGACAAGGAAGGAGATTGAAGGGGAAGGAAGGAAGGAAGGAAGATTGAAGGGGAAAGGAAGGAGATGGACAAGGAAGGAGATTGAAGGGGGAAGGAAGGAAGGAAGGAAGGAAGGAGAGATTGAAGGGGAAGGAATGGAGATGGAAGGAAGGAAGGAAGATTGAAGGGGAAAGGAAGGAGATGGAGAAGGAAGGAGATTGAAGGGGAAGGAAGGAAGGAAGGAGAGAGATTGAAAGGGAAGGGATGGAGATGGAAGAAATGAAGGAAGATTGAAGGGGAAAGGAAGGAGACGGAGAAGGAAGGAGATTGAAGGGGAATTGAAGGAGATGGACAAGGAAGGAGATTGAAGGGGAAGGAAGGAAGGAAGGAAGATTGAAGGGGAAAGGAAGGAGATGGACAAGGAAGGAGATTGAAGGGGGAAGGAAGGAAGGAAGGAAGGAAGGAAGGAAGGAAGGAAGGAAGGAAGGAAGGAGAGAGATTGAAGGGGAAGGAATGGAGATGGAGAAGGAAGGAAGGAAGATTGAAGGGGAAAGGAAGGAGATGGACAAGGAAGGAGATTGAAGGAGGAAGGAAGGAAGGAAGGAGAGAGATTGAAAGGGAAGGGATGGAGATGGAAGAAATGAAGGAAGATTGAAGGGGAAAGGAAAGAGACGGAGAAGGAAGGAGATTGAAGGGGAATTGAAGGAGATGGACAAGGAAGGAGATTGAAGGGGAAGGAAGGAAGGAAGGAAGATTGAAGGGGAAAGGAAGGAGATGGAGAAGGAAGGAGATTGAAGGGGAAAAGAAGGAGATGGAGAAGGAAGGAGATTAAAGGGGAAAGGAAGCAGATGGACAAGGAAGGAGATTGACGCGGAAGGAAGGAAGGAAGGAAGGAAGGAAGGAAGGAAGGAAGGAAGGAAGGAGAGAGAGATTGAAAAGGAAGGGACGGAGATGGAAATGGATGGAAGGAAGGAAGACTGAAGGGGAAATAAAGCAGATGGACAAGGAAGGAGATTGAAGGGGAAGGAAGGAATGATGGAAGATTGAAGGGGAAAGGAAGGAAGGAAGGAGAAAGAAATTGAAGGGGAATGGATGGAGATGGAGATGGAAGGAGATTGAAGGGGAAGGAAGGAAGGATGGAAGATTGAAGGGGAAAGGAAGGATGGAAGGAAGGGAGAAAGGAAGGAAAAGGAGATTGAAGGGGAAGGGATGGAGATAGAGATGGAAGGAAGGAAAGAAGATTGAAGGGGAAAGGAAGGAGATGGAGAAGGAAGGAGATTGAAGGGGAAGGAAAGAAGGAAGGAGAGAGAGATTGAAGGGGAAGGGATGGAGATGGAGAAGGAAGGAGATTGAAGGGGAAGGAAAGAAGGAAGGAGATAGTGATTGAAAAGGAAGGGATGGAGATGGAGATGGAAGGAAGGAAGGAAGATTGAAGGGGAAAGGAAGGAGATGGAGAAGGAAGGAGATTGAAGGGAAAGGAAGGATATGGACAAGGAAGGAGATTGAAGGGGAAGGAAGGAAGGAAGGAGAGAGAGATTGAAGGGGAAGTGATGGAGATGGAAGGAAGGAAGATTGAAGGGGAAAGGAAGGAGATGGAGAATGAAGGAGATTGAAAGAGAAAGGAAGGAAAGAAGGAAGGAAGATTGAAGGGGCAAGAAAGGAGATGGAGAAGAAAGGAGATTGAAGGGGAAGGAAGGAAGGAAGGCAGGCAGGAAGGAAGGAAGGCAGGAAGGAAGGAGAAAGATTGAAGGGGAAGGGATGGAGATGGAGATGTAAGGAAGGAAGGAAGGAAGATTGAAGGGGAAAAGAAGGAGATGGACAAGGAAGGAGATTGAAGGAGGAAGGAAGGAAGGAAGGAAGGAGAGATTGAAGGGGAAGGAATGGAGATGGAGATGGAAGGAAGGAAGGAAGATTGAAGGGGAAAGGAAGGAGATGGAGAAGGAAGGAGATTGAAGGGGAAGGAAGGAAGGAAGGAAGATTGAAGGGGAAAGGAAGGAGATGGACAAGGAAGGAGATTGAAGGGGGAAGGAAGGAAGGAAGGAAGGAAGGAGAGATTGAAGGGGAAGGAATGGAGATGGAAGGAAGGAAGGAAGATTGAAGGGGAAAGGAAGGAGATGGAGAAGGAAGGAGATTGAAGGGGAAGGAAGGAAGGAAGGAGAGAGATTGAAAGGGAAGGGATGGAGATGGAAGAAATGAAGGAAGATTGAAGGGGAAAGGAAGGAGACGGAGAAGGAAGGAGATTGAAGGGGAATTGAAGGAGATGGACAAGGAAGGAGATTGAAGGGGAAGGAAGGAAGGAAGGAAGATTGAAGGGGAAAGGAAGGAGATGGACAAGGAAGGAGATTGAATGGGGAAGGAAGGAAGGAAGGAAGGAGAGATTGAAGGGGAAGGAATGGAGATGGAGATGGAAGGAAGGAAGGAAGATTGAAGGGGAAAGGAAGGAGATGGAGAAGGAAGGAGATTGAAGGGGAAGGAAGGAAGGAAGGAGAGAGATTGAAAGGGAAGGGATGGAGATGGAAGAAATGAAGGAAGATTGAAGGGGAAAGGAAGGAGACGGAGAAGGAAGGAGATTGAAGGGGAATTGAAGGAGATGGACAAGGAAGGAGATTGAAGGGGAAGGAAGGAAGGAAGGAAGATTGAAGGGGAAAGGAAGGAGATGGAGAAGGAAGGAGATTGAAGGGGAAAAGAAGGAGATGGAGAAGGAAGGAGATTAAAGGGGAAAGGAAGCAGATGGACAAGGAAGGAGATTGACGGGGAAGGAAGGAAGGAAGGAAGGAAGGAAGGAAGGAAGGAAGGAAGGAAGGAAGGAAGGAAGGAAGGAGAGAGAGATTGAAAAGGAAGGGACGGAGATGGAAATGGATGGAAGTAAGGAAGACTGAAGGGGAAATAAAGCAGATGGACAAGGAAGGAGATTGAAGGGGAAGGAAGGAAGGATGGAGAGATTGAAGGGGAAAGGAAGGAAGGAAGGAGAAAGAAATTGAAGGGGAATGGATGGAGATGGAGATGGAAGGAGATTGAAGGGGAAGGAAGGAAGGATGGAAGATTGAAGGGGAAAGGAAGGATGGAAGGAAGGGAGAAAGGAAGGAAAAGGAGATTGAAGGGGAAGGGATGGAGATAGAGATGGAAGGAAGGAAAGAAGATTGAAGGGGAAAGGAAGGAGATGGAGAAGGAAGGAGATTGAAGGGGAAAGAAGGAAGGAAGGAGAGAGAGATTGAAGGGGAAGGGATGGAGATGGAGAAGGAAGGAGATTGAAGGGGAAGGAAAGAAGGAAGGAGATAGTGATTGAAAAGGAAGGGATGGAGATGGAGATGGAAGGAAGGAAGGAAGATTGAAGGGGAAAGGAAGGAGATGGAGAAGGAAGGAGATTGAAGGGAAAGGAAGGATATGGACAAGGAAGGAGATTGAAGGGGAAGGAAGGAAGGAAGGAGAGAGAGATTGAAGGGGAAGTGATAGAGATGGAAGGAAGGAAGATTGAAGGGGAAAGGAAGGAGATGGAGAATGAAGGAGATTGAAAGAGAAAGGAAGGAAAGAAGGAAGGAAGATTGAAGGGGCAAGAAAGGAGATGGAGAAGAAAGGAGATTGAAGGGGAAGGAAGGAAGGAAGGAAGGCAGGAAGGAAGGAAGGCAGGAAGGAAGGAGAAAGATTGAAGGGGAAGGGATGGAGATGGAGATGTAAGGAAGGAAGGAAAGAAGATTGAAGGGGAAAGGAAGGAAGGAAGATTGAAGAGCAAACGAAGGAGATGGAGATGGAAGGAGATTGAAGGGGAATTGAAGGAGATGGACAAGGAAGGAGATTGAAGGGGAAGGAAAGAAGGAAGGAGATAGTGATTGAAAAGGAAGGGATGGAGATGGAGATGGAAGGAAGGAAGGAAGATTGAAGGGGAAAGGAAGGAGATGGAGAAGGAAGGAGATTGAAGGGAAAGGAAGGATATGGACAAGGAAGGAGATTGAAGGGGAAGGAAGGAGTGAGAGATTGAAGGGGAAGTGATGGAGATGGAAGGAAGGAAGATTGAAGGGGAAAGGAAGGAGATGGAGAAGGAAGGAGATTGAAGGGGAAGGAAGGAAGGAAGGAGAGAGATTGAAAGGGAAAGGATGGAGATGGAAGAAATGAAGGAAGATTTAAGGGGAAAGGAAGGAGACGGAGAAGGAAGGAGATTGAAGGGGAATTGAAGGAGATGGACAAGGAAGGAGATTGAAGGGGAAGGAAGGAAGGAAGGAAGATTGAAGGGGAAAGGAAGGAGATGGACAAGGAAGGAGATTGAAGGGGGAAGGAAGGAAGGAAGGAAGGAAGGAAGGAAGGAAGGAAGGAAGGAAGGAGAGAGATTGAAGGGGAAGGAATGGAGATGGAGAAGGAAGGAAGGAAGATTGAAGGGGAAAGGAAGGAGATGGACAAGGAAGGAGATTGAAGGAGGAAGGAAGGAAGGAAGGAGAGAGATTGAAAGGGAAGGGATGGAGATGGAAGAAATGAAGGAAGATTGAAGGGGAAAGGAAAGAGACGGAGAAGGAAGGAGATTGAAGGGGAATTGAAGGAGATGGACAAGGAAGGAGATTGAAGGGGAAGGAAGGAAGGAAGGAAGATTGAAGGGGAAAGGAAGGAGATGGAGAAGGAAGGAGATTGAAGGGGAAAAGAAGGAGATGGAGAAGGAAGGAGATTAAAGGGGAAAGGAAGCAGATGGACAAGGAAGGAGATTGACGCGGAAGGAAGGAAGGAAGGAAGGAAGGAAGGAAGGAAGGAAGGAAGGAAGGAGAGAGAGATTGAAAAGGAAGGGACGGAGATGGAAATGGATGGAAGGAAGGAAGACTGAAGGGGAAATAAAGCAGATGGACAAGGAAGGAGATTGAAGGGGAAGGAAGGAATGATGGAAGATTGAAGGGGAAAGGAAGGAAGGAAGGAGAAAGAAATTGAAGGGGAATGGATGGAGATGGAGATGGAAGGAGATTGAAGGGGAAGGAAGGAAGGATGGAAGATTGAAGGGGAAAGGAAGGATGGAAGGAAGGGAGAAAGGAAGGAAAAGGAGATTGAAGGGGAAGGGATGGAGATAGAGATGGAAGGAAGGAAAGAAGATTGAAGGGGAAAGGAAGGAGATGGAGAAGGAAGGAGATTGAAGGGGAAGGAAAGAAGGAAGGAGAGAGAGATTGAAGGGGAAGGGATGGAGATGGAGAAGGAAGGAGATTGAAGGGGAAGGAAAGAAGGAAGGAGATAGTGATTGAAAAGGAAGGGATGGAGATGGAGATGGAAGGAAGGAAGGAAGATTGAAGGGGAAAGGAAGGAGATGGAGAAGGAAGGAGATTGAAGGGAAAGGAAGGATATGGACAAGGAAGGAGATTGAAGGGGAAGGAAGGAAGGAAGGAGAGAGAGATTGAAGGGGAAGTGATGGAGATGGAAGGAAGGAAGATTGAAGGGGAAAGGAAGGAGATGGAGAATGAAGGAGATTGAAAGAGAAAGGAAGGAAAGAAGGAAGGAAGATTGAAGGGGCAAGAAAGGAGATGGAGAAGAAAGGAGATTGAAGGGGAAGGAAGGAAGGAAGGCAGGCAGGAAGGAAGGAAGGCAGGAAGGAAGGAGAAAGATTGAAGGGGAAGGGATGGAGATGGAGATGTAAGGAAGGAAGGAAGGAAGATTGAAGGGGAAAAGAAGGAGATGGACAAGGAAGGAGATTGAAGGAGGAAGGAAGGAAGGAAGGAAGGAGAGATTGAAGGGGAAGGAATGGAGATGGAGATGGAAGGAAGGAAGGAAGATTGAAGGGGAAAGGAAGGAGATGGAGAAGGAAGGAGATTGAAGGGGAAGGAAGGAAGGAAGGAGAGAGATTGAAAGGGAAAGGATGGAGATGGAAGAAATGAAGGAAGATTTAAGGGGAAAGGAAGGAGACGGAGAAGGAAGGAGATTGAAGGGGAATTGAAGGAGATGGACAAGGAAGGAGATTGAAGGGGAAGGAAGGAAGGAAGGAAGATTGAAGGGGAAAGGAAGGAGATGGACAAGGAAGGAGATTGAAGGGGGAAGGAAGGAAGGAAGGAAGGAAGGAGAGATTGAAGGGGAAGGAATGGAGATGGAAGGAAGGAAGGAAGATTGAAGGGGAAAGGAAGGAGATGGAGAAGGAAGGAGATTGAAGGGGAAGGAAGGAAGGAAGGAGAGAGATTGAAAGGGAAGGGATGGAGATGGAAGAAATGAAGGAAGATTGAAGGGGAAAGGAAGGAGACGGAGAAGGAAGGAGATTGAAGGGGAATTGAAGGAGATGGACAAGGAAGGAGATTGAAGGGGAAGGAAGGAAGGAAGGAAGATTGAAGGGGAAAGGAAGGAGATGGACAAGGAAGGAGATTGAATGGGGAAGGAAGGAAGGAAGGAAGGAGAGATTGAAGGGGAAGGAATGGAGATGGAGATGGAAGGAAGGAAGGAAGATTGAAGGGGAAAGGAAGGAGATGGAGAAGGAAGGAGATTGAAGGGGAAGGAAGGAAGGAAGGAGAGAGATTGAAAGGGAAGGGATGGAGATGGAAGAAATGAAGGAAGATTGAAGGGGAAAGGAAGGAGACGGAGAAGGAAGGAGATTGAAGGGGAATTGAAGGAGATGGACAAGGAAGGAGATTGAAGGGGAAGGAAGGAAGGAAGGAAGATTGAAGGGGAAAGGAAGGAGATGGAGAAGGAAGGAGATTGAAGGGGAAAAGAAGGAGATGGAGAAGGAAGGAGATTAAAGGGGAAAGGAAGCAGATGGACAAGGAAGGAGATTGACGGGGAAGGAAGGAAGGAAGGAAGGAAGGAAGGAAGGAAGGAAGGAAGGAAGGAAGGAAGGAAGGAAGGAAGGAAGGAAGGAGAGAGAGATTGAAAAGGAAGGGACGGAGATGGAAATGGATGGAAGTAAGGAAGACTGAAGGGGAAATAAAGCAGATGGACAAGGAAGGAGATTGAAGGGGAAGGAAGGAAGGATGGAGAGATTGAAGGGGAAAGGAAGGAAGGAAGGAGAAAGAAATTGAAGGGGAATGGATGGAGATGGAGATGGAAGGAGATTGAAGGGGAAGGAAGGAAGGATGGAAGATTGAAGGGGAAAGGAAGGATGGAAGGAAGGGAGAAAGGAAGGAAAAGGAGATTGAAGGGGAAGGGATGGAGATAGAGATGGAAGGAAGGAAAGAAGATTGAAGGGGAAAGGAAGGAGATGGAGAAGGAAGGAGATTGAAGGGGAAAGAAGGAAGGAAGGAGAGAGAGATTGAAGGGGAAGGGATGGAGATGGAGAAGGAAGGAGATTGAAGGGGAAGGAAAGAAGGAAGGAGATAGTGATTGAAAAGGAAGGGATGGAGATGGAGATGGAAGGAAGGAAGGAAGATTGAAGGGGAAAGGAAGGAGATGGAGAAGGAAGGAGATTGAAGGGAAAGGAAGGATATGGACAAGGAAGGAGATTGAAGGGGAAGGAAGGAAGGAAGGAGAGAGAGATTGAAGGGGAAGTGATAGAGATGGAAGGAAGGAAGATTGAAGGGGAAAGGAAGGAGATGGAGAATGAAGGAGATTGAAAGAGAAAGGAAGGAAAGAAGGAAGGAAGATTGAAGGGGCAAGAAAGGAGATGGAGAAGAAAGGAGATTGAAGGGGAAGGAAGGAAGGAAGGAAGGCAGGAAGGAAGGAAGGCAGGAAGGAAGGAGAAAGATTGAAGGGGAAGGGATGGAGATGGAGATGTAAGGAAGGAAGGAAGGAAGATTGAAGGGGAAAGGAAGGAGATGGAGAAGGAAGGAAGATTGAAGGGGAAAGGAAGGAGATGGAGAAGGAAGGAGATTGAAGGGGAAGGAAGGAAGGAAGGCAGGCAGGAAGGAAGGAAGGCAGGAAGGAAGGAGAAAGATTGAAGGGGAAGGGATGGAGATGGAGATGTAAGGAAGGAAGGAAGGAAGATTGAAGGGGAAATAAAGCAGATGGACAAGGAAGGAGATTGAAGGGGAAGGAAGGAATGATGGAAGATTGAAGGGGAAAGGAAGGAAGGAAGGAGAAAGAAATTGAAGGGGAATGGATGGAGATGGAGATGGAAGGAGATTGAAGGGGAAGGAAGGAAGGATGGAAGATTGAAGGGGAAAGGAAGGATGGAAGGAAGGGAGAAAGGAAGGAAAGAAGATTGAAGGGGAAAGGAAGGAAGGAAGATTGAAGAGCAAACGAAGGAGATGGAGATGGAAGGAGATTGAAGGGGAATTGAAGGAGATGGACAAGGAAGGAGATTGAAGGGGAAGGAAAGAAGGAAGGAGATAGTGATTGAAAAGGAAGGGATGGAGATGGAGATGGAAGGAAGGAAGGAAGATTGAAGGGGAAAGGAAGGAGATGGAGAAGGAAGGAGATTGAAGGGAAAGGAAGGATATGGACAAGGAAGGAGATTGAAGGGGAAGGAAGGAGTGAGAGATTGAAGGGGAAGTGATGGAGATGGAAGGAAGGAAGATTGAAGGGGAAAGGAAGGAGATGGAGAAGGAAGGAGATTGAAGGGGAAGGAAGGAAGGAAGGAGAGAGATTGAAAGGGAAAGGATGGAGATGGAAGAAATGAAGGAAGATTTAAGGGGAAAGGAAGGAGATGGAGAAGGAAGGAGATTGAAGGGGAATTGAAGGAGATGGACAAGGAAGGAGATTGAAGGGGAAGGAAGGAAGGAAGGAAGATTGAAGGGGAAAGGAAGGAGATGGACAAGGAAGGAGATTGAAGGGGGAAGGAAGGAAGGAAGGAAGGAAGGAAGGAAGGAAGGAAGGAAGGAAGGAAGGAAGGAAGGAGAGAGATTGAAGGGGAAGGAATGGAGATTGAGAAGGAAGGAAGGAAGATTGAAGGGGAAAGGAAGGAGATGGACAAGGAAGGAGATTGAAGGAGGAAGGAAGGAAGGAAGGAGAGAGATTGAAAGGGAAGGGATGGAGATGGAAGAAATGAAGGAAGATTGAAGGGGAAAGGAAAGAGACGGAGAAGGAAGGAGATTGAAGGGGAATTGAAGGAGATGGACAAGGAAGGAGATTGAAGGGGAAGGAAGGAAGGAAGGAAGATTGAAGGGGAAAGGAAGGAGATGGAGAAGGAAGGAGATTGAAGGGGAAAAGAAGGAGATGGAGAAGGAAGGAGATTAAAGGGGAAAGGAAGCAGATGGACAAGGAAGGAGATTGACGCGGAAGGAAGGAAGGAAGGAAGGAAGGAAGGAAGGAAGGAAGGAAGGAGAGAGAGATTGAAAAGGAAGGGACGGAGATGGAAATGGAAGGAAGGAAGGAAGACTGAAGGGGAAATAAAGCAGATGGACAAGGAAGGAGATTGAAGGGGAAGGAAGGAATGATGGAAGATTGAAGGGGAAAGGAAGGAAGGAAGGAGAAAGAAATTGAAGGGGAATGGATGGAGATGGAGATGGAAGGAGATTGAAGGGGAAGGAAGGAAGGATGGAAGATTGAAGGGGAAAGGAAGGAGATGGAGAAGGAAGGAGATTGAAGGGGAAAAGAAGGAGATGGAGAAGGAAGGAGATTAAAGGAGAAAGGAAGCAGATGGACAAGGAAGGAGATTGACGCGGAAGGAAGGAAGGAAGGAAGGAAGGAAGGAAGGAAGGAAGGAAGGAGAGAGAGATTGAAAAGGAAGGGACGGAGATGGAAATGGATGGAAGGAAGGAAGACTGAAGGGGAAATAAAGCAGATGGACAAGGAAGGAGATTGAAGGGGAAGGAAGGAATGATGGAAGATTGAAGGGGAAAGGAAGGAAGGAAGGAGAAAGAAATTGAAGGGGAATGGATGGAGATGGAGATGGAAGGAGATTGAAGGGGAAGGAAGGAAGGATGGAAGATTGAAGGGGAAAGGAAGGATGGAAGGAAGGGAGAAAGGAAGGAAAAGGAGATTGAAGGGGAAGGGATGGAGATAGAGATGGAAGGAAGGAAAGAAGATTGAAGGGGAAAGGAAGGAAGGAAGATTGAAGAGCAAACGAAGGAGATGGAGATGGAAGGAGATTGAAGGGGAATTGAAGGAGATGGACAAGGAAGGAGATTGAAGGGGAAGGAAAGAAGGAAGGAGATAGTGATTGAAAAGGAAGGGATGGAGATGGAGATGGAAGGAAGGAAGGAAGATTGAAGGGGAAAGGAAGGAGATGGAGAAGGAAGGAGATTGAAGGGAAAGGAAGGATATGGACAAGGAAGGAGATTGAAGGGGAAGGAAGGAAGGAAGGAGAGAGATTGAAGGGGAAGTGATGGAGATGGAACGAAGGAAGATTGAAGGGGAAAGGAAGGAGATGGAGAATGAAGGAGATTGAAAGAGAAAGGAAGGAAAGAAGGAAGGAAGATTGAAGGGGAAAGAAAGGAGATGGAGAAGAAAGGAGATTGAAGGGGAAGGAAGGAAGGCAGGAAGGAAGGAAGGAAGGAAGGAAGGAAGGAAGGAAGGAAGGAGAGAGATTGAAAGGGAAGGGATGGAGATGGAAGAAATGAAGGAAGATTGAAGGGGAAAGGAAGGAGACGGAGAAGGAAGGAGATTGAAGGGGAATTGAAGAAGATGGACAAGGAAGGAGATTGAAGGGGAAGGAAGGAAGGAAGATTGAAGGGGAAAGGAAGGAGATGGAAAAGGAAGGAGATTGAAGGGGAAAAGAAGGAGATGGAGAAGGAAGGAGATTAAAGGAGAAAGGAAGGAGATGGACAAGGAAGGAGATTGACGGGGAAGGAAGGAAGGAAGGAAGGAAGGAAGGAAGGAAGGAAGGAAGGAAGGAGAGAGAGATTGAAAAGGAAGGGACGGAGATGGAAATGGATGGAAGGAAGGAAGACTGAAGGGGAAATAAAGCAGATGGACAAGGAAGGAGATTGAAGGGGAAGGAAGGAAGGATGGAGAGATTGAAGGGGAAAGGAAGGAAGGAAGGAGAAAGAAATTGAAGGGGAATGGATGGAGATGGAGATGGAAGGAGATTGAAGGGGAAGGAAGGAAGGATGGAAGATTGAAGGGGAAAGGAAGGATGGAAGGAAGGGAGAAAGGAAGGAAAAGGAGATTGAAGGGGAAGGGATGGAGATAGAGATGGAAGGAAGGAAAGAAGATTGAAGGGGAAAGGAAGGAGATGGAGAAGGAAGGGGATTGAAGGGGAAAGAAGGAAGGAAGGAGAGAGAGATTGAAGGGGAAGGGATGGAGATGGAAAAAGGAAGGAGATTGAAGGGGAAGGAAAGAAGGAAGGAGATAGTGATTGAAAAGGAAGGGATGGAGATGGAGATGGAAGGAAGGAAGGAAGATTGAAGGGGAAAGGAAGGAGATGGAGGAGGAAGGAGATTGAAGGGAAAGGAAGGATATGGACAAGGAAGGAGATTGAAGGGGAAGGAAGGAAGGAAGGAGAGAGAGATTGAAGGGGAAGTGATGGAGATGGAAGGAAGGAAGATTGAAGGGGAAAGGAAGGAGATGGAGAATGAAGGAGATTGAAAGAGAAAGGAAGGAAAGAAGGAAGGAAGATTGAAGGGGCAAGAAAGGAGATGGAGAAGAAAGGAGATTGAAGGGGAAGGAAGGAAGGAAGGAAGGCAGGCAGGAAGGAAGGAAGGCAGGAAGGAAGGATAAAGATTGAAGGGGAAGGGATGGAGATGGAGATGTAAGGAAGGAAGGAAGGAAGATTGAAGGGGAAAGGAAGGAGATGGAGAAGGAAGGAAGATTGAAGGGGAAAGGAAGGAGATGGAGAAGGAAGGAGATTGAAGGGGAAGGGAAGAAAGGAAGGAGAGAGAGAGATTGAAGGGGAAGTGATGGAGATGGAACGAAGGAAGATTGAAGGGGAAAGGAAGGAGATGGAGAATGAAGGAGATTGAAAGAGAAAGGAAGGAAAGAAGGAAGGAAGATTGAAGGGGAAAGAAAGGAGATGGAGAAGAAAGGAGATTGAAGGGGAAGGAAGGAAGGAAGGCAGGCAGGAAGGAAGGAAGGCAGGAAGGAAGGAGAGAGAGATTGAAAAGGAAGGGACGGAGATGGAAATGGATGGAAGGAAGGAAGACTGAAGGGGAAATAAAGCAGATGGACAAGGAAGGAGATTGAAGGGGAAGGAAGGAAGGATGGAGAGATTGAAGGGGAAAGGAAGGAAGGAAGGAGAAAGAAATTGAAGGGGAATGGATGGAGATGGAGATGGAAGGAGATTGAAGGGGAAGGAAGGAAGGATGGAAGATTGAAGGGGAAAGGAAGGATGGAAGGAAGGGAGAAAGGAAGGAAAAGGAGATTGAAGGGGAAGGGATGGAGATAGAGATGGAAGGAAGGAAAGAAGATTGAAGGGGAAAGGAAGGAGATGGAGAAGGAAGGGGATTGAAGGGGAAAGAAGGAAGGAAGGAGAGAGAGATTGAAGGGGAAGGGATGGAGATGGAAAAAGGAAGGAGATTGAAGGGGAAGGAAAGAAGGAAGGAGATAGTGATTGAAAAGGAAGGGATGGAGATGGAGATGGAAGGAAGGAAGGAAGATTGAAGGGGAAAGGAAGGAGATGGAGGAGGAAGGAGATTGAAGGGAAAGGAAGGATATGGACAAGGAAGGAGATTGAAGGGGAAGGAAGGAAGGAAGGAGAGAGAGATTGAAGGGGAAGTGATGGAGATGGAAGGAAGGAAGATTGAAGGGGAAAGGAAGGAGATGGAGAATGAAGGAGATTGAAAGAGAAAGGAAGGAAAGAAGGAAGGAAGATTGAAGGGGCAAGAAAGGAGATGGAGAAGAAAGGAGATTGAAGGGGAAGGAAGGAAGGAAGGAAGGCAGGCAGGAAGGAAGGAAGGCAGGAAGGAAGGATAAAGATTGAAGGGGAAGGGATGGAGATGGAGATGTAAGGAAGGAAGGAAGGAAGATTGAAGGGGAAAGGAAGGAGATGGAGAAGGAAGGAAGATTGAAGGGGAAAGGAAGGAGATGGAGAAGGAAGGAGATTGAAGGGGAAGGGAAGAAAGGAAGGAGAGAGAGAGATTGAAAGGGAAGGGATGGAGATGGAAGAAATGAAGGAAGATTGAAGGGGAAAGGAAGGAGACGGAGAAGGAAGGAGATTGAAGGGGAATTGAAGAAGATGGACAAGGAAGGAGATTGAAGGGGAAGGAAGGAAGGAAGATTGAAGGGGAAAGGAAGGAGATGGAAAAGGAAGGAGATTGAAGGGGAAAAGAAGGAGATGGAGAAGGAAGGAGATTAAAGGAGAAAGGAAGGAAATGGACAAGGAAGGAGATTGACGGGGAAGGAAGGAAGGAAGGAAGGAAGGAGAGAGAGATTGAAAAGGAAGGGACGGAGATGGAAATGGATGGAAGGAAGGAAGACTGAAGGGGAAATAAAGCAGATGGACAAGGAAGGAGATTGAAGGGGAAGGAAGGAATGATGGAAGATTGAAGGGGAAAGGAAGGAAGGAAGGAGAAAGAAATTGAAGGGGAATGGATGGAGATGGAGATGGAAGGAGATTGAAGGGGAAGGAAGGAAAGATGGAAGATTGAAGGGGAAAGGAAGGATGGAAGGAAGGGAGAAAGGAAGGAAAAGGAGATTGAAGGGGAAGGGATGGAGATAGAGATGGAAGGAAGGAAAGAAGATTGAAGGGGAAAGGAAGGAAGGAAGATTGAAGAGCAAACGAAGGAGATGGAGATGGAAGGAGATTGAAGGGGAATTGAAGGAGATGGACAAGGAAGGAGATTGAAGGGGAAGGAAAGATTGAAGGGGAAGGGATGGAGATGGAGATGTAAGGAAGGAAGGAAGGAAGATTGAAGGGGAAAAGAAGGAGATGGACAAGGAAGGAGATTGAAGGAGGAAGGAAGGAAGGAAGGAAGGAGAGATTGAAGGGGAAGGAATGGAGATGGAGATGGAAGGAAGGAAGGAAGATTGAAGGGGAAAGGAAGGAGATGGAGAAGGAAGGAGATTGAAGGGGAAGGAAGGAAGGAAGGAGAGAGATTGAAAGGGAAAGGATGGAGATGGAAGAAATGAAGGAAGATTTAAGGGGAAAGGAAGGAGACGGAGAAGGAAGGAGATTGAAGGGGAATTGAAGGAGATGGACAAGGAAGGAGATTGAAGGGGAAGGAAGGAAGGAAGGAAGATTGAAGGGGAAAGGAAGGAGATGGACAAGGAAGGAGATTGAAGGGGGAAGGAAGGAAGGAAGGAAGGAAGGAGAGATTGAAGGGGAAGGAATGGAGATGGAAGGAAGGAAGGAAGATTGAAGGGGAAAGGAAGGAGATGGAGAAGGAAGGAGATTGAAGGGGAAGGAAGGAAGGAAGGAGAGAGATTGAAAGGGAAGGGATGGAGATGGAAGAAATGAAGGAAGATTGAAGGGGAAAGGAAGGAGACGGAGAAGGAAGGAGATTGAAGGGGAATTGAAGGAGATGGACAAGGAAGGAGATTGAAGGGGAAGGAAGGAAGGAAGGAAGATTGAAGGGGAAAGGAAGGAGATGGACAAGGAAGGAGATTGAAGGGGGAAGGAAGGAAGGAAGGAAGGAAGGAAGGAAGGAAGGAAGGAAGGAAGGAAGGAAGGAAGGAGAGAGATTGAAGGGGAAGGAATGGAGATGGAGAAGGAAGGAAGGAAGATTGAAGGGGAAAGGAAGGAGATGGACAAGGAAGGAGATTGAAGGAGGAAGGAAGGAAGGAAGGAGAGAGATTGAAAGGGAAGGGATGGAGATGGAAGAAATGAAGGAAGATTGAAGGGGAAAGGAAAGAGACGGAGAAGGAAGGAGATTGAAGGGGAATTGAAGGAGATGGACAAGGAAGGAGATTGAAGGGGAAGGAAGGAAGGAAGGAAGATTGAAGGGGAAAGGAAGGAGATGGAGAAGGAAGGAGATTGAAGGGGAAAAGAAGGAGATGGAGAAGGAAGGAGATTAAAGGGGAAAGGAAGCAGATGGACAAGGAAGGAGATTGACGCGGAAGGAAGGAAGGAAGGAAGGAAGGAAGGAAGGAAGGAGAGAGAGATTGAAAAGGAAGGGACGGAGATGGAAATGGATGGAAGGAAGGAAGACTGAAGGGGAAATAAAGCAGATGGACAAGGAAGGAGATTGAAGGGGAAGGAAGGAATGATGGAAGATTGAAGGGGAAAGGAAGGAAGGAAGGAGAAAGAAATTGAAGGGGAATGGATGGAGATGGAGATGGAAGGAGATTGAAGGGGAAGGAAGGAAGGATGGAAGATTGAAGGGGAAAGGAAGGATGGAAGGAAGGGAGAAAGGAAGGAAAAGGAGATTGAAGGGGAAGGGATGGAGATAGAGATGGAAGGAAGGAAAGAAGATTGAAGGGGAAAGGAAGGAGATGGAGAAGGAAGGAGATTGAAGGGGAAGGAAAGAAGGAAGGAGAGAGAGATTGAAGGGGAAGGGATGGAGATGGAGAAGGAAGGAGATTGAAGGGGAAGGAAAGAAGGAAGGAGATAGTGATTGAAAAGGAAGGGATGGAGATGGAGATGGAAGGAAGGAAGGAAGATTGAAGGGGAAAGGAAGGAGATGGAGAAGGAAGGAGATTGAAGGGAAAGGAAGGATATGGACAAGGAAGGAGATTGAAGGGGAAGGAAGGAAGGAAGGAGAGAGAGATTGAAGGGGAAGTGATGGAGATGGAAGGAAGGAAGATTGAAGGGGAAAGGAAGGAGATGGAGAATGAAGGAGATTGACGGGGAAGGAAGGAAGGAAGGAAGGAAGGAAGGAAGGAAGGAAGGAAGGAAGGAGAGAGAGATTGAAAAGGAAGGGACGGAGATGGAAATGGATGGAAGTAAGGAAGACTGAAGGGGAAATAAAGCAGATGGACAAGGAAGGAGATTGAAGGGGAAGGAAGGAAGGATGGAGAGATTGAAGGGGAAAGGAAGGAAGGAAGGAGAAAGAAATTGAAGGGGAATGGATGGAGATGGAGATGGAAGGAGATTGAAGGGGAAGGAAGGAAGGATGGAAGATTGAAGGGGAAAGGAAGGATGGAAGGAAGGGAGAAAGGAAGGAAAAGGAGATTGAAGGGGAAGGGATGGAGATAGAGATGGAAGGAAGGAAAGAAGATTGAAGGGGAAAGGAAGGAGATGGAGAAGGAAGGAGATTGAAGGGGAAAGAAGGAAGGAAGGAGAGAGAGATTGAAGGGGAAGGGATGGAGATGGAGAAGGAAGGAGATTGAAGGGGAAGGAAAGAAGGAAGGAGATAGTGATTGAAAAGGAAGGGATGGAGATGGAGATGGAAGGAAGGAAGGAAGATTGAAGGGGAAAGGAAGGAGATGGAGAAGGAAGGAGATTGAAGGGAAAGGAAGGATATGGACAAGGAAGGAGATTGAAGGGGAAGGAAGGAAGGAAGGAGAGAGAGATTGAAGGGGAAGTGATGGAGATGGAAGGAAGGAAGATTGAAGGGGAAGGAAGGAAGGAAGATTGAAGGGGAAAGGAAGGAGATGGAAAAGGAAGGAGATTGAAGGGGAAAAGAAGGAGATGGAGAAGGAAGGAGATTAAAGGGGAAAGGAAGGAGATGGACAAGGAAGGAGATTGACGGGGAAGGAAGGAAGGAAGGAAGGAAGGAAGGAAGGAAGGAAGGAAGGAAGGAAGGAAGGAAGGAGAGAGAGATTGAAAAGGAAGGGACGGAGATGGAAATGGATGGAAGGAAGGAAGACTGAAGGGGAAATAAAGCAGATGGACAAGGAAGGAGATTGAAGGGGAAGGAAGGAATGATGGAAGATTGAAGGGGAAAGGAAGGAAGGAAGGAGAAAGAAATTGAAGGGGAATGGATGGAGATGGAGATGGAAGGAGATTGAAGGGGAAGGAAGGAAGGAATGAAGATTGAAGGGGAAAGGAAGGATGGAAGGAAGGGAGAAAGGAAGGAAAAGGAGATTGAAGGGGAAGGGATGGAGATAGAGATGGAAGGAAGGAAAGAAGATTGAAGGGGAAAGGAAGGAAGGAAGATTGAAGAGCAAACGAAGGAGATGGAGATGGAAGGAGATTGAAGGGGAATTGAAGGAGATGGACAAGGAAGGAGATTGAAGGGGAAGGAAAGAAGGAAGGAGATAGTGATTGAAAAGGAAGGGATGGAGATGGAGATGGATGGAAGGAAGGAAGATTGAAGGGGAAAGGAAGGAGATTGAGAAGGAAGGAGATTGAAGGGAAAGGAAGGATATGGACAAGGAAGGAGATTGAAGGGGAAGGAAGGAAGGAAGGAGTGAGAGATTGAAGGGGAAGTGATGGAGATGGAAGGAAGGAAGATTGAAGGGGAAAGGAAGGAGATGGAGAATGAAGGAGATTGAAAGAGAAAGGAAGGAAAGAAGGAAGGAAGATTGAAGGGGCAAGAAAGGAGATGGAGAAGAAAGGAGATTGAAGGGGAAGGAAGGAAGGAAGGCAGGCAGGAAGGAAGGAAGGCAGGAAGGAAGGAGAAAGATTGAAGGGGAAGGGATGGAGATGGAGATGTAAGGAAGGAAGGAAGGAAGATTGAAGGGGAAAGGAAGGAGATGGAGAAGGAAGGAAGATTGAAGGGGAAAGGAAGGAGATGGAGAAGGAAGGAGATTGAAGGGGAAGGGAAGAAAGGAAGGAGAGAGAGAGATTGAAGGGGAAGTGATGGAGATGGAAGGAAGGAAGATTGAAGGGGAAAGGAAGGAGATGGAGAATGAAGGAGATTGAAAGAGAAAGGAAGGAAAGAAGGAAGGAAGATTGAAGGGGAAAGAAAGGAGATGGAGAAGAAAGGAGATTGAAGGGGAAGGAAGGAAGGAAGGAAGGAAGGAAGGAAGGAAGGAAGGAAGGAAGGAGAGAGATTGAAAGGGAAGGGATGGAGATGGAAGAAATGAAGGAAGATTGAAGGGGAAAGGAAGGAGATGGAAAAGGAAGGAGATTGAAGGGGAAAAGTAGGAGATGGAGAAGGAAGGAGATTAAAGGGGAAAGGAAGGAGATGGACAAGGAAGGAGATTGACGGGGAAGGAAGGAAGGAAGGAAGGAAGGAAGGAAGGAAGGAAGGAAGGAAGGAAGGAGAGAGAGATTGAAAAGGAAGGGACGGAGATGGAAATGGATGGAAGGAAGGAAGACTGAAGGGGAAATAAAGCAGATGGACAAGGAAGGAGATTGAAGGGGAAGGAAGGAATGATGGAAGATTGAAGGGGAAAGGAAGGAAGGAAGGAGAAAGAAATTGAAGGGGAATGGATGGAGATGGAGATGGAAGGAGATTGAAGGGGAAGGAAGGAAGGATGGAAGATTGAAGGGGAAAGGAAGGATGGAAGGAACGGAGAAAGGAAGGAAAAGGAGATTGAAGGGGAAGGGATGAAGATACAAATGGAAGGAAGGAAAGAAGATTGAAGGGGAAAGGAAGGAGATTGAGAAGGAAGGAGATTGAAGGGGAAGGAAGGAAGGAAGGCAGGCAGGAAGGAAGGAAGGCAGGAAGGAAGGAGAAAGATTGAAGGGGAAGGGATGGAGATGGAGATGTAAGGAAGGAAGGAAGGAAGATTGAAGGGGAAATAAAGCAGATGGACAAGGAAGGAGATTGAAGGGGAAGGAAGGAATGATGGAAGATTGAAGGGGAAAGGAAGGAAGGAAGGAGAAAGAAATTGAAGGGGAATGGATGGAGATGGAGATGGAAGGAGATTGAAGGGGAAGGAAGGAAGGATGGAAGATTGAAGGGGAAAGGAAGGATGGAAGGAAGGGAGAAAGGAAGGAAAGAAGATTGAAGGGGAAAGGAAGGAAGGAAGATTGAAGAGCAAACGAAGGAGATGGAGATGGAAGGAGATTGAAGGGGAATTGAAGGAGATGGACAAGGAAGGAGATTGAAGGGGAAGGAAAGAAGGAAGGAGATAGTGATTGAAAAGGAAGGGATGGAGATGGAGATGGAAGGAAGGAAGGAAGATTGAAGGGGAAAGGAAGGAGATGGAGAAGGAAGGAGATTGAAGGGAAAGGAAGGATATGGACAAGGAAGGAGATTGAAGGGGAAGGAAGGAGTGAGAGATTGAAGGGGAAGTGATGGAGATGGAAGGAAGGAAGATTGAAGGGGAAAGGAAGGAGATGGAGAAGGAAGGAGATTGAAGGGGAAGGAAGGAAGGAAGGAGAGAGATTGAAAGGGAAAGGATGGAGATGGAAGAAATGAAGGAAGATTTAAGGGGAAAGGAAGGAGACGGAGAAGGAAGGAGATTGAAGGGGAATTGAAGGAGATGGACAAGGAAGGAGATTGAAGGGGAAGGAAGGAAGGAAGGAAGATTGAAGGGGAAAGGAAGGAGATGGACAAGGAAGGAGATTGAAGGGGGAAGGAAGGAAGGAAGGAAGGAAGGAAGGAAGGAAGGAAGGAAGGAAGGAAGGAAGGAAGGAAGGAGAGAGATTGAAGGGGAAGGAATGGAGATGGAGAAGGAAGGAAGGAAGATTGAAGGGGAAAGGAAGGAGATGGACAAGGAAGGAGATTGAAGGAGGAAGGAAGGAAGGAAGGAGAGAGATTGAAAGGGAAGGGATGGAGATGGAAGAAATGAAGGAAGATTGAAGGGGAAAGGAAAGAGACGGAGAAGGAAGGAGATTGAAGGGGAATTGAAGGAGATGGACAAGGAAGGAGATTGAAGGGGAAGGAAGGAAGGAAGGAAGATTGAAGGGGAAAGGAAGGAGATGGAGAAGGAAGGAGATTGAAGGGGAAAAGAAGGAGATGGAGAAGGAAGGAGATTAAAGGGGAAAGGAAGCAGATGGACAAGGAAGGAGATTGACGCGGAAGGAAGGAAGGAAGGAAGGAAGGAAGGAAGGAAGGAAGGAGAGAGAGATTGAAAAGGAAGGGACGGAGATGGAAATGGATGGAAGGAAGGAAGACTGAAGGGGAAATAAAGCAGATGGACAAGGAAGGAGATTGAAGGGGAAGGAAGGAATGATGGAAGATTGAAGGGGAAAGGAAGGAAGGAAGGAGAAAGAAATTGAAGGGGAATGGATGGAGATGGAGATGGAAGGAGATTGAAGGGGAAGGAAGGAAGGATGGAAGATTGAAGGGGAAAGGAAGGATGGAAGGAAGGGAGAAAGGAAGGAAAAGGAGATTGAAGGGGAAGGGATGGAGATAGAGATGGAAGGAAGGAAAGAAGATTGAAGGGGAAAGGAAGGAGATGGAGAAGGAAGGAGATTTAAGGGGAAGGAAAGAAGGAAGGAGAGAGAGATTGAAGGGGAAGGGATGGAGATGGAGAAGGAAGGAGATTGAAGGGGAAGGAAAGAAGGAAGGAGATAGTGATTGAAAAGGAAGGGATGGAGATGGAGATGGAAGGAAGGAAGGAAGATTGAAGGGGAAAGGAAGGAGATGGAGAAGGAAGGAGATTGAAGGGAAAGGAAGGATATGGACAAGGAAGGAGATTGAAGGGGAAGGAAGGAAGGAAGGAGAGAGAGATTGAAGGGGAAGTGATGGAGATGGAAGGAAGGAAGATTGAAGGGGAAAGGAAGGAGATGGAGAATGAAGGAGATTGAAAGAGAAAGGAAGGAAAGAAGGAAGGAAGATTGAAGGGGCAAGAAAGGAGATGGAGAAGAAAGGAGATTGAAGGGGAAGGAAGGAAGGAAGGCAGGCAGGAAGGAAGGAAGGCAGGAAGGAAGGAGAAAGATTGAAGGGGAAGGGATGGAGATGGAGATGTAAGGAAGGAAGGAAGGAAGATTGAAGGGGAAAAGAAGGAGATGGACAAGGAAGGAGATTGAAGGAGGAAGGAAGGAAGGAAGGAAGGAGAGATTGAAGGGGAAGGAATGGAGATGGAGATGGAAGGAAGGAAGGAAGATTGAAGGGGAAAGGAAGGAGATGGAGAAGGAAGGAGATTGAAGGGGAAGGAAGGAAGGAAGGAGAGAGATTGAAAGGGAAAGGATGGAGATGGAAGAAATGAAGGAAGATTTAAGGGGAAAGGAAGGAGACGGAGAAGGAAGGAGATTGAAGGGGAATTGAAGGAGATGGACAAGGAAGGAGATTGAAGCGGAAGGAAGGAAGGAAGGAAGATTGAAGGGGAAAGGAAGGAGATGGACAAGGAAGGAGATTGAAGGGGGAAGGAAGGAAGGAAGGAAGGAAGGAGAGATTGAAGGGGAAGGAATGGAGATGGAAGGAAGGAAGGAAGATTGAAGGGGAAAGGAAGGAGATGGAGAAGGAAGGAGATTGAAGGGGAAGGAAGGAAGGAAGGAGAGAGATTGAAAGGGAAGGGATGGAGATGGAAGAAATGAAGGAAGATTGAAGGGGAAAGGAAGGAGACGGAGAAGGAAGGAGATTGAAGGGGAATTGAAGGAGATGGACAAGGAAGGAGATTGAAGGGGAAGGAAAGAAGGAAGGAGATAGTGATTGAAAAGGAAGGGATGGAGATGGAGATGGAAGGAAGGAAGGAAGATTGAAGGGGAAAGGAAGGAGATGGAGAAGGAAGGAGATTGAAGGGAAAGGAAGGATATGGACAAGGAAGGAGATTGAAGGGGAAGGAAGGAGTGAGAGATTGAAGGGGAAGTGATGGAGATGGAAGGAAGGAAGATTGAAGGGGAAAGGAAGGAAGGAAGATTGAAGAGCAAACGAAGGAGATGGAGATGGAAGGAGATTGAAGGGGAATTGAAGGAGATGGACAAGGAAGGAGATTGAAGGGGAAGGAAAGAAGGAAGGAGATAGTGATTGAAAAGGAAGGGATGGAGATGGAGATGGAAGGAAGGAAGGAAGATTGAAGGGGAAAGGAAGGAGATGGAGAAGGAAGGAGATTGAAGGGAAAGGAAGGATATGGACAAGGAAGGAGATTGAAGGGGAAGGAAGGAGTGAGAGATTGAAGGGGAAGTGATGGAGATGGAAGGAAGGAAGATTGAAGGGGAAAGGAAGGAGATGGAGAAGGAAGGAGATTGAAGGGGAAGGAAGGAAGGAAGGAGAGAGATTGAAAGGGAAAGGATGGAGATGGAAGAAATGAAGGAAGATTTAAGGGGAAAGGAAGGAGACGGAGAAGGAAGGAGATTGAAGGGGAATTGAAGGAGATGGACAAGGAAGGAGATTGAAGGGGAAGGAAGGAAGGAAGGAAGATTGAAGGGGAAAGGAAGGAGATGGACAAGGAAGGAGATTGAAGGGGGAAGGAAGGAAGGAAGGAAGGAAGGAAGGAAGGAAGGAAGGAAGGAAGGAAGGAAGGAGAGAGATTGAAGGGGAAGGAATGGAGATGGAGAAGGAAGGAAGGAAGATTGAAGGGGAAAGGAAGGAGATGGACAAGGAAGGAGATTGAAGGAGGAAGGAAGGAAGGAAGGAGAGAGATTGAAAGGGAAGGGATGGAGATGGAAGAAATGAAGGAAGATTGAAGGGGAAAGGAAAGAGACGGAGAAGGAAGGAGATTGAAGGGGAATTGAAGGAGATGGACAAGGAAGGAGATTGAAGGGGAAGGAAGGAAGGAAGGAAGATTGAAGGGGAAAGGAAGGAGATGGAGAAGGAAGGAGATTGAAGGGGAAAAGAAGGAGATGGAGAAGGAAGGAGATTAAAGGGGAAAGGAAGCAGATGGACAAGGAAGGAGATTGACGCGGAAGGAAGGAAGGAAGGAAGGAAGGAAGGAAGGAAGGAAGGAGAGAGAGATTGAAAAGGAAGGGACGGAGATGGAAATGGATGGAAGGAAGGAAGACTGAAGGGGAAATAAAGCAGATGGACAAGGAAGGAGATTGAAGGGGAAGGAAGGAATGATGGAAGATTGAAGGGGAAAGGAAGGAAGGAAGGAGAAAGAAATTGAAGGGGAATGGATGGAGATGGAGATGGAAGGAGATTGAAGGGGAAGGAAGGAAGGATGGAAGATTGAAGGGGAAAGGAAGGATGGAAGGAAGGGAGAAAGGAAGGAAAAGGAGATTGAAGGGGAAGGGATGGAGATAGAGATGGAAGGAAGGAAAGAAGATTGAAGGGGAAAGGAAGGAGATGGAGAAGGAAGGAGATTTAAGGGGAAGGAAAGAAGGAAGGAGAGAGAGATTGAAGGGGAAGGGATGGAGATGGAGAAGGAAGGAGATTGAAGGGGAAGGAAAGAAGGAAGGAGATAGTGATTGAAAAGGAAGGGATGGAGATGGAGATGGAAGGAAGGAAGGAAGATTGAAGGGGAAAGGAAGGAGATGGAGAAGGAAGGAGATTGAAGGGAAAGGAAGGATATGGACAAGGAAGGAGATTGAAGGGGAAGGAAGGAAGGAAGGAGAGAGAGATTGAAGGGGAAGTGATGGAGATGGAAGGAAGGAAGATTGAAGGGGAAAGGAAGGAGATGGAGAATGAAGGAGATTGAAAGAGAAAGGAAGGAAAGAAGGAAGGAAGATTGAAGGGGCAAGAAAGGAGATGGAGAAGAAAGGAGATTGAAGGGGAAGGAAGGAAGGAAGGCAGGCAGGAAGGAAGGAAGGCAGGAAGGAAGGAGAAAGATTGAAGGGGAAGGGATGGAGATGGAGATGTAAGGAAGGAAGGAAGGAAGATTGAAGGGGAAAAGAAGGAGATGGACAAGGAAGGAGATTGAAGGAGGAAGGAAGGAAGGAAGGAAGGAGAGATTGAAGGGGAAGGAATGGAGATGGAGATGGAAGGAAGGAAGGAAGATTGAAGGGGAAAGGAAGGAGATGGAGAAGGAAGGAGATTGAAGGGGAAGGAAGGAAGGAAGGAGAGAGATTGAAAGGGAAAGGATGGAGATGGAAGAAATGAAGGAAGATTTAAGGGGAAAGGAAGGAGACGGAGAAGGAAGGAGATTGAAGGGGAATTGAAGGAGATGGACAAGGAAGGAGATTGAAGGGGAAGGAAGGAAGGAAGGAAGATTGAAGGGGAAAGGAAGGAGATGGACAAGGAAGGAGATTGAAGGGGGAAGGAAGGAAGGAAGGAAGGAAGGAGAGATTGAAGGGGAAGGAATGGAGATGGAAGGAAGGAAGGAAGATTGAAGGGGAAAGGAAGGAGATGGAGAAGGAAGGAGATTGAAGGGGAAGGAAGGAAGGAAGGAGAGAGATTGAAAGGGAAGGGATGGAGATGGAAGAAATGAAGGAAGATTGAAGGGGAAAGGAAGGAGACGGAGAAGGAAGGAGATTGAAGGGGAATTGAAGGAGATGGACAAGGAAGGAGATTGAAGGGGAAGGAAGGAAGGAAGGAAGATTGAAGGGGAAAGGAAGGAGATGGACAAGGAAGGAGATTGAAGGGGGAAGGAAGGAAGGAAGGAAGGAAGGAAGGAAGGAAGGAAGGAAGGAAGGAAGGAAGGAGAGAGATTGAAGGGGAAGGAATGGAGATGGAGAAGGAAGGAAGGAAGATTGAAGGGGAAAGGAAGGAGATGGACAAGGAAGGAGATTGAAGGAGGAAGGAAGGAAGGAAGGAAGGAGAGAGATTGAAAGGGAAGGGATGGAGATGGAAGAAATGAAGGAAGATTGAAGGGGAAAGGAAAGAGACGGAGAAGGAAGGAGATTGAAGGGGAATTGAAGGAGATGGACAAGGAAGGAGATTGAAGGGGAAGGAAGGAAGGAAGATTGAAGGGGAAAGGAAGGAGATGGAGAAGGAAGGAGATTGAAGGGGAAAAGAAGGAGATGGAGAAGGAAGGAGATTAAAGGAGAAAGGAAGCAGATGGACAAGGAAGGAGATTGACGCGGAAGGAAGGAAGGAAGGAAGGAAGGAAGGAAGGAAGGAAGGAGAGAGAGATTGAAAAGGAAGGGACGGAGATGGAAATGGA
Organism: Bothrops alternatus; assembly: GCA_034064705.1. NCBI lineage: Eukaryota > Metazoa > Chordata > Lepidosauria > Squamata > Viperidae > Bothrops > Bothrops alternatus. Next base: position 284,274 of record JARGCV010000495.1, on the reverse strand, counting down.
TGGAAGGAAGGAAGACTGAAGGGGAAATAAAGCAGATGGACAAGGAAGGAGATTGAAGGGGAAGGAAGGAATGATGGAAGATTGAAGGGGAAAGGAAGGAAGGAAGGAGAAAGAAATTGAAGGGGAATGGATGGAGATGGAGATGGAAGGAGATTGAAGGGGAAGGAAGGAAGGATGGAAGATTGAAGGGGAAAGGAAGGATGGAAGGAAGGGAGAAAGGAAGGAAAAGGAGATTGAAGGGGAAGGGATGGAGATAGAGATGGAAGGAAGGAAAGAAGATTGAAGGGGAAAGGAAGGAGATGGAGAAGGAAGGAGATTGAAGGGGAAGGAAAGAAGGAAGGAGAGAGAGATTGAAGGGGAAGGGATGGAGATGGAGAAGGAAGGAGATTGAAGGGGAAGGAAAGAAGGAAGGAGATAGTGATTGAAAAGGAAGGGATGGAGATGGAGATGGAAGGAAGGAAGGAAGATTGAAGGGGAAAGGAAGGAGATGGAGAAGGAAGGAGATTGAAGGGAAAGGAAGGATATGGACAAGGAAGGAGATTGAAGGGGAAGGAAGGAAGGAAGGAGAGAGAGATTGAAGGGGAAGTGATGGAGATGGAAGGAAGGAAGATTGAAGGGGAAAGGAAGGAGATGGAGAATGAAGGAGATTGAAAGAGAAAGGAAGGAAAGAAGGAAGGAAGATTGAAGGGGCAAGAAAGGAGATGGAGAAGAAAGGAGATTGAAGGGGAAGGAAGGAAGGAAGGCAGGCAAGAAGGAAGGAAGGCAGGAAGGAAGGAGAAAGATTGAAGGGGAAGGGATGGAGATGGAGATGTAAGGAAGGAAGGAAGGAAGATTGAAGGGGAAAAGAAGGAGATGGACAAGGAAGGAGATTGAAGGAGGAAGGAAGGAAGGAAGGAAGGAGAGATTGAAGGGGAAGGAATGGAGATGGAGATGGAAGGAAGGAAGGAAGATTGAAGGGGAAAGGAAGGAGATGGAGAAGGAAGGAGATTGAAGGGGAAGGAAGGAAGGAAGGAAGATTGAAGGGGAAAGGAAGGAGATGGACAAGGAAGGAGATTGAAGGGGGAAGGAAGGAAGGAAGGAAGGAAGGAGAGATTGAAGGGGAAGGAATGGAGATGGAAGGAAGGAAGGAAGATTGAAGGGGAAAGGAAGGAGATGGAGAAGGAAGGAGATTGAAGGGGAAGGAAGGAAGGAAGGAGAGAGATTGAAAGGGAAGGGATGGAGATGGAAGAAATGAAGGAAGATTGAAGGGGAAAGGAAGGAGACGGAGAAGGAAGGAGATTGAAGGGGAATTGAAGGAGATGGACAAGGAAGGAGATTGAAGGGGAAGGAAGGAAGGAAGGAAGATTGAAGGGGAAAGGAAGGAGATGGAGAAGGAAGGAGATTGAAGGGGAAAAGAAGGAGATGGAGAAGGAAGGAGATTAAAGGGGAAAGGAAGCAGATGGACAAGGAAGGAGATTGACGGGGAAGGAAGGAAGGAAGGAAGGAAGGAAGGAAGGAAGGAAGGAAGGAAGGAGAGAGAGATTGAAAAGGAAGGGACGGAGATGGAAATGGATGGAAGTAAGGAAGACTGAAGGGGAAATAAAGCAGATGGACAAGGAAGGAGATTGAAGGGGAAGGAAGGAAGGATGGAGAGATTGAAGGGGAAAGGAAGGAAGGAAGGAGAAAGAAATTGAAGGGGAATGGATGGAGATGGAGATGGAAGGAGATTGAAGGGGAAGGAAGGAAGGATGGAAGATTGAAGGGGAAAGGAAGGATGGAAGGAAGGGAGAAAGGAAGGAAAAGGAGATTGAAGGGGAAGGGATGGAGATAGAGATGGAAGGAAGGAAAGAAGATTGAAGGGGAAAGGAAGGAGATGGAGAAGGAAGGAGATTGAAGGGGAAAGAAGGAAGGAAGGAGAGAGAGATTGAAGGGGAAGGGATGGAGATGGAGAAGGAAGGAGATTGAAGGGGAAGGAAAGAAGGAAGGAGATAGTGATTGAAAAGGAAGGGATGGAGATGGAGATGGAAGGAAGGAAGGAAGATTGAAGGGGAAAGGAAGGAGATGGAGAAGGAAGGAGATTGAAGGGAAAGGAAGGATATGGACAAGGAAGGAGATTGAAGGGGAAGGAAGGAAGGAAGGAGAGAGAGATTGAAGGGGAAGTGATAGAGATGGAAGGAAGGAAGATTGAAGGGGAAAGGAAGGAGATGGAGAATGAAGGAGATTGAAAGAGAAAGGAAGGAAAGAAGGAAGGAAGATTGAAGGGGCAAGAAAGGAGATGGAGAAGAAAGGAGATTGAAGGGGAAGGAAGGAAGGAAGGAAGGCAGGAAGGAAGGAAGGCAGGAAGGAAGGAGAAAGATTGAAGGGGAAGGGATGGAGATGGAGATGTAAGGAAGGAAGGAAGGAAGATTGAAGGGGAAAGGAAGGAGATGGAGAAGGAAGGAAGATTGAAGGGGAAAGGAAGGAGATAGAGAAGGAAGGAGATTGAAGGGGAAGGAAGGAAGGAAGGCAGGCAGGAAGGAAGGAAGGCAGGAAGGAAGGAGAAAGATTGAAGGGGAAGGGATGGAGATGGAGATGTAAGGAAGGAAGGAAGGAAGATTGAAGGGGAAATAAAGCAGATGGACAAGGAAGGAGATTGAAGGGGAAGGAAGGAATGATGGAAGATTGAAGGGGAAAGGAAGGAAGGAAGGAGAAAGAAATTGAAGGGGAATGGATGGAGATGGAGATGGAAGGAGATTGAAGGGGAAGGAAGGAAGGATGGAAGATTGAAGGGGAAAGGAAGGATGGAAGGAAGGGAGAAAGGAAGGAAAGAAGATTGAAGGGGAAAGGAAGGAAGGAAGATTGAAGAGCAAACGAAGGAGATGGAGATGGAAGGAGATTGAAGGGGAATTGAAGGAGATGGACAAGGAAGGAGATTGAAGGGGAAGGAAAGAAGGAAGGAGATAGTGATTGAAAAGGAAGGGATGGAGATGGAGATGGAAGGAAGGAAGGAAGATTGAAGGGGAAAGGAAGGAGATGGAGAAGGAAGGAGATTGAAGGGAAAGGAAGGATATGGACAAGGAAGGAGATTGAAGGGGAAGGAAGGAGTGAGAGATTGAAGGGGAAGTGATGGAGATGGAAGGAAGGAAGATTGAAGGGGAAAGGAAGGAGATGGAGAAGGAAGGAGATTGAAGGGGAAGGAAGGAAGGAAGGAGAGAGATTGAAAGGGAAAGGATGGAGATGGAAGAAATGAAGGAAGATTTAAGGGGAAAGGAAGGAGATGGAGAAGGAAGGAGATTGAAGGGGAATTGAAGGAGATGGACAAGGAAGGAGATTGAAGGGGAAGGAAGGAAGGAAGGAAGATTGAAGGGGAAAGGAAGGAGATGGACAAGGAAGGAGATTGAAGGGGGAAGGAAGGAAGGAAGGAAGGAAGGAAGGAAGGAAGGAAGGAAGGAAGGAAGGAAGGAAGGAGAGAGATTGAAGGGGAAGGAATGGAGATGGAGAAGGAAGGAAGGAAGATTGAAGGGGAAAGGAAGGAGATGGACAAGGAAGGAGATTGAAGGAGGAAGGAAGGAAGGAAGGAGAGAGATTGAAAGGGAAGGGATGGAGATGGAAGAAATGAAGGAAGATTGAAGGGGAAAGGAAAGAGACGGAGAAGGAAGGAGATTGAAGGGGAATTGAAGGAGATGGACAAGGAAGGAGATTGAAGGGGAAGGAAGGAAGGAAGGAAGATTGAAGGGGAAAGGAAGGAGATGGAGAAGGAAGGAGATTGAAGGGGAAAAGAAGGAGATGGAGAAGGAAGGAGATTAAAGGGGAAAGGAAGCAGATGGACAAGGAAGGAGATTGACGCGGAAGGAAGGAAGGAAGGAAGGAAGGAAGGAAGGAAGGAAGGAGAGAGAGATTGAAAAGGAAGGGACGGAGATGGAAATGGATGGAAGGAAGGAAGACTGAAGGGGAAATAAAGCAGATGGACAAGGAAGGAGATTGAAGGGGAAGGAAGGAATGATGGAAGATTGAAGGGGAAAGGAAGGAAGGAAGGAGAAAGAAATTGAAGGGGAATGGATGGAGATGGAGATGGAAGGAGATTGAAGGGGAAGGAAGGAAGGATGGAAGATTGAAGGGGAAAGGAAGGATGGAAGGAAGGGAGAAAGGAAGGAAAAGGAGATTGAAGGGGAAGGGATGGAGATAGAGATGGAAGGAAGGAAAGAAGATTGAAGGGGAAAGGAAGGAAGGAAGATTGAAGAGCAAACGAAGGAGATGGAGATGGAAGGAGATTGAAGGGGAATTGAAGGAGATGGACAAGGAAGGAGATTGAAGGGGAAGGAAAGAAGGAAGGAGATAGTGATTGAAAAGGAAGGGATGGAGATGGAGATGGAAGGAAGGAAGGAAGATTGAAGGGGAAAGGAAGGAGATGGAGAAGGAAGGAGATTGAAGGGAAAGGAAGGATATGGACAAGGAAGGAGATTGAAGGGGAAGGAAGGAAGGAAGGAGAGAGATTGAAAGGGAAAGGATGGAGATGGAAGAAATGAAGGAAGATTTAAGGGGAAAGGAAGGAGACGGATAAGGAAGGAGATTGAAGGGGAATTGAAGGAGATGGACAAGGAAGGAGATTGAAGGGGAAGGAAGGAAGGAAGGAAGATTGAAGGGGAAAGGAAGGAGATGGACAAGGAAGGAGATTGAAGGGGGAAGGAAGGAAGGAAGGAAGGAAGGAAGGAAGGAAGGAGAGAGATTGAAAGGGAAGGGATGGAGATGGAGATGGAAGGAAGGAAGGAAGATTGAAGGGGAAAGGAAGGAGATGGAGAAGGAAGGAGATTGAAGGGGAAGGAAGGAAGGAAGGAGAGAGATTGAAAGGGAAGGGATGGAGATGGAAGAAATGAAGGAAGATTGAAGGGGAAAGGAAGGAGACGGAGAAGGAAGGAGATTGAAGGGGAATTGAAGGAGATGGACAAGGAAGGAGATTGAAGGGGAAGGAAGGAAGGAAGGAAGATTGAAGGGGAAAGGAAGGAGATGGAGAAGGAAGGAGATTGAAGGGGAAAAGAAGGAGATGGAGAAGGAAGGAGATTAAAGGGGAAAGGAAGCAGATGGACAAGGAAGGAGATTGACGGGGAAGGAAGGAAGGAAGGAAGGAAGGAAGGAAGGAAGGAAGGAGAGAGAGAGAGATTGAAAAGGAAGGGACGGAGATGGAAATGGATGGAAGTAAGGAAGACTGAAGGGGAAATAAAGCAGATGGACAAGGAAGGAGATTGAAGGGGAAGGAAGGAAGGATGGAAGATTGAAGGGGAAAGGAAGGAAGGAAGGAGAAAGAAATTGAAGGGGAATGGATGGAGATGGAGATGGAAGGAGATTGAAGGGGAAGGAAGGAAGGATGGAAGATTGAAGGGGAAAGGAAGGATGGAAGGAAGGGAGAAAGGAAGGAAAAGGAGATTGAAGGGGAAGGGATGGAGATAGAGATGGAAGGAAGGAAAGAAGATTGAAGGGGAAAGGAAGGAGATGGAGAAGGAAGGAGATTGAAGGGGAAGGAAAGAAGGAAGGAGAGAGAGATTGAAGGGGAAGGGATGGAGATGGAGAAGGAAGGAGATTGAAGGGGAAGGAAAGAAGGAAGGAGATAGTGATTGAAAAGGAAGGGATGGAGATGGAGATGGAAGGAAGGAAGGAAGATTGAAGGGGAAAGGAAGGAGATGGAGAAGGAAGGAGATTGAAGGGAAAGGAAGGATATGGACAAGGAAGGAGATTGAAGGGGAAGGAAGGAAGGAAGGAGAGAGAGATTGAAGGGGAAGTGATGGAGATGGAAGGAAGGAAGATTGAAGGGGAAAGGAAGGAGATGGAGAATGAAGGAGATTGAAAGAGAAAGGAAGGAAAGAAGGAAGGAAGATTGAAGGGGCAAGAAAAGAGATGGAGAAGAAAGGAGATTGAAGGGGAAGGAAGGAAGGAAGGCAGGCAGGAAGGAAGGAAGGCAGGAACGAAGGAGAAAGATTGAAGGGGAAGGGATGGAGATGGAGATGTAAGGAAGGAAGGAAGGAAGATTGAAGGGGAAAGGAAGGAGATGGACAAGGAAGGAGATTGAAGGGGGAAGGAAGGAGACGGAGAAGGAAGGAGATTGAAGGGGAATTGAAGGAGATGGACAAGGAAGGAGATTGAAGGGGAAGGAAGGAAGGAAGGAAGATTGAAGGGGAAAGGAAGGAGATGGACAAGGAAGGAGATTGAAGGGGGAAGGAAGGAAGGAAGGAAGGAGAGATTGAAGGGGAAGGAATGGAGATGGAGATGGAAGGAAGGAAGGAAGATTGAAGGGGAAAGGAAGGAGATGGAGAAGGAAGGAGATTGAAGGGGAAGGAAGGAAGGAAGGAGAGAGATTGAAAGGGAAGGGATGGAGATGGAAGAAATGAAGGAAGATTGAAGGGGAAAGGAAGGAGACGGAGAAGGAAGGAGATTGAAGGGGAATTGAAGGAGATGGACAAGGAAGGAGATTGAAGGGGAAGGAAGGAAGGAAGGAAGATTGAAGGGGAAAGGAAGGAGATGGAGAAGGAAGGAGATTGAAGGGGAAAAGAAGGAGATGGAGAAGGAAGGAGATTAAAGGGGAAAGGAAGCAGATGGACAAGGAAGGAGATTGACGGGGAAGGAAGGAAGGAAGGAAGGAAGGAAGGAAGGAAGGAAGGAAGGAAGGAAGGAAGGAGAGAGAGATTGAAAAGGAAGGGACGGAGATGGAAATGGATGGAAGTAAGGAAGACTGAAGGGGAAATAAAGCAGATGGACAAGGAAGGAGATTGAAGGGGAAGGAAGGAAGGATGGAGAGATTGAAGGGGAAAGGAAGGAAGGAAGGAGAAAGAAATTGAAGGGGAATGGATGGAGATGGAGATGGAAGGAGATTGAAGGGGAAGGAAGGAAGGATGGAAGATTGAAGGGGAAAGGAAGGATGGAAGGAAGGGAGAAAGGAAGGAAAAGGAGATTGAAGGGGAAGGGATGGAGATAGAGATGGAAGGAAGGAAAGAAGATTGAAGGGGAAAGGAAGGAAGGAAGATTGAAGAGCAAACGAAGGAGATGGAGATGGAAGGAGATTGAAGGGGAATTGAAGGAGATGGACAAGGAAGGAGATTGAAGGGGAAGGAAAGAAGGAAGGAGATAGTGATTGAAAAGGAAGGGATGGAGATGGAGATGGAAGGAGATTGAAGGGAAAGGAAGGATATGGACAAGGAAGGAGATTGAAGGGGAAGGAAGGAAGGAAGGAGTGAGAGATTGAAGGGGAAGTGATGGAGATGGAAGGAAGGAAGATTGAAGGGGAAAGGAAGGAGATGGAGAAGGAAGGAGATTGAAGGGGAAGGAAGGAAGGAAGGAGAGAGATTGAAAGGGAAAGGATGGAGATGGAAGAAATGAAGGAAGATTTAAGGGGAAAGGAAGGAGACGGAGAAGGAAGGAGATTGAAGGGGAATTGAAGGAGATGGACAAGGAAGGAGATTGAAGGGGAAGGAAGGAAGGAAGGAAGATTGAAGGGGAAAGGAAGGAGATGGACAAGGAAGGAGATTGAAGGGGGAAGGAAGGAAGGAAGGAAGGAAGGAAGGAAGGAAGGAAGGAAGGAAGGAAGGAAGGAGAGAGATTGAAGGGGAAGGAATGGAGATGGAGAAGGAAGGAAGGAAGATTGAAGGGGAAAGGAAGGAGATGGACAAGGAAGGAGATTGAAGGAGGAAGGAAGGAAGGAAGGAGAGATTGAAGGGGAAGGAATGGAGATGGAGATGGAAGGAAGGAAGGAAGATTGAAGGGGAAAGGAAGGAGATGGAGAAGGAAGGAGATTGAAGGGGAAGGAAGGAAGGAAGGAGAGAGATTGAAAGGGAAGGGATGGAGATGGAAGAAATGAAGGAAGATTGAAGGGGAAAGGAAGGAGACGGAGAAGGAAGGAGATTGAAGGGGAAATAAAGGAGATGGACAAGGAAGGAGATTGAAGGGGAAGGAAGGAAGGAAGGAAGATTGAAGGGGAAAGGAAGGAGATGGACAAGGAAGGAGATTGAAGGGGGAAGGAAGGAAGGAAGGAAGGAGAGATTGAAGGGGAAGGAATGGAGATGGAGATGGAAGGAAGGAAGGAAGATTGAAGGGGAAAGGAAGGAGATGGAGAAGGAAGGAGATTGAAGGGGAAGGAAGGAAGGAAGGAGAGAGATTGAAAGGGAAGGGATGGAGATGGAGATGGAAGGAAGGAAGGAAGATTTAAGGGGAAAGGAAGGAGACGGATAAGGAAGGAGATTGAAGGGGAATTGAAGGAGATGGACAAGGAAGGAGATTGAAGGGGAAGGAAGGAAGGAAGGAAGATTGAAGGGGAAAGGAAGGAGATGGACAAGGAAGGAGATTGAAGGGGGAAGGAAGGAAGGAAGGAAGGAAGGAAGGAAGGAAGGAAGGAAGGAAGGAGAGAGATTGAAAGGGAAGGGATGGAGATGGAGATGGAAGGAAGGAAGGAAGATTGAAGGGGAAAGGAAGGAGATGGAGAAGGAAGGAGATTGAAGGGGAAGGAAGGAAGGAAGGAGAGAGATTGAAAGGGAAGGGATGGAGATGGAAGAAATGAAGGAAGATTGAAGGGGAAAGGAAGGAGACGGAGAAGGAAGGAGATTGAAGGGGAATTGAAGGAGATGGACAAGGAAGGAGATTGAAGGGGAAGGAAGGAAGGAAGGAAGATTGAAGGGGAAAGGAAGGAGATGGAGAAGGAAGGAGATTGAAGGGGAAAAGAAGGAGATGGAGAAGGAAGGAGATTAAAGGGGAAAGGAAGCAGATGGACAAGGAAGGAGATTGACGGGGAAGGAAGGAAGGAAGGAAGGAAGGAAGGAAGGAAGGAAGGAGAGAGAGAGAGATTGAAAAGGAAGGGACGGAGATGGAAATGGATGGAAGTAAGGAAGACTGAAGGGGAAATAAAGCAGATGGACAAGGAAGGAGATTGAAGGGGAAGGAAGGAAGGATGGAAGATTGAAGGGGAAAGGAAGGAAGGAAGGAGAAAGAAATTGAAGGGGAATGGATGGAGATGGAGATGGAAGGAGATTGAAGGGGAAGGAAGGAAGGATGGAAGATTGAAGGGGAAAGGAAGGATGGAAGGAAGGGAGAAAGGAAGGAAAAGGAGATTGAAGGGGAAGGGATGGAGATAGAGATGGAAGGAAGGAAAGAAGATTGAAGGGGAAAGGAAGGAGATGGAGAAGGAAGGAGATTGAAGGGGAAGGAAAGAAGGAAGGAGAGAGAGATTGAAGGGGAAGGGATGGAGATGGAGAAGGAAGGAGATTGAAGGGGAAGGAAAGAAGGAAGGAGATAGTGATTGAAAAGGAAGGGATGGAGATGGAGATGGAAGGAAGGAAGGAAGATTGAAGGGGAAAGGAAGGAGATGGAGAAGGAAGGAGATTGAAGGGAAAGGAAGGATATGGACAAGGAAGGAGATTGAAGGGGAAGGAAGGAAGGAAGGAGAGAGAGATTGAAGGGGAAGTGATGGAGATGGAAGGAAGGAAGATTGAAGGGGAAAGGAAGGAGATGGAGAATGAAGGAGATTGAAAGAGAAAGGAAGGAAAGAAGGAAGGAAGATTGAAGGGGCAAGAAAAGAGATGGAGAAGAAAGGAGATTGAAGGGGAAGGAAGGAAGGAAGGCAGGCAGGAAGGAAGGAAGGCAGGAACGAAGGAGAAAGATTGAAGGGGAAGGGATGGAGATGGAGATGTAAGGAAGGAAGGAAGGAAGATTGAAGGGGAAAGGAAGGAGATGGACAAGGAAGGAGATTGAAGGGGGAAGGAAGGAGACGGAGAAGGAAGGAGATTGAAGGGGAATTGAAGGAGATGGACAAGGAAGGAGATTGAAGGGGAAGGAAGGAAGGAAGGAAGATTGAAGGGGAAAGGAAGGAGATGGACAAGGAAGGAGATTGAAGGGGGAAGGAAGGAAGGAAGGAAGGAGAGATTGAAGGGGAAGGAATGGAGATGGAGATGGAAGGAAGGAAGGAAGATTGAAGGGGAAAGGAAGGAGATGGAGAAGGAAGGAGATTGAAGGGGAAGGAAGGAAGGAAGGAGAGAGATTGAAAGGGAAGGGATGGAGATGGAAGAAATGAAGGAAGATTGAAGGGGAAAGGAAGGAGACGGAGAAGGAAGGAGATTGAAGGGGAATTGAAGGAGATGGACAAGGAAGGAGATTGAAGGGGAAGGAAGGAAGGAAGGAAGATTGAAGGGGAAAGGAAGGAGATGGAGAAGGAAGGAGATTGAAGGGGAAAAGAAGGAGATGGAGAAGGAAGGAGATTAAAGGGGAAAGGAAGCAGATGGACAAGGAAGGAGATTGACGGGGAAGGAAGGAAGGAAGGAAGGAAGGAAGGAAGGAAGGAAGGAAGGAAGGAAGGAAGGAGAGAGAGATTGAAAAGGAAGGGACGGAGATGGAAATGGATGGAAGTAAGGAAGACTGAAGGGGAAATAAAGCAGATGGACAAGGAAGGAGATTGAAGGGGAAGGAAGGAAGGATGGAGAGATTGAAGGGGAAAGGAAGGAAGGAAGGAGAAAGAAATTGAAGGGGAATGGATGGAGATGGAGATGGAAGGAGATTGAAGGGGAAGGAAGGAAGGATGGAAGATTGAAGGGGAAAGGAAGGATGGAAGGAAGGGAGAAAGGAAGGAAAAGGAGATTGAAGGGGAAGGGATGGAGATAGAGATGGAAGGAAGGAAAGAAGATTGAAGGGGAAAGGAAGGAAGGAAGATTGAAGAGCAAACGAAGGAGATGGAGATGGAAGGAGATTGAAGGGGAATTGAAGGAGATGGACAAGGAAGGAGATTGAAGGGGAAGGAAAGAAGGAAGGAGATAGTGATTGAAAAGGAAGGGATGGAGATGGAGATGGAAGGAGATTGAAGGGAAAGGAAGGATATGGACAAGGAAGGAGATTGAAGGGGAAGGAAGGAAGGAAGGAGTGAGAGATTGAAGGGGAAGTGATGGAGATGGAAGGAAGGAAGATTGAAGGGGAAAGGAAGGAGATGGAGAAGGAAGGAGATTGAAGGGGAAGGAAGGAAGGAAGGAGAGAGATTGAAAGGGAAAGGATGGAGATGGAAGAAATGAAGGAAGATTTAAGGGGAAAGGAAGGAGACGGAGAAGGAAGGAGATTGAAGGGGAATTGAAGGAGATGGACAAGGAAGGAGATTGAAGGGGAAGGAAGGAAGGAAGGAAGATTGAAGGGGAAAGGAAGGAGATGGACAAGGAAGGAGATTGAAGGGGGAAGGAAGGAAGGAAGGAAGGAAGGAAGGAAGGAAGGAAGGAAGGAAGGAGAGAGATTGAAGGGGAAGGAATGGAGATGGAGAAGGAAGGAAGGAAGATTGAAGGGGAAAGGAAGGAGATGGACAAGGAAGGAGATTGAAGGAGGAAGGAAGGAAGGAAGGAGAGATTGAAGGGGAAGGAATGGAGATGGAGATGGAAGGAAGGAAGGAAGATTGAAGGGGAAAGGAAGGAGATGGAGAAGGAAGGAGATTGAAGGGGAAGGAAGGAAGGAAGGAGAGAGATTGAAAGGGAAGGGATGGAGATGGAAGAAATGAAGGAAGATTGAAGGGGAAAGGAAGGAGACGGAGAAGGAAGGAGATTGAAGGGGAAATAAAGGAGATGGACAAGGAAGGAGATTGAAGGGGAAGGAAGGAAGGAAGGAAGATTGAAGGGGAAAGGAAGGAGATGGACAAGGAAGGAGATTGAAGGGGGAAGGAAGGAAGGAAGGAAGGAGAGATTGAAGGGGAAGGAATGGAGATGGAGATGGAAGGAAGGAAGGAAGATTGAAGGGGAAAGGAAGGAGATGGAGAAGGAAGGAGATTGAAGGGGAAGGAAGGAAGGAAGGAGAGAGATTGAAAGGGAAGGGATGGAGATGGAAGAAATGAAGGAAGATTGAAGGGGAAAGGAAGGAGACGGAGAAGGAAGGAGATTGAAGGGGAATTGAAGGAGATGGACAAGGAAGGAGATTGAAGGGGAAGGAAGGAAGGAAGGAAGATTGAAGGGGAAAGGAAGGAGATGGAGAAGGAAGGAGATTGAAGGGGAAAAGAAGGAGATGGAGAAGGAAGGAGATTAAAGGGGAAAGGAAGCAGATGGACAAGGAAGGAGATTGACGGGGAAGGAAGGAAGGAAGGAAGGAAGGAAGGAAGGAAGGAAGGAAGGAAGGAAGGAAGGAAGGAGAGAGAGATTGAAAAGGAAGGGACGGAGATGGAAATGGATGGAAGTAAGGAAGACTGAAGGGGAAATAAAGCAGATGGACAAGGAAGGAGATTGAAGGGGAAGGAAGGAAGGATGGAGAGATTGAAGGGGAAAGGAAGGAAGGAAGGAGAAAGAAATTGAAGGGGAATGGATGGAGATGGAGATGGAAGGAGATTGAAGGGGAAGGAAGGAAGGATGGAAGATTGAAGGGGAAAGGAAGGATGGAAGGAAGGGAGAAAGGAAGGAAAAGGAGATTGAAGGGGAAGGGATGGAGATAGAGATGGAAGGAAGGAAAGAAGATTGAAGGGGAAAGGAAGGAAGGAAGATTGAAGAGCAAACGAAGGAGATGGAGATGGAAGGAGATTGAAGGGGAATTGAAGGAGATGGACAAGGAAGGAGATTGAAGGGGAAGGAAAGAAGGAAGGAGATAGTGATTGAAAAGGAAGGGATGGAGATGGAGATGGAAGGAGATTGAAGGGAAAGGAAGGATATGGACAAGGAAGGAGATTGAAGGGGAAGGAAGGAAGGAAGGAGTGAGAGATTGAAGGGGAAGTGATGGAGATGGAAGGAAGGAAGATTGAAGGGGAAAGGAAGGAGATGGAGAAGGAAGGAGATTGAAGGGGAAGGAAGGAAGGAAGGAGAGAGATTGAAAGGGAAAGGATGGAGATGGAAGAAATGAAGGAAGATTTAAGGGGAAAGGAAGGAGACGGAGAAGGAAGGAGATTGAAGGGGAATTGAAGGAGATGGACAAGGAAGGAGATTGAAGGGGAAGGAAGGAAGGAAGGAAGATTGAAGGGGAAAGGAAGGAGATGGACAAGGAAGGAGATTGAAGGGGGAAGGAAGGAAGGAAGGAAGGAAGGAAGGAAGGAAGGAAGGAAGGAAGGAAGGAGAGAGATTGAAGGGGAAGGAATGGAGATGGAGAAGGAAGGAAGGAAGATTGAAGGGGAAAGGAAGGAGATGGACAAGGAAGGAGATTGAAGGAGGAAGGAAGGAAGGAAGGAGAGATTGAAGGGGAAGGAATGGAGATGGAGATGGAAGGAAGGAAGGAAGATTGAAGGGGAAAGGAAGGAGATGGAGAAGGAAGGAGATTGAAGGGGAAGGAAGGAAGGAAGGAGAGAGATTGAAAGGGAAGGGATGGAGATGGAAGAAATGAAGGAAGATTGAAGGGGAAAGGAAGGAGACGGAGAAGGAAGGAGATTGAAGGGGAATTGAAGGAGATGGACAAGGAAGGAGATTGAAGGGGAAGGAAGGAAGGAAGGAAGATTGAAGGGGAAAGGAAGGAGATGGAGAAGGAAGGAGATTGAAGGGGAAAAGAAGGAGATGGAGAAGGAAGGAGATTAAAGGAGAAAGGAAGCAGATGGACAAGGAAGGAGATTGACGGGGAAGGAAGGAAGGAAGGAAGGAAGGAAGGAAGGAAGGAAGGAAGGAAGGAAGGAAGGAGAGAGAGATTGAAAAGGAAGGGACGGAGATGGAAATGGATGGAAGGAAGGAAGACTGAAGGGGAAATAAAGCAGATGGACAAGGAAGGAGATTGAAGGGGAAGGAAGGAATGATGGAAGATTGAAGGGGAAAGGAAGGAAGGAAGGAGAAAGAAATTGAAGGGGAATGGATGGAGATGGAGATGGAAGGAGATTGAAGGGGAAGGAAGGAAGGAATGAAGATTGAAGGGGAAAGGAAGGATGGAAGGAAGGGAGAAAGGAAGGAAAAGGAGATTGAAGGGGAAGGGATGGAGATAGAGATGGAAGGAAGGAAAGAAGATTGAAGGGGAAAGGAAGGAAGGAAGATTGAAGAGCAAACGAAGGAGATGGAGATGGAAGGAGATTGAAGGGGAATTGAAGGAGATGGACAAGGAAGGAGATTGAAGGGGAAGGAAAGAAGGAAGGAGATAGTGATTGAAAAGGAAGGGATGGAGATGGAGATGGATGGAAGGAAGGAAGATTGAAGGGGAAAGGAAGGAGATTGAGAAGGAAGGAGATTGAAGGGAAAGGAAGGATATGGACAAGGAAGGAGATTGAAGGGGAAGGAAGGAAGGAGTGAGAGATTGAAGGGGAAGTGATGGAGATGGAAGGAAGGAAGATTGAAGGGGAAAGGAAGGAGATGGAGAATGAAGGAGATTGAAAGAGAAAGGAAGGAAAGAAGGAAGGAAGATTGAAGGGGCAAGAAAGGAGATGGAGAAGAAAGGAGATTGAAGGGGAAGGAAGGAAGGAAGGCAGGCAGGAAGGAAGGAAGGCAGGAAGGAAGGAGAAAGATTGAAGGGGAAGGGATGGAGATGGAGATGTAAGGAAGGAAGGAAGGAAGATTGAAGGGGAAAGGAAGGAGATGGAGAAGGAAGGAAGATTGAAGGGGAAAGGAAGGAGATGGAGAAGGAAGGAGATTGAAGGGGAAGGGAAGAAAGGAAGGAGAGAGAGAGATTGAAGGGGAAGTGATGGAGATGGAAGGAAGGAAGATTGAAGGGGAAAGGAAGGAGATGGAGAATGAAGGAGATTGAAAGAGAAAGGAAGGAAAGAAGGAAGGAAGATTGAAGGGGAAAGAAAGGAGATGGAGAAGAAAGGAGATTGAAGGGGAAGGAAGGAAGGAAGGCAGGAAGGAAGGAAGGAAGGAAGGAAGGAAGGAAGGAAGGAAGGAAGGAGAGAGATTGAAAGGGAAGGGATGGAGATGGAAGAAATGAAGGAAGATTGAAGGGGAAAGGAAGGAGACGGAGAAGGAAGGAGATTGAAGGGGAATTGAAGAAGATGGACAAGGAAGGAGATTGAAGGGGAAGGAAGGAAGGAAGATTGAAGGGGAAAGGAAGGAGATGGAAAAGGAAGGAGATTGAAGGGGAAAAGTAGGAGATGGAGAAGGAAGGAGATTAAAGGGGAAAGGAAGGAGATGGACAAGGAAGGAGATTGACGGGGAAGCAAGGAAGGAAGGAAGGAAGGAAGGAAGGAGAGAGAGATTGAAAAGGAAGGGACGGAGATGGAAATGGATGGAAGGAAGGAAGACTGAAGGGGAAATAAAGCAGATGGACAAGGAAGGAGATTGAAGGGGAAGGAAGGAATGATGGAAGATTGAAGGGGAAAGGAAGGAAGGAAGGAGAAAGAAATTGAAGGGGAATGGATGGAGATGGAGATGGAAGGAGATTGAAGGGGAAGGAAGGAAGGATGGAAGATTGAAGGGGAAAGGAAGGATGGAAGGAAGGGAGAAAGGAAGGAAAAGGAGATTGAAGGGGAAGGGATGAAGATACAGATGGAAGGAAGGAAAGAAGATTGAAGGGGAAAGGAAGGAAGGAAGATTGAAGGGGAAAGAAAGGAGATGGAGAAGAAAGGAGATTGAAGGGGAAGGAAGGAAGGAAGGCAGGAAGGAAGGAAGGATGGAAGGAAGGGAGAAAGGAAGGAAAAGGAGATTGAAGGGGAAGGGATGGAGATAGAGATGGAAGGAAGGAAAGAAGATTGAAGGGGAAAGGAAGGAGATGGAGAAGGAAGGAGATTGAAAGGGAAGGAAAGAAGGAAGGAGAGAGAGATTGAAGGGGAAGGGATGGAGATGGAGAAGGAAGGAGATTGAAGGGGAAGGAAAGAAGGAAGGAGATAGTGATTGAAAAGGAAGGGATGGAGATGGAGATGGAAGGAAGGAAGGAAGATTGAAGGGGAAAGGAAGGAGATGGAGAAGGAAGGAGATTGAAGGGAAAGGAAGGATATGGACAAGGAAGGAGATTGAAGGGGAAGGAAGGAAGGAAGGAGAGAGAGATTGAAGGGGAAGTGATGGAGATGGAAGGAAGGAAGATTGAAAGGGAAAGGAAGGAGATGGAGAATGAAGGAGATTGAAAGAGAAAGGAAGGAAAGAAGGAAGGAAGATTGAAGGGGAAAGAAAGGAGATGGAGAAGAAAGGAGATTGAAGGGGAAGGAAGGAAGGAAGGCAGGAAGGAAGGAAGGAAGGAAGGAAGGAAGGAAGGAAGGAAGGAAGGAAGGAAGGAAGGAAGGAAGGAAGGAAGGAGAGAGATTGAAAGGGAAGAGATGGAGATGGAAGAAATGAAGGAAGATTGAAGGGGAAAGGAAGGAGACGGAGAAGGAAGGAGATTGAAGGGGAATTGAAGAAGATGGACAAGGAAGGAGATTGAAGGGGAAGGAAGGAAGGAAGATTGAAGGGGAAAGGAAGGAGATGGAAAAGGAAGGAGATTGAAGGGGAAAAGTAGGAGATGGAGAAGGAAGGAGATTAAAGGGGAAAGGAAGGAGATGGACAAGGAAGGAGATTGACGGGGAAGGAAGGAAGGAAGGAAGGAAGGAAGGAAGGAGAGAGAGATTGAAAAGGAAGGGACGGAGATGGAAATGGATGGAAGGAAGGAAGACTGAAGGGGAAATAAAGCAGATGGACAAGGAAGGAGATTGAAGGGGAAGGAAGGAATGATGGAAGATTGAAGGGGAAAGGAAGGAAGGAAGGAGAAAGAAATTGAAGGGGAATGGATGGAGATGGAGATGGAAGGAGATTGAAGGGGAAGGAAGGAAGGATGGAAGATTGAAGGGGAAAGGAAGGATGGAAGGAAGGGAGAAAGGAAGGAAAAGGAGATTGAAGGGGAAGGGATGAAGATACAGATGGAAGGAAGGAAAGAAGATTGAAGGGGAAAGGAAGGAAGGAAGATTGAAGGGGAAAGAAAGGAGATGGAGAAGAAAGGAGATTGAAGGGGAAGGAAGGAAGGAAGGCAGGAAGGAAGGAAGGATGGAAGGAAGGGAGAAAGGAAGGAAAAGGAGATTGAAGGGGAAGGGATGGAGATAGAGATGGAAGGAAGGAAAGAAGATTGAAGGGGAAAGGAAGGAGATGGAGAAGGAAGGAGATTGAAAGGGAAGGAAAGAAGGAAGGAGAGAGAGATTGAAGGGGAAGGGATGGAGATGGAGAAGGAAGGAGATTGAAGGGGAGGGAAAGAAGGAAGGAGATAGTGATTGAAAAGGAAGGGATGGAGATGGAGATGGAAGGAAGGAAGGAAGATTGAAGGGGAAAGGAAGGAGATGGAGAATGAAGGAGATTGAAAGAGAAAGGAAGGAAAGAAGGAAGGAAGATTGAAGGGGCAAGAAAGGAGATGGAGAAGAAAGGAGATTGAAGGGGAAGGAAGGAAGGAAGGCAGGAAGGAAGGAAGGAAGGCAGGAAGGAAGGAGAAAGATTGAAGGGGAAGGGATGGAGATGGAGATGTAAGGAAGGAAGGAAGGAAGATTGAAGGGGAAAGGAAGGAGATGGAGAAGGAAGGAAGATTGAAGGGGAAAGGAAGGAGATGGAGAAGGAAGGAGATTGAAGGGGAAGGGAAGAAAGGAAGGAGAGAGAGATTGAAGGGGAAGTGATGGAGATGGAACGAAGGAAGATTGAAGGGGAAAGGAAGGAGATGGAGAATGAAGGAGATTGAAAGAGAAAGGAAGGAAAGAAGGAAGGAAGATTGAAGGGGAAAGAAAGGAGATGGAGAAGAAAGGAGATTGAAGGGGAAGGAAGGAAGGAAGGCAGGAAGGAAGAAGGAAGGAAGGAAGGAGAGAGATTGAAAGGGAAGGGATGGAGATGGAAGAAATGAAGGAAGATTGAAGGGGAAAGGAAGGAGACGGAGAAGGAAGGAGATTGAAGGGGAATTGAAGAAGATGGACAAGGAAGGAGATTGAAGGGGAAGGAAGGAAGGAAGATTGAAGGGGAAAGGAAGGAGATGGAAAAGGAAGGAGATTGAAGGGGAAAAGAAGGAGATGGAGAAGGAAGGAGATTAAAGGGGAAAGGAAGGAGATGGACAAGGAAGGAGATTGACGGGGAAGGAAGGAAGGAAGGAAGGAAGGAAGGAAGGAAGGAAGGAAGGAAGGAAGGAAGGAAGGAAGGAAGGAAGGAAGGAGAGAGAGATTGAAAAGGAAGGGACGGAGATGGAAATGGATGGAAGGAAGGAAGACTGAAGGGGAAATAAAGCAGATGGACAAGGAAGGAGATTGAAGGGGAAGGAAGGAATGATGGAAGATTGAAGGGGAAAGGAAGGAAGGAAGGAGAAAGAAATTGAAGG
Source organism: Bothrops alternatus (assembly GCA_034064705.1). Lineage (NCBI taxonomy): Eukaryota > Metazoa > Chordata > Lepidosauria > Squamata > Viperidae > Bothrops > Bothrops alternatus. The sequence continues at coordinate 266,187 of JARGCV010000495.1, read as the reverse complement.
GGAATGGATGGAGATGGAGATGGAAGGAGATTGAAGGGGAAGGAAGGAAGGAATGAAGATTGAAGGGGAAAGGAAGGATGGAAGGAAGGGAGAAAGGAAGGAAAAGGAGATTGAAGGGGAAGGGATGGAGATAGAGATGGAAGGAAGGAAAGAAGATTGAAGGGGAAAGGAAGGAAGGAAGATTGAAGAGCAAACGAAGGAGATGGAGATGGAAGGAGATTGAAGGGGAATTGAAGGAGATGGAGAAGGAAGGAGATTGAAGGGGAAGGAAAGAAGGAAGGAGATAGTGATTGAAAAGGAAGGGATGGAGATGGAGATGGATGGAAGGAAGGAAGATTGAAGGGGAAAGGAAGGAGATTGAGAAGGAAGGAGATTGAAGGGAAAGGAAGGATATGGACAAGGAAGGAGATTGAAGGGGAAGGAAGGAAGGAAGGAGTGAGAGATTGAAGGGGAAGTGATGGAGATGGAAGGAAGGAAGATTGAAGGGGAAAGGAAGGAGATGGAGAATGAAGGAGATTGAAAGAGAAAGGAAGGAAAGAAGGAAGGAAGATTGAAGGGGCAAGAAAGGAGATGGAGAAGAAAGGAGATTGAAGGGGAAGGAAGGAAGGAAGGCAGGCAGGAAGGAAGGAAGGCAGGAAGGAAGGAGAAAGATTGAAGGGGAAGGGATGGAGATGGAGATGTAAGGAAGGAAGGAAGGAAGATTGAAGGGGAAAGGAAGGAGATGGAGAAGGAAGGAAGATTGAAGGGGAAAGGAAGGAGATGGAGAAGGAAGGAGATTGAAGGGGAAGGGAAGAAAGGAAGGAGAGAGTGAGATTGAAGGGGAAGTGATGGAGATGGAAGGAAGGAAGATTGAAGGGGAAAGGAAGGAGATGGAGAATGAAGGAGATTGAAAGAGAAAGGAAGGAAAGAAGGAAGGAAGATTGAAGGGGAAAGAAAGGAGATGGAGAAGAAAGGAGATTGAAGGGGAAGGAAGGCAGGAAGGAAGGAAGGAAGGAAGGAAGGAAGGAAGGAAGGAAGGAAGGAAGGAAGGAAGGAAGGAAGGAGAGAGATTGAAAGGGAAGGGATGGAGATGGAAGAAATGAAGGAAGATTGAAGGGGAAAGGAAGGAGACGGAGAAGGAAGGAGATTGAAGGGGAATTGAAGAAGATGGACAAGGAAGGAGATTGAAGGGGAAGGAAGGAAGGAAGATTGAAGGGGAAAGGAAGGAGATGGAAAAGGAAGGAGATTGAAGGGGAAAAGTAGGAGATGGAGAAGGAAGGAGATTAAAGGGGAAAGGAAGGAGATGGACAAGGAAGGAGATTGACGGGGAAGGAAGGAAGGAAGGAAGGAAGAAAGGAAGGAAGGAGAGAGAGATTGAAAAGGAAGGGACGGAGATGGAAATGGATGGAAGGAAGGAAGACTCAAGGGGAAATAAAGCAGATGGACAAGGAAGGAGATTGAAGGGGAAGGAAGGAATGATGGAAGATTGAAGGGGAAAGGAAGGAAGGAAGGAGATAGAAATTGAAGGGGAATGGATGGAGATGGAGATGGAAGGAGATTGAAGGGGAAGGAAGGAAGGATGGAAGATTGAAGGGGAAAGGAAGGATGGAAGGAAGGGAGAAAGGAAGGAAAAGGAGATTGAAGGGGAAGGGATGAAGATACAGATGGAAGGAAGGAAAGAAGATTGAAGGGGAAAGGAAGGAAGGAAGATTGAAGGGGAAAGAAAGGAGATGGAGAAGAAAGGAGATTGAAGGGGAAGGAAGGAAGGAAGGCAGGAAGGAAGGAAGGATGGAAGGAAGGGAGAAAGGAAGGAAAAGGAGATTGAAGGGGAAGGGATGGAGATAGAGATGGAAGGAAGGAAAGAAGATTGAAGGGGAAAGGAAGGAGATGGAGAAGGAAGGAGATTGAAAGGGAAGGAAAGAAGGAAGGAGAGAGAGATTGAAGGGGAAGGGATGGAGATGGAGAAGGAAGGAGATTGAAGGGGAGGGAAAGAAGGAAGGAGATAGTGATTGAAAAGGAAGGGATGGAGATGGAGATGGAAGGAAGGAAGGAAGATTGAAGGGGAAAGGAAGGAGATGGAGAAGGAAGGAGATTGAAGGGAAAGGAAGGATATGGACAAGGAAGGAGATTGAAGGGGAAGGAAGGAAGGAAGGAGAGAGAGATTGAAGGGGAAGTGATGGAGATGGAAGGAAGGAAGATTGAAGGGGAAAGGAAGGAGATGGAGAATGAAGGAGATTGAAAGAGAAAGGAAGGAAAGAAGGAAGGAAGATTGAAGGGGCAAGAAAGGAGATGGAGAAGAAAGGAGATTGAAGGGGAAGGAAGGAAGGAAGGCAGGAAGGAAGGAAGGAAGGCAGGAAGGAAGGAGAAAGATTGAAGGGGAAGGGATGGAGATGGAGATGTAAGGAAGGAAGGAAGGAAGATTGAAGGGGAAAGGAAGGAGATGGAGAAGGAAGGAAGATTGAAGGGGAAAGGAAGGAGATGGAGAAGGAAGGAGATTGAAGGGGAAGGGAAGAAAGGAAGGAGAGAGAGATTGAAGGGGAAGTGATGGAGATGGAACGAAGGAAGATTGAAGGGGAAAGGAAGGAGATGGAGAATGAAGGAGATTGAAAGAGAAAGGAAGGAAAGAAGGAAGGAAGATTGAAGGGGAAAGAAAGGAGATGGAGAAGAAAGGAGATTGAAGGGGAAGGAAGGAAGGAAGGCAGGAAGGAAGAAGGAAGGAAGGAAGGAGAGAGATTGAAAGGGAAGGGATGGAGATGGAAGAAATGAAGGAAGATTGAAGGGGAAAGGAAGGAGACGGAGAAGGAAGGAGATTGAAGGGGAATTGAAGAAGATGGACAAGGAAGGAGATTGAAGGGGAAGGAAGGAAGGAAGATTGAAGGGGAAAGGAAGGAGATGGAAAAGGAAGGAGATTGAAGGGGAAAAGAAGGAGATGGAGAAGGAAGGAGATTAAAGGGGAAAGGAAGGAGATGGACAAGGAAGGAGATTGACGGGGAAGGAAGGAAGGAAGGAAGGAAGGAAGGAAGGAAGGAAGGAAGGAAGGAAGGAAGGAGAGAGAGATTGAAAAGGAAGGGACGGAGATGGAAATGGATGGAAGGAAGGAAGACTGAAGGGGAAATAAAGCAGATGGACAAGGAAGGAGATTGAAGGGGAAGGAAGGAATGATGGAAGATTGAAGGGGAAAGGAAGGAAGGAAGGAGAAAGAAATTGAAGGGGAATGGATGGAGATGGAGATGGAAGGAGATTGAAGGGGAAGGAAGGAAGGAATGAAGATTGAAGGGGAAAGGAAGGATGGAAGGAAGGGAGAAAGGAAGGAAAAGGAGATTGAAGGGGAAGGGATGGAGATAGAGATGGAAGGAAGGAAAGAAGATTGAAGGGGAAAGGAAGGAAGGAAGATTGAAGAGCAAACGAAGGAGATGGAGATGGAAGGAGATTGAAGGGGAATTGAAGGAGATGGACAAGGAAGGAGATTGAAGGGGAAGGAAAGAAGGAAGGAGATAGTGATTGAAAAGGAAGGGATGGAGATGGAGATGGATGGAAGGAAGGAAGATTGAAGGGGAAAGGAAGGAGATTGAGAAGGAAGGAGATTGAAGGGAAAGGAAGGATATGGACAAGGAAGGAGATTGAAGGGGAAGGAAGGAAGGAAGGAGTGAGAGATTGAAGGGGAAGTGATGGAGATGGAAGGAAGGAAGATTGAAGGGGAAAGGAAGGAGATGGAGAATGAAGGAGATTGAAAGAGAAAGGAAGGAAAGAAGGAAGGAAGATTGAAGGGGCAAGAAAGGAGATGGAGAAGAAAGGAGATTGAAGGGGAAGGAAGGAAGGAAGGCAGGCAGGAAGGAAGGAAGGCAGGAAGGAAGGAGAAAGATTGAAGGGGAAGGGATGGAGATGGAGATGTAAGGAAGGAAGGAAGGAAGATTGAAGGGGAAAGGAAGGAGATGGAGAAGGAAGGAAGATTGAAGGGGAAAGGAAGGAGATGGAGAAGGAAGGAGATTGAAGGGGAAGGGAAGAAAGGAAGGAGAGAGAGAGATTGAAGGGGAAGTGATGGAGATGGAAGGAAGGAAGATTGAAGGGGAAAGGAAGGAGATGGAGAATGAAGGAGATTGAAAGAGAAAGGAAGGAAAGAAGGAAGGAAGATTGAAGGGGAAAGAAAGGAGATGGAGAAGAAAGGAGATTGAAGGGGAAGGAAGGAAGGAAGGAAGGAAGGAAGGAAGGAAGGAAGGAAGGAAGGAGAGAGATTGAAAGGGAAGGGATGGAGATGGAAGAAATGAAGGAAGATTGAAGGGGAAAGGAAGGAGATGGAAAAGGAAGGAGATTGAAGGGGAAAAGTAGGAGATGGAGAAGGAAGGAGATTAAAGGGGAAAGGAAGGAGATGGACAAGGAAGGAGATTGACGGGGAAGGAAGGAAGGAAGGAAGGAAGGAAGGAAGGAAGGAAGGAAGGAGAGAGAGATTGAAAAGGAAGGGACGGAGATGGAAATGGATGGAAGGAAGGAAGACTGAAGGGGAAATAAAGCAGATGGACAAGGAAGGAGATTGAAGGGGAAGGAAGGAATGATGGAAGATTGAAGGGGAAAGGAAGGAAGGAAGGAGAAAGAAATTGAAGGGGAATGGATGGAGATGGAGATGGAAGGAGATTGAAGGGGAAGGAAGGAAGGATGGAAGATTGAAGGGGAAAGGAAGGATGGAAGGAACGGAGAAAGGAAGGAAAAGGAGATTGAATGGGAAGGGATGAAGATACAAATGGAAGGAAGGAAAGAAGATTGAAGGGGAAAGGAAGGAAGGAAGATTGAAGGGGAAAGAAAGGAGATGGAGAAGAAAGGAGATTGAAGGGGAAGGAAGGAAGGAAGGCAGGAAGGAAGGAAGGATGGAAGGAAGGGAGAAAGGAAGGAAAAGGAGATTGAAGGGGAAGGGATGGAGATAGAGATGGAAGGAAGGAAAGAAGATTGAAGGGGGAAGGAAGGAGATGGAGAAGGAAGGAGATTGAAAGGTAAGGAAAGAAGGAAGGAGAGAGAGATTGAAGGGGAAGGGATGGAGATGGAGAAGGAAGGAGATTGAAGGGGAAGGAAAGAAGGAAGGAGATAGTGATTGAAAAAAAAGGGATGGAGATGGAGATGGAAGGAAGGAAGGAAGATTGAAGGGGAAAGGAAGGAGATGGAGAAGGAAGGAGATTGAAGGGAAAGGAAGGATATGGACAAGGAAGGAGATTGAAGGGGAAGGAAGGAAGGAAGGAGAGAGAGATTGAAGGGGAAGTGATGGAGATGGAAGGAAGGAAGATTGAAGGGGAAAGGAAGGAGATGGAGAATGAAGGAGATTGAAAGAGAAAGGAAGGAAAGAAGGAAGGAAGATTGAAGGGGCAAGAAAGGAGATGGAGAAGAAAGGAGATTGAAGGGGAAGGAAGGAAGGAAGGCAGGAAGGAAGGAAGGAAGGCAGGAAGGAAGGAGAAAGATTGAAGGGGAAGGGATGGAGATGGAGATGTAAGGAAGGAAGGAAGGAAGATTGAAGGGGAAAGGAAGGAGATGGAGAAGGAAGGAAGATTGAAGGGGAAAGGAAGGAGATGGAGAAGGAAGGAGATTGAAGGGGAAGGGAAGAAAGGAAGGAGAGAGAGATTGAAGGGGAAGTGATGGAGATGGAACGAAGGAAGATTGAAGGGGAAAGGAAGGAGATGGAGAATGAAGGAGATTGAAAGAGAAAGGAAGGAAAGAAGGAAGGAAGATTGAAGGGGAAAGAAAGGAGATGGAGAAGAAAGGAGATTGAAGGGGAAGGAAGGAAGGAAGGCAGGAAGGAAGAAGGAAGGAAGGAAGGAGAGAGATTGAAAGGGAAGTGATGGAGATGGAAGAAATGAAGGAAGATTGAAGGGGAAAGGAAGGAGACGGAGAAGGAAGGAGATTGAAGGGGAATTGAAGAAGATGGACAAGGAAGGAGATTGAAGGGGAAGGAAGGAAGGAAGATTGAAGGGGAAAGGAAGGAGATGGAAAAGGAAGGAGATTGAAGGGGAAAAGAAGGAGATGGAGAAGGAAGGAGATTAAAGGGGAAAGGAAGGAGATGGACAAGGAAGGAGATTGACGGGGAAGGAAGGAAGGAAGGAAGGAAGGAAGGAGAGAGAGATTGAAAAGGAAGGGACGGAGATGGAAATGGATGGAAGGAAGGAAGACTGAAGGGGAAATAAAGCAGATGGACAAGGAAGGAGATTGAAGGGGAAGGAAGGAATGATGGAAGATTGAAGGGGAAAGGAAGGAAGGAAGGAGAAAGAAATTGAAGGGGAATGGATGGAGATGGAGATGGAAGGAGATTGAAGGGGAAGGAAGGAAGGATGGAAGATTGAAGGGGAAAGGAAGGATGGAAGGAAGGGAGAAAGGAAGGAAAAGGAGATTGAAGGGGAAGGGATGAAGATACAGATGGAAGGAAGGAAAGAAGATTGAAGGGGAAAGGAAGGAAGGAAGATTGAAGAGCAAACGAAGGAGATGGAGATGGAAGGAGATTGAAGGGGAGAGGAAGGAGATGGAGAAGAAAGGAGATTGAAGGAGGAAGGAAGGAAGGAAGAAAGGAAGGAGAGAGTGATTGAAAAGGAAGGGATGGAGATGGAAGGAAGGAAGGAAGATTGAAGGGGAAAGGAAGGAGATGGAGAATGAAGGAGATTGAATGGAAAGGAAGGAGATGGACGAGGAAGGAAATTGAAGGGGAAGGAAGAAAGGAAGGAAGGAGAAAGAAATTGAAGGGGAAGGGATAGAGATGGAGATGGAAGGAGATTGAAGGGGAAAGGAAGGAGATGGAGAAGGAAGGAGATTGAAGGGGAAAGGAAGGAAGGAAGATTGAAGGGGAAACGGAGGAGATGGAGAAGGGAGGAGATTGAAGGGGAAGGAAGGAAGGAAGGAGAAAGATTGAAGGGGAAGGGATGGAGATGGAGATGGAAGGAAGGAAGATTGAAGGGGAAAGGAAGGAGATGGAGAAGAAAGGAGATTGAAGGGGAAGGAAGGAATTAGAGAGATTGAAGGGGAAGGGATGGAGATGGAAGGAAGGAAGGAAGATTGAAGGGGAAAGGAAGGAGATGGAGAAGGAAGGAGATTGAAGGGGGAAGGAAGGACGGAAGGAGAGATTGAAGGGGAAGGAATGGAGATGGAGATGGAAGGAAGGAAGGAAGATTGAAGGGGAAAGGAAGGAGATGGAGAAGGAAGGAGATTGAAGGGGAAGGAAGGAAGGAAGGAAGGAAGGAAGGAAGGAAGGAAGGAAGGAAGGAAGGAGAATGATTGAAAGGAAAGGGATGGAGATGGAAATGGATGGAAGGAAGGAAGATTGAAGGGGAAATATAGCAGATGGACAAGGAAGGAGATTGAAGGGGAATGAAGTAAGGATGGAAGATTAAAGGGGAAAGGAAGGATGGAAGGAACGAAGGAAGGAAGGAGAAAGAAATTGAAAGGGAATGGATGGAGATGGAGATGGAAGGAGATTGAAGGGGAAGGAAGGAAGGACGGAAGATTGAAGGGGAAAGGAAGGATGGAAGGAAGGAAGAAAGGAAGGAAAAAGAGATTGAAGGGGAAGGGATGGAGATACAGATGGAAGGAAGGAAAGAAGATTGAAGGGGAAAGGAAGGAGATGGAGAAGGAAGGAAATTGAAGGGGGAAGGAAGGAAGGAAGGAAGATTGAAGTGGAAACGAAGGAGATGGAGAAGGAAGGAGATTGAAGGGGAAGGGAAGAAAGGAAGGAGAGAGTGATTGAAAAGGAAGAGATGGAGATGGAAGGAAGGAAGGAAGATTGAAGGGGAAAGGAAGGAGATGGAGAATGAAGGAGATTGAATGGAAAGGAAACAAATGGATGAGGAAGGAGATTGAAGGGGAAGGAAGAAAGGAAGGAGAGAGAGAGATTGAAGGGGAAGTGATGGAGATGGAAGGAAGGAAGATTGAAGGGGAAAGAAAGGAAGGAAGGAAGGAGAAAGAAATTGAAGGGGAAGGGATAGAGATGGAGATGGAAGGAGATTGAAGGGGAAAGGAAGGAGATGGAGAAGGAAGGAGATTGAAGGGGAAAGGAAGGAAGGAAGATTGAAGGGGAAACGAAGGAGATGGAGAAGGAAGAAGATTGAAGGGGAGGGAAGGAATTAGAGAGATTGAAGGGGAAAGGAAGGATGGAAGGAAGGAAGGAAGGAGAAAGAAATTGAAGGGGAAGGGATAGAGATGGAGATGGAAAGAGATTGAAGGGGAAATGAAGGAGATGGAGATGGAAGGAGATTGAAGGGGAAAGGAAGGAAGGAAGATTGAAGAGGAAACGAAGGAGATGGAGATGGAAGGAGATTGAAGGGGAGAGGAAGGAGATGGGGAAGGAAGGAGATTAAAGGAGGAAGGAAGGAAGGAAGGAAGGAGAGAGTGATTGAAAAGGAAGAGATGGAGATGGAAGGAAGGAAGGAAGATTGAAGGGGAAACGAAGGAGATGGAGAATGAAGGAGATTGAATGGAAAGGAAGGAGATGGACGAGGAAGGAGATTGAAGGGGAAGGAAGAAAGGAAGGAGAGAGAGATTGAAGGGGAAGTGATGGAGATGGAAGGAAGGAAGATTGAAGGGGAAAGAAAGGAAGGAAGGAAGGAGAAAGAAATTGAAGGGGAAGGGATAGAGATGGAGATGGAAGGAGATTGAAGGGGAAAGGAAGGAGATGGAGAAGGAAGGAGATTGAAGGGGAAAGGAAGGAAGGAAGATTGAAGGGGAAACGAAGGAGATGGAGAAGGAAGGAGATTGAAGGGGAGGGAAGGAATTAGAGAGATTGAAGGGGAAGGGATGGAGATGGAGAAGGAAGGAAGGAAGATTGAAGGGGAAAGGAAGGAGATGGAGAAGGAAGGAGATTGAAGGGGGAAGGAAGGAAGGAAGGAAGGAGAGAGATTGAAGGGGAAGGGATGGAGATGGAGAAGGAAGGAAGGAAGATTGAAGGGGAAAGGAAGGAGATGGACAAGGAAGGAGATTAAAGGAGGAAGGAAAGAAGGAAGGAAGGAAGGAGAGAGATTGAAGGGGAAGGGATGGAGATGGAGAAGGAAGGAAGGAAGATTGAAGGGGAAAGGAAGGAGATGGACAAGGAAGGAGATTGAAGGGGGAAGGAAGGAAGGAAGGAAGGAAGGAAGGAGAGAGATTGAAGGGGAAGGGATGGAGATGGAGAAGGAAGGAAGGAAGATTGAAGGGGAAAGGAAGGAGATGGACAAGGAAGGAGATTTAAGGGGGAAGGAAGGAAGGAAGGAAGGAAGGAAGGAGAGAGATTGAAGGGGAAGGGATGGAGATGGAGAAGGAAGGAAGGAAGATTGAAGGGGAAAGGAAGGAGATGGACAAGGAAGGAGATTGAAGGAGGAAGGAAGGAAGGAAGGAAGGAAGGAAGGAAGGAAGGAAGGAGAGATTGAAGGGTAAGGAATGGAGATGGAGATGGAAGGAAGGAAGGAAGATTGAAGGGGAAAGGAAGGAAGGAAGGAGAGAGATTGAAAGGGAAGGGATGGAGATGGAAGAAATGAAGGAAGATTGAAGGGGAAAGGAAGGAGACGGAGAAGGAAGGAGATTGAAGGGGAATTGAAGGAGATGGACAAGGAAGGAGATTGAAGGGGAAGGAAGGAAGGAAGGAAGATTGAAGGGGAAAGGAAGGAGATGGAGAAGGAAGGAGATTGAAGGGGAAAAGAAGGAGATGGAGAAGGAAGGAGATTAAAGGGGAAAGGAAGCAGATGGACAAGGAAGGAGATTGACGGGGAAGGAAGGAAGGAAGGAAGGAAGGAAGGAGAGAGAGATTGAAAAGGAAGGGACGGAGATGGAAATGGATGGATGGAAGGAAGACTGAAGGGGAAATAAAGCAGATGGACAAGGAAGGAGATTGAAGGGGAAGGAAGGATGGAAGATTGAAGGGGAAAGGAAGGAAGGAAGGAGAAAGAAATTGAAGGGGAATGGATGGAGATGGAGATGGAAGGAGATTGAAGGGGAAGGAAGGAAGGATGGAAGATTGAAGGGGAAAGGAAGGATGGAAGGAAGGGAGAAAGGAAGGAAAAGGAGATTGAAGGGGAAGGGATGGAGATAGAGATGGAAGGAAGGAAAGAAGATTGAAGGGGAAAGGAAGGAGATGGAGAAGGAAGGAGATTGAAGGGGAAAGGAAGGAGATGGAGAAGGAAGGAAATTGAAGGGGAAGGAAAGAAGGAAGGAGAGAGAGATTGAAGGGGAAGGGATGTAGATGGAGAAGGAAGGAGATTGAAGGGGAAGGAAGGAAGGAAGGAGATAGTGATTGAAAAGGAAGGGATGGAGATGGAGATGGAAGGAAGGAAGGAAGATTGAAGGGGAAAGGAAGGAGATGGAGAAGGAAGGAGATTGAAGGGAAAGGAAGGATATGGACAAGGAAGGAGATTGAAGGGGAAGGAAGGAAGGAAGGAGAGAGAGATTGAAGGGGAAGTGATGGAGATGGAAGGAAGGAAGATTGAAGGGGAAAGGAAGGAGATGGAGAATGAAGGAGATTGAAAGAGAAAGGAAGGAAAGAAGGAAGGAAGATTGAAGGGGAAAGAAAGGAGATGGAGAAGAAAGGAGATTGAAGGGGAAGGAAGGAAGGAAGGAAGGAAGGAAGGAGAGAGATTGAAGGGGAAGGGATGGAGATGGAGATGGAAGGACGGAAGGAAAGAAGATTGAAGGGGAAAGGAAGGAGATGGAGAAGGAAGGAGATTGAAGGGGAAAGGAAGGAAGGAAGGAAGGAAGATTGAAGGGGGAACGAAGGAGATGGAGAAGGAAGGAGATTGAAGGACAAGGAAGGAAGGAGAAAGATTGAAGGGGAAGGGATGGAGATGGAAGGAAGAAAGAAAGATTGAACGGGAAAGGAAGGAGATGGAGAAGGAAGGAGATTGAAGGGGAAAGGAAGGAGATGGAGAAGGAAGTAGATTGAAGGGGAAGGAAGGAAGGAAGGAAGGAAGGAAGGAAGGAAGGAAGGAAGGAAGGAAGGAGAGAGAGATTGAAGGGGAAGGGATGGAGATGGAGATGGAAAAAAGGAAGGAAGGAAGGAAGATTGAAGGGGAAAGGAAGGAGATGGAGAAGGAAGGAGATTGAAGGGGAAGGAAGGAAGGACAAAGATTGAAGGGGAAGGGGTGGAGATGGAAGGAAGGAAGGAAGATTGAAGGGGAAAAGAAGGAGATGGAGAAAAATGGAGATTGAAGTGGAAAGGAAGGAGATGGAGAAGGAAGGAGATTGAAGGGGAAGGAAGGAAGGAAGGAAGGAGAGAGAGAGATTGAAGGGGAAGGGATGGGGATGGAGAAGGAAGGAGATTGACGGGGAAGGAAGGAAGGAAGGAAGGAAGGAAGGAAGGAAGGAAGGAGAGAGAGATTGAAAAGGAAGGGACGGAGATGGAAATGGATGGAAGGAAGGAAGACTGAAGGGGAAATAAAGCAGATGGACAAGGAAGGAGATTGAAGGGGAAGGAAGGAATGATGGAAGATTGAAGGGGAAAGGAAGGAAGGAAGGAGAAAGAAATTGAAGGGGAATGGATGGAGATGGAGATGGAAGGAGATTGAAGGGGAAGGAAGGAAGGATGGAAGATTGAAGGGGAAAGGAAGGATGGAAGGAAGGGAGAAAGGAAGGAAAAGGAGATTGAAGGGGAAGGGATGGAGATAGAGATGGAAGGAAGGAAAGAAGATTGAAGGGGAAAGGAAGGAAGGAAGATTGAAGAGCAAACGAAGGAGATGGAGATGGAAGGAGATTGAAGGGGAATTGAAGGAGATGGACAAGGAAGGAGATTGAAGGGGAAGGAAAGAAGGAAGGAGATAGTGATTGAAAAGGAAGGGATGGAGATGGAGATGGAAGGAAGGAAGGAAGATTGAAGGGGAAAGGAAGGAGATGGAGAAGGAAGGAGATTGAAGGGAAAGGAAGGATATGGACAAGGAAGGAGATTGAAGGGGAAGGAAGGAAGGAAGGAGTGAGAGATTGAAGGGGAAGTGATGGAGATGGAAGGAAGGAAGATTGAAGGGGAAAGGAAGGAGATGGAGAAGGAAGGAGATTGAAGGGGAAGGAAGGAAGGAAGGAAGGAGAGAGATTGAAAGGGAAAGGATGGAGATGGAAGAAATGAAGGAAGATTTAAGGGGAAAGGAAGGAGACGGAGAAGGAAGGAGATTGAAGGGGAATTGAAGGAGATGGACAAGGAAGGAGATTGAAGGGGAAGGAAGGAAGGAAGGAAGATTGAAGGGGAAAGGAAGGAGATGGAGAAGGAAGGAGATTGAAGGGGAAAAGAAGGAGATGGAGAAGGAAGGAGATTAAAGGGGAAAGGAAGCAGATGGACAAGGAAGGAGATTGACGGGGAAGGAAGGAAGGAAGGAAGGAAGGAAGGAAGGAAGGAAGGAAGGAAGGAAGGAGAGAGAGATTGAAAAGGAAGGGACGGAGATGGAAATGGATGGAAGGAAGGAAGACTGAAGGGGAAATAAAGCAGATGGACAAGGAAGGAGATTGAAGGGGAAGGAAGGAAGGATGGAGAGATTGAAGGGGAAAGGAAGGAAGGAAGGAGAAAGAAATTGAAGGGGAATAGATGGAGATGGAGATGGAAGGAGATTGAAGGGGAAGGAAGGAAGGATGGAAGATTGAAGGGGAAAGGAAGGATGGAAGGAAGGGAGAAAGGAAGGAAAAGGAGATTGAAGGGGAAGGGATGGAGATAGAGATGGAAGGAAGGAAAGAAGATTGAAGGGGAAAGGAAGGAAGGAAGATTGAAGAGCAAACGAAGGAGATGGAGATGGAAGGAGATTGAAGGGGAATTGAAGGAGATGGACAAGGAAGGAGATTGAAGGGGAAGGAAAGAAGGAAGGAGATAGTGATTGAAAAGGAAGGGATGGAGATGGAGATGGAAGGAAGGAAGGAAGATTGAAGGGGAAAGGAAGGAGATGGAGAAGGAAGGAGATTGAAGGGAAAGGAAGGATATGGACAAGGAAGGAGATTGAAGGGGAAGGAAGGAAGGAAGGAGAGAGAGATTGAAGGGGAAGTGATGGAGATGGAAGGAAGGAAGATTGAAGGGGAAAGGAAGGAGATGGAGAATGAAGGAGATTGAAAGAGAAAGGAAGGAAAGAAGGAAGGAAGATTGAAGGGGCAAGAAAGGAGATGGAGAAGAAAGGAGATTGAAGGGGAAGGAAGGAAGGAAGGCAGGAAGGAAGGAAGGAAGGCAGGAAGGAAGGAGAAAGATTGAAGGGGAAGGGATGGAGATGGAGATGTAAGGAAGGAAGGAAGGAAGATTGAAGGGGAAAGGAAGGAGATGGAGAAGGAAGGAAGATTGAAGGGGAAAGGAAGGAGATGGAGAAGGAAGGAGATTGAAGGGGAAGGGAAGAAAGGAAGGAGAGAGAGATTGAAGGGGAAGTGATGGAGATGGAACGAAGGAAGATTGAAGGGGAAAGGAAGGAGATGGAGAATGAAGGAGATTGAAAGAGAAAGGAAGGAAAGAAGGAAGGAAGATTGAAGGGGAAAGAAAGGAGATGGAGAAGAAAGGAGATTGAAGGGGAAGGAAGGAAGGAAGGCAGGAAGGAAGAAGGAAGGAAGGAAGGAGAGAGATTGAAAGGGAAGGGATGGAGATGGAAGAAATGAAGGAAGATTGAAGGGGAAAGGAAGGAGACGGAGAAGGAAGGAGATTGAAGGGGAATTGAAGAAGATGGACAAGGAAGGAGATTGAAGGGGAAGGAAGGAAGGAAGATTGAAGGGGAAAGGAAGGAGATGGAAAAGGAAGGAGATTGAAGGGGAAAAGAAGGAGATGGAGAAGGAAGGAGATTAAAGGGGAAAGGAAGGAGATGGACAAGGAAGGAGATTGACGGGGAAGGAAGGAAGGAAGGAAGGAAGGAGAGAGAGATTGAAAAGGAAGGGACGGAGATGGAAATGGATGGAAGGAAGGAAGACTGAAGGGGAAATAAAGCAGATGGACAAGGAAGGAGATTGAAGGGGAAGGAAGGAATGATGGAAGATTGAAGGGGAAAGGAAGGAAGGAAGGAGAAAGAAATTGAAGGGGAATGGATGGAGATGGAGATGGAAGGAGATTGAAGGGGAAGGAAGGAAGGATGGAAGATTGAAGGGGAAAGGAAGGATGGAAGGAAGGGAGAAAGGAAGGAAAAGGAGATTGAAGGGGAAGGGATGAAGATACAGATGGAAGGAAGGAAAGAAGATTGAAGGGGAAAGGAAGGAAGGAAGATTGAAGAGCAAACGAAGGAGATGGAGAAGAAAGGAGATTGAAGGAGGAAGGAAGGAAGGAAGAAAGGAAGGAGAGAGTGATTGAAAAGGAAGGGATGGAGATGGAAGGAAGGAAGGAAGATTGAAGGGGAAAGGAAGGAGATGGAGAATGAAGGAGATTGAATGGAAAGGAAGGAGATGGACGAGGAAGGAAATTGAAGGGGAAGGAAGAAAGGAAGGAAGGAGAAAGAAATTGAAGGGGAAGGGATAGAGATGGAGATGGAAGGAGATTGAAGGGGAAAGGAAGGAGATGGAGAAGGAAGGAGATTGAAGGGGAAAGGAAGGAAGGAAGATTGAAGGGGAAACGGAGGAGATGGAGAAGGGAGGAGATTGAAGGGGAAGGAAGGAAGGAAGGAGAAAGATTGAAGGGGAAGGGATGGAGATGGAGATGGAAGGAAGGAAGATTGAAGGGGAAAGGAAGGAGATGGAGAAGAAAGGAGATTGAAGGGGAAGGAAGGAATTAGAGAGATTGAAGGGGAAGGGATGGAGATGGAAGGAAGGAAGGAAGATTGAAGGGGAAAGGAAGGAGATGGAGAAGGAAGGAGATTGAAGGGGGAAGGAAGGACGGAAGGAGAGATTGAAGGGGAAGGAATGGAGATGGAGATGGAAGGAAGGAAGGAAGATTGAAGGGGAAAGGAAGGAGATGGAGAAGGAAGGAGATTGAAGGGGAAGGAAGGAAGGAAGGAAGGAAGGAAGGAAGGAAGGAGAATGATTGAAAGGAAAGGGATGGAGATGGAAATGGATGGAAGGAAGGAAGATTGAAGGGGAAATATAGCAGATGGACAAGGAAGGAGATTGAAGGGGAATGAAGTAAGGATGGAAGATTAAAGGGGAAAGGAAGGATGGAAGGAACGAAGGAAGGAAGGAGAAAGAAATTGAAAGGGAATGGATGGAGATGGAGATGGAAGGAGATTGAAGGGGAAGGAAGGAAGGATGGAAGATTGAAGGGGAAAGGAAGGATGGAAGGAAGGAAGAAAGGAAGGAAAAAGAGATTGAAGGGGAAGGGATGGAGATACAGATGGAAGGAAGGAAAGAAGAATGAAGGGGAAAGGAAGGAGATGGAGAAGGAAGGAAATTGAAGGGGAAAGGAAGGAAGGAAGGAAGATTGAAGTGGAAACGAAGGAGATGGAGAAGGAAGGAGATTGAAGGGGAAGGGAAGAAAGGAAGGAGAGAGTGATTGAAAAGGAAGAGATGGAGATGGAAGGAAGGAAGGAAGATTGAAGGGGAAAGGAAGGAGATGGAGAATGAAGGAGATTGAATGGAAAGGAAACAAATGGACGAGGAAGGAGATTGAAGGGGAAGGAAGAAAGGAAGGAGAGAGAGAGATTGAAGGGGAAGTGATGGAGATGGAAGGAAGGAAGATTGAAGGGGAAAGAAAGGAAGGAAGGAAGGAGAAAGAAATTGAAGGGGAAGGGATAGAGATGGAGATGGAAGGAGATTGAAGGGGAAAGGAAGGAGATGGAGAAGGAAGGAGATTGAAGGGGAAAGGAAGGAAGGAAGATTGAAGGGGAAACGAAGGAGATGGAGAAGGAAGGAGATTGAAGGGGAGGGAAGGAATTAGAGAGATTGAAGGGGAAAGGAAGGATGGAAGGAAGGAAGGAAGGAGAAAGAAATTGAAGGGGAAGGGATAGAGATGGAGATGGAAAGAGATTGAAGGGGAAATGAAGGAGATGGAGATGGAAGGAGATTGAAGGGGAAAGGAAGGAAGGAAGATTGAAGAGGAAACGAAGGAGATGGAGATGGAAGGAGATTGAAGGGGAGAGGAAGGAGATGGGGATGGAAGGAGATTAAAGGAGGAAGGAAGGAAGGAAGGAAGGAGAGAGTGATTGAAAAGGAAGAGATGGAGATGGAAGGAAGGAAGGAAGATTGAAGGGGAAACGAAGGAGATGGAGAATGAAGGAGATTGAATGGAAAGGAAGGAGATGGACGAGGAAGGAGATTGAAGGGGAAGGAAGAAAGGAAGGAGAGAGAGATTGAAGGGGAAGTGATGGAGATGGAAGGAAGGAAGATTGAAGGGGAAAGAAAGGAAGGAAGGAAGGAGAAAGAAATTGAAGGGGAAGGGATAGAGATGGAGATGGAAGGAGATTGAAGGGGAAAGGAAGGAGATGGAGAAGGAAGGAGATTGAAGGGGAAAGGAAGGAAGGAAGATTGAAGGGGAAACGAAGGAGATGGAGAAGGAAGGAGATTGAAGGGGAGGGAAGGAATTAGAGAGATTGAAGGGGAAGGGATGGAGATGGAGAAGGAAGGAAGGAAGATTGAAGGGGAAAGGAAGGAGATGGAGAAGGAAGGAGATTGAAGGGGGAAGGAAGGAAGGAAGGAAGGAGAGAGATTGAAGGGGAAGGGATGGAGATGGAGAAGGAAGGAAGGAAGATTGAAGGGGAAAGGAAGGAGATGGACAAGGAAGGAGATTAAAGGAGGAAGGAAAGAAGGAAGGAAGGAAGGAGAGAGATTGAAGGGGAAGGGATGGAGATGGAGAAGGAAGGAAGGAAGATTGAAGGGGAAAGGAAGTAGATGGACAAGGAAGGAGATTGAAGGGGGAAGGAAGGAAGGAAGGAAGGAAGGAGAGAGATTGAAGGGGAAGGGATGGAGATGGAGAAGGAAGGAAGGAAGATTGAAGGGGAAAGGAAGGAGATGGACAAGGAAGGAGATTTAAGGGGGAAGGAAGGAAGGAAGGAAGGAAGGAAGGAGAGAGATTGAAGGGGAAGGGATGGAGATGGAGAAGGAAGGAAGGAAGATTGAAGGGGAAAGGAAGGAGATGGACAAGGAAGGAGATTGAAGGAGGAAGGAAGGAAGGAAGGAAGGAAGGAAGGAAGGAGAGATTGAAGGGTAAGGAATGGAGATGGAGATGGAAGGAAGGAAGGAAGATTGAAGGGGAAAGGAAGGAGATGGAGAAGGAATGAGATTGAAGGGGAAGGAAGGAAGGAAGGAGAGAGATTGAAAGGGAAGGGATGGAGATGGAAGAAATGAAGGAAGATTGAAGGGGAAAGGAAGGAGACGGAGAAGGAAGGAGATTGAAGGGGAATTGAAGGAGATGGACAAGGAAGGAGATTGAAGGGGAAGGAAGGAAGGAAGGAAGATTGAAGGGGAAAGGAAGGAGATGGAGAAGGAAGGAGATTGAAGGGGAAAAGAAGGAGATGGAGAAGGAAGGAGATTAAAGGGGAAAGGAAGCAGATGGACAAGGAAGGAGATTGACGGGGAAGGAAGGAAGGAAGGAAGGAAGGAAGGAGAGAGAGATTGAAAAGGAAGGGACGGAGATGGAAATGGATGGATGGAAGGAAGACTGAAGGGGAAATAAAGCAGATGGACAAGGAAGGAGATTGAAGGGGAAGGAAGGATGGAAGATTGAAGGGGAAAGGAAGGAAGGAAGGAGAAAGAAATTGAAGGGGAATGGATGGAGATGGAGATGGAAGGAGATTGAAGGGGAAGGAAGGAAGGATGGAAGATTGAAGGGGAAAGGAAGGATGGAAGGAAGGGAGAAAGGAAGGAAAAGGAGATTGAAGGGGAAGGGATGGAGATAGAGATGGAAGGAAGGAAAGAAGATTGAAGGGGAAAGGAAGGAGATGGAGAAGGAAGGAGATTGAAGGGGAAAGGAAGGAGATGGAGAAGGAAGGAAATTGAAGGGGAAGGAAAGAAGGAAGGAGAGAGAGATTGAAGGGGAAGGGATGTAGATGGAGAAGGAAGGAGATTGAAGGGGAAGGAAGGAAGGAAGGAGATAGTGATTGAAAAGGAAGGGATGGAGATGGAGATGGAAGGAAGGAAGGAAGATTGAAGGGGAAAGGAAGGAGATGGAGAAGGAAGGAGATTGAAGGGAAAGGAAGGATATGGACAAGGAAGGAGATTGAAGGGGAAGGAAGGAAGGAAGGAGAGAGAGATTGAAGGGGAAGTGATGGAGATGGAAGGAAGGAAGATTGAAGGGGAAAGGAAGGAGATGGAGAATGAAGGAGATTGAAAGAGAAAGGAAGGAAAGAAGGAAGGAAGATTGAAGGGGAAAGAAAGGAGATGGAGAAGAAAGGAGATTGAAGGGGAAGGAAGGAAGGAAGGAAGGAAGGAAGGAAGGAAGGAGAGAGATTGAAGGGGAAGGGATGGAGATGGAGATGGAAGGACGGAAGGAAAGAAGATTGAAGGGGAAAGGAAGGAGATGGAGAAGGAAGGAGATTGAAGGGGAAAGGAAGGAAGGAAGGAAGGAAGATTGAAGGGGGAACGAAGGAGATGGAGAAGGAAGGAGATTGAAGGACAAGGAAGGAAGGAGAAAGATTGAAGGGGAAGGGATGGAGATGGAAGGAAGAAAGAAAGATTGAACGGGAAAGGAAGGAGATGGAGAAGGAAGGAGATTGAAGGGGAAAGGAAGGAGATGGAGAAGGAAGTAGATTGAAGGGGAAGGAAGGAAGGAAGGAAGGAAGGAAGGAAGGAAGGAAGGAAGGAAGGAAGGAAGGAAGGAAGGAGAGAGAGATTGAAGGGGAAGGGATGGAGATGGAGATGGAAAAAAGGAAGGAAGGAAGGAAGATTGAAGGGGAAAGGAAGGAGATGGAGAAGGAAGGAGATTGAAGGGGAAGGAAGGAAGGACAAAGATTGAAGGGGAAGGGGTGGAGATGGAAGGAAGGAAGGAAGATTGAAGGGGAAAAGAAGGAGATGGAGAAAAATGGAGATTGAAGTGGAAAGGAAGGAGATGGAGAAGGAAGGAGATTGAAGGGGAAGGAAGGAAGGAAGGAAGGAGAGAGAGAGATTGAAGGGGAAGGGATGGGGATGGAGAAGGAAGGAGATTGACGGGGAAGGAAGGAAGGAAGGAAGGAAGGAAGGAAGGAAGGAAGGAAGGAGAGAGAGATTGAAAAGGAAGGGACGGAGATGGAAATGGATGGAAGGAAGGAAGACTGAAGGGGAAATAAAGCAGATGGACAAGGAAGGAGATTGAAGGGGAAGGAAGGAATGATGGAAGATTGAAGGGGAAAGGAAGGAAGGAAGGAGAAAGAAATTGAAGGGGAATGGATGGAGATGGAGATGGAAGGAGATTGAAGGGGAAGGAAGGAAGGATGGAAGATTGAAGGGGAAAGGAAGGATGGAAGGAAGGGAGAAAGGAAGGAAAAGGAGATTGAAGGGGAAGGGATGGAGATAGAGATGGAAGGAAGGAAAGAAGATTGAAGGGGAAAGGAAGGAAGGAAGATTGAAGAGCAAACGAAGGAGATGGAGATGGAAGGAGATTGAAGGGGAATTGAAGGAGATGGACAAGGAAGGAGATTGAAGGGGAAGGAAAGAAGGAAGGAGATAGTGATTGAAAAGGAAGGGATGGAGATGGAGATGGAAGGAAGGAAGGAAGATTGAAGGGGAAAGGAAGGAGATGGAGAAGGAAGGAGATTGAAGGGAAAGGAAGGATATGGACAAGGAAGGAGATTGAAGGGGAAGGAAGGAAGGAAGGAGTGAGAGATTGAAGGGGAAGTGATGGAGATGGAAGGAAGGAAGATTGAAGGGGAAAGGAAGGAGATGGAGAAGGAAGGAGATTGAAGGGGAAGGAAGGAAGGAAGGAAGGAGAGAGATTGAAAGGGAAAGGATGGAGATGGAAGAAATGAAGGAAGATTTAAGGGGAAAGGAAGGAGACGGAGAAGGAAGGAGATTGAAGGGGAATTGAAGGAGATGGACAAGGAAGGAGATTGAAGGGGAAGGAAGGAAGGAAGGAAGATTGAAGGGGAAAGGAAGGAGATGGAGAAGGAAGGAGATTGAAGGGGAAAAGAAGGAGATGGAGAAGGAAGGAGATTAAAGGGGAAAGGAAGCAGATGGACAAGGAAGGAGATTGACGGGGAAGGAAGGAAGGAAGGAAGGAAGGAAGGAAGGAAGGAAGGAAGGAGAGAGAGATTGAAAAGGAAGGGACGGAGATGGAAATGGATGGAAGGAAGGAAGACTGAAGGGGAAATAAAGCAGATGGACAAGGAAGGAGATTGAAGGGGAAGGAAGGAAGGATGGAGAGATTGAAGGGGAAAGGAAGGAAGGAAGGAGAAAGAAATTGAAGGGGAATAGATGGAGATGGAGATGGAAGGAGATTGAAGGGGAAGGAAGGAAGGATGGAAGATTGAAGGGGAAAGGAAGGATGGAAGGAAGGGAGAAAGGAAGGAAAAGGAGATTGAAGGGGAAGGGATGGAGATAGAGATGGAAGGAAGGAAAGAAGATTGAAGGGGAAAGGAAGGAAGGAAGATTGAAGAGCAAACGAAGGAGATGGAGATGGAAGGAGATTGAAGGGGAATTGAAGGAGATGGACAAGGAAGGAGATTGAAGGGGAAGGAAAGAAGGAAGGAGATAGTGATTGAAAAGGAAGGGATGGAGATGGAGATGGAAGGAAGGAAGGAAGATTGAAGGGGAAAGGAAGGAGATGGAGAAGGAAGGAGATTGAAGGGAAAGGAAGGATATGGACAAGGAAGGAGATTGAAGGGGAAGGAAGGAAGGAAGGAGTGAGAGATTGAAGGGGAAGTGATGGAGATGGAAGGAAGGAAGATTGAAGGGGAAAGGAAGGAGATGGAGAAGGAAGGAGATTGAAGGGGAAGGAAGGAAGGAAGGAGAGAGATTGAAAGGGAAAGGATGGAGATGGAAGAAATGAAGGAAGATTTAAGGGGAAAGGAAGGAGACGGAGAAGGAAGGAGATTGAAGGGGAATTGAAGGAGATGGACAAGGAAGGAGATTGAAGGGGAAGGAAGGAAGGAAGGAAGATTGAAGGGGAAAGGAAGGAGATGGAGAAGGAAGGAGATTGAAGGGGAAAAGAAGGAGATGGAGAAGGAAGGAGATTAAAGGGGAAAGGAAGCAGATGGACAAGGAAGGAGATTGACGGGGAAGGAAGGAAGGAAGGAAGGAAGGAAGGAAGGAAGGAGAGAGAGATTGAAAAGGAAGGGACGGAGATGGAAATGGATGGAAGGAAGGAAGACTGAAGGGGAAATAAAGCAGATGGACAAGGAAGGAGATTGAAGGGGAAGGAAGGAAGGATGGAGAGATTGAAGGGGAAAGGAAGGAAGGAAGGAGAAAGAAATTGAAGGGGAATAGATGGAGATGGAGATGGAAGGAGATTGAAGGGGAAGGAAGGAAGGATGGAAGATTGAAGGGGAAAGGAAGGATGGAAGGAAGGGAGAAAGGAAGGAAAAGGAGATTGAAGGGGAAGGGATGGAGATAGAGATGGAAGGAAGGAAAGAAGATTGAAGGGGAAAGGAAGGAAGGAAGATTGAAGAGCAAACGAAGGAGATGGAGATGGAAGGAGATTGAAGGGGAATTGAAGGAGATGGACAAGGAAGGAGATTGAAGGGGAAGGAAAGAAGGAAGGAGATAGTGATTGAAAAGGAAGGGATGGAGATGGAGATGGAAGGAAGGAAGGAAGATTGAAGGGGAAAGGAAGGAGATGGAGAAGGAAGGAGATTGAAGGGAAAGGAAGGATATGGACAAGGAAGGAGATTGAAGGGGAAGGAAGGAAGGAAGGAGAGAGATTGAAAGGGAAAGGATGGAGATGGAAGAAATGAAGGAAGATTTAAGGGGAAAGGAAGGAGACGGAGAAGGAAGGAGATTGAAGGGGAATTGAAGGAGATGGACAAGGAAGGAGATTGAAGGTGAAGGAAGGAAGGAAGGAAGATTGAAGGGGAAAGGAAGGAGATGGACAAGGAAGGAGATTGAAGGGGGAAGGAAGGAAGGAAGGAAGGAAGGAAGGAAGGAGAGAGATTGAAGGGGAAGGAATGGAGATGGAGAAGGAAGGAAGGAAGATTGAAGGGGAAAGGAAGGAGATGGACAAGGAAGGAGATTGAAGGAGGAAGGAAGGAAGGAAGGAAGGAGAGATTGAAGGGGAAGGAATGGAGATGGAGATGGAAGGAAGGAAGGAAGATTGAAGGGGAAAGGAAGGAGATGGAGAAGGAAGGAGATTGAAGGGGAAGGAAGGAAGGAAGGAGAGAGATTGAAAGGGAAGGGATGGAGATGGAAGAAATGAAGGAAGATTGAAGGGGAAAGGAAGGAGACGGAGAAGGAAGGAGATTGAAGGGGAATTGAAGGAGATGGACAAGGAAGGAGATTGAAGGGGAAGGAAGGAAGGAAGGAAGATTGAAGGGGAAAGGAAGGAGATGGAGAAGGAAGGAGATTGAAGGGGAAAAGAAGGAGATGGAGAAGGAAGGAGATTAAAGGGGAAAGGAAGCAGATGGACAAGGAAGGAGATTGACGGGGAAGGAAGGAAGGAAGGAAGGAAGGAAGGAAGGAAGGAAGGAAGGAGAGAGAGAGAGATTGAAAAGGAAGGGACGGAGATGGAAATGGATGGAAGTAAGGAAGACTGAAGGGGAAATAAAGCAGATGGACAAGGAAGGAGATTGAAGGGGAAGGAAGGAAGGATGGAAGATTGAATGGGAAAGGAAGGAAGGAAGGAGAAAGAAATTGAAGGGGAATGGATGGAGATGGAGATGGAAGGAGATTGAAGGGGAAGGAAGGAAGGATGGAAGATTGAAGGGGAAAGGAAGGATGGAAGGAAGGGAGAAAGGAAGGAAAAGGAGATTGAAGGGGAAGGGATGGAGATAGAGATGGAAGGAAGGAAAGAAGATTGAAGGGGAAAGGAAGGAGATGGAGAAGGAAGGAGATTGAAGGGGAAGGAAAGAAGGAAGGAGAGAGAGATTGAAGGGGAAGGGATGGAGATGGAGAAGGAAGGAGATTGAAGGGGAAGGAAGGAAGGAAGGAGAGAGATTGAAAGGGAAAGGATGGAGATGGAAGAAATGAAGGAAGATTTAAGGGGAAAGGAAGGAGACGGAGAAGGAAGGAGATTGAAGGGGAATTGAAGGAGATGGACAAGGAAGGAGATTGAAGGTGAAGGAAGGAAGGAAGGAAGATTGAAGGGGAAAGGAAGGAGATGGACAAGGAAGGAGATTGAAGGGGGAAGGAAGGAAGGAAGGAAGGAAGGAAGGAAGGAAGGAAGGAGAGAGATTGAAGGGGAAGGAATGGAGATGGAGAAGGAAGGAAGGAAGATTGAAGGGGAAAGGAAGGAGATGGACAAGGAAGGAGATTGAAGGAGGAAGGAAGGAAGGAAGGAAGGAGAGATTGAAGGGGAAGGAATGGAGATGGAGATGGAAGGAAGGAAGGAAGATTGAAGGGGAAAGGAAGGAGATGGAGAAGGAAGGAGATTGAAGGGGAAGGAAGGAAGGAAGGAGAGAGATTGAAAGGGAAGGGATGGAGATGGAAGAAATGAAGGAAGATTGAAGGGGAAAGGAAGGAGACGGAGAAGGAAGGAGATTGAAGGGGAATTGAAGGAGATGGACAAGGAAGGAGATTGAAGGGGAAGGAAGGAAGGAAGGAAGATTGAAGGGGAAAGGAAGGAGATGGAGAAGGAAGGAGATTGAAGGGGAAAAGAAGGAGATGGAGAAGGAAGGAGATTAAAGGGGAAAGGAAGCAGATGGACAAGGAAGGAGATTGACGGGGAAGGAAGGAAGGAAGGAAGGAAGGAAGGAAGGAAGGAAGGAAGGAAGGAAGGAAGGAGAGAGAGAGAGATTGAAAAGGAAGGGACGGAGATGGAAATGGATGGAAGTAAGGAAGACTGAAGGGGAAATAAAGCAGATGGACAAGGAAGGAGATTGAAGGGGAAGGAAGGAAGGATGGAAGATTGAATGGGAAAGGAAGGAAGGAAGGAGAAAGAAATTGAAGGGGAATGGATGGAGATGGAGATGGAAGGAGATTGAAGGGGAAGGAAGGAAGGATGGAAGATTGAAGGGGAAAGGAAGGATGGAAGGAAGGGAGAAAGGAAGGAAAAGGAGATTGAAGGGGAAGGGATGGAGATAGAGATGGAAGGAAGGAAAGAAGATTGAAGGGGAAAGGAAGGAGATGGAGAAGGAAGGAGATTGAAGGGGAAGGAAAGAAGGAAGGAGAGAGAGATTGAAGGGGAAGGGATGGAGATGGAGAAGGAAGGAGATTGAAGGGGAAGGAAAGAAGGAAGGAGATAGTGATTGAAAAGGAAGGGATGGAGATGGAGATGGAAGGAAGGAAGGAAGATTGAAGGGGAAAGGAAGGAGATGGAGAAGGAAGGAGATTGAAGGGAAAGGAAGGATATGGACAAGGAAGGAGATTGAAGGGGAAGGAAGGAAGGAAGGAGAGAGAGATTGAAGGGGAAGTGATGGAGATGGAAGGAAGGAAGATTGAAGGGGAAAGGAAGGAGATGGAGAATGAAGGAGATTGAAAGAGAAAGGAAGGAAAGAAGGAAGGAAGATTGAAGGGGCAAGAAAAGAGATGGAGAAGAAAGGAGATTGAAGGGGAAGGAAGGAAGGAAGGCAGGCAGGAAGGAAGGAAGGCAGGAAGGAAGGAGAAAGATTGAAGGGGAAGGGATGGAGATGGAGATGTAAGGAAGGAAGGAAGGAAGATTGAAGGGGAAAGGAAGGAGATGGACAAGGAAGGAGATTGAAGGGGGAAGGAAGGAAGGAAGGAAGGAAGGAAGGAGAGATTGAAGGGGAAGGAATGGAGATGGAGATGGAAGGAAGGAAGGAAGATTGAAGGGGAAAGGAAGGAGATGGAGAAGGAAGGAGATTGAAGGGGAAGGAAGGAAGGAAGGAGAGAGATTGAAAGGGAAGGGATGGAGATGGAAGAAATGAAGGAAGATTGAAGGGGAAAGGAAGGAGACGGAGAAGGAAGGAGATTGAAGGGGAATTGAAGGAGATGGACAAGGAAGGAGATTGAAGGGGAAGGAAGGAAGGAAGGAAGATTGAAGGGGAAAGGAAGGAGATGGACAAGGAAGGAGATTGAAGGGGGAAGGAAGGAAGGAAGGAAGGAGAGATTGAAGGGGAAGGAATGGAGATGGAGATGGAAGGAAGGAAGGAAGATTGAAGGGGAAAGGAAGGAGATGGAGAAGGAAGGAGATTGAAGGGGAAGGAAGGAAGGAAGGAGAGAGATTGAAAGGGAAGGGATGGAGATGGAAGAAATGAAGGAAGATTGAAGGGGAAAGGAAGGAGACGGAGAAGGAAGGAGATTGAAGGGGAATTGAAGGAGATGGACAAGGAAGGAGATTGAAGGGGAAGGAAGGAAGGAAGGAAGATTGAAGGGGAAAGGAAGGAGATGGAGAAGGAAGGAGATTGAAGGGGAAAAGAAGGAGATGGAGAAGGAAGGAGATTAAAGGGGAAAGGAAGCAGATGGACAAGGAAGGAGATTGACGGGGAAGGAAGGAAGGAAGGAAGGAAGGAAGGAAGGAAGGAAGGAAGGAAGGAAGGAGAGAGAGATTGAAAAGGAAGGGACGGAGATGGAAATGGATGGAAGTAAGGAAGACTGAAGGGGAAATAAAGCAGATGGACAAGGAAGGAGATTGAAGGGGAAGGAAGGAAGGATGGAGAGATTGAAGGGGAAAGGAAGGAAGGAAGGAGAAAGAAATTGAAGGGGAATGGATGGAGATGGAGATGGAAGGAGATTGAAGGGGAAGGAAGGAAGGATGGAAGATTGAAGGGGAAAGGAAGGATGGAAGGAAGGGAGAAAGGAAGGAAAAGGAGATTGAAGGGGAAGGGATGGAGATAGAGATGGAAGGAAGGAAAGAAGATTGAAGGGGAAAGGAAGGAAGGAAGATTGAAGAGCAAACGAAGGAGATGGAGATGGAAGGAGATTGAAGGGGAATTGAAGGAGATGGACAAGGAAGGAGATTGAAGGGGAAGGAAAGAAGGAAGGAGATAGTGATTGAAAAGGAAGGGATGGAGATGGAGATGGAAGGAAGGAAGGAAGATTGAAGGGGAAAGGAAGGAGATGGAGAAGGAAGGAGATTGAAGGGAAAGGAAGGATATGGACAAGGAAGGAGATTGAAGGGGAAGGAAGGAAGGAAGGAGTGAGAGATTGAAGGGGAAGTGATGGAGATGGAAGGAAGGAAGATTGAAGGGGAAAGGAAGGAGATGGAGAAGGAAGGAGATTGAAGGGGAAGGAAGGAAGGAAGGAGAGAGATTGAAAGGGAAAGGATGGAGATGGAAGAAATGAAGGAAGATTTAAGGGGAAAGGAAGGAGACGGATAAGGAAGGAGATTGAAGGGGAATTGAAGGAGATGGACAAGGAAGGAGATTGAAGGGGAAGGAAGGAAGGAAGGAAGATTGAAGGGGAAAGGAAGGAGATGGACAAGGAAGGAGATTGAAGGGGGAAGGAAGGAAGGAAGGAAGGAAGGAAGGAGAGAGATTGAAGGGGAAGGAATGGAGATGGAGAAGGAAGGAAGGAAGATTGAAGGGGAAAGGAAGGAGATGGACAAGGAAGGAGATTGAAGGAGGAAGGAAGGAAGGAAGGAAGGAGAGATTGAAGGGGAAGGAATGGAGATGGAGATGGAAGGAAGGAAGGAAGATTGAAGGGGAAAGGAAGGAGATGGAGAAGGAAGGAGATTGAAGGGGAAGGAAGGAAGGAAGGAGAGAGATTGAAAGGGAAGGGATGGAGATGGAAGAAATGAAGGAAGATTGAAGGGGAAAGGAAGGAGACGGAGAAGGAAGGAGATTGAAGGGGAATTGAAGGAGATGGACAAGGAAGGAGATTGAAGGGGAAGGAAGGAAGGAAGGAAGATTGAAGGGGAAAGGAAGGAGATGGAGAAGGAAGGAGATTGAAGGGGAAAAGAAGGAGATGGAGAAGGAAGGAGATTAAAGGGGAAAGGAAGCAGATGGACAAGGAAGGAGATTGACGGGGAAGGAAGGAAGGAAGGAAGGAAGGAAGGAAGGAAGGAGAGAGAGATTGAAAAGGAAGGGACGGAGATGGAAATGGATGGAAGTAAGGAAGACTGAAGGGGAAATAAAGCAGATGGACAAGGAAGGAGATTGAAGGGGAAGGAAGGAAGGATGGAGAGATTGAAGGGGAAAGGAAGGAAGGAAGGAGAAAGAAATTGAAGGGGAATGGATGGAGATGGAGATGGAAGGAGATTGAAGGGGAAGGAAGGAAGGATGGAAGATTGAAGGGGAAAGGAAGGATGGAAGGAAGGGAGAAAGGAAGGAAAAGGAGATTGAAGGGGAAGGGATGGAGATAGAGATGGAAGGAAGGAAAGAAGATTGAAGGGGAAAGGAAGGAAGGAAGATTGAAGAGCAAACGAAGGAGATGGAGATGGAAGGAGATTGAAGGGGAATTGAAGGAGATGGACAAGGAAGGAGATTGAAGGGGAAGGAAAGAAGGAAGGAGATAGTGATTGAAAAGGAAGGGATGGAGATGGAGATGGAAGGAAGGAAGGAAGATTGAAGGGGAAAGGAAGGAGATGGAGAAGGAAGGAGATTGAAGGGAAAGGAAGGATATGGACAAGGAAGGAGATTGAAGGGGAAGGAAGGAAGGAAGGAGTGAGAGATTGAAGGGGAAGTGATGGAGATGGAGAAGGAAGGAGATTGAAGGGAAAGGAAGGAGATGGAGAAGGAAGGAGATTGAAGGGGAAGGAAGGAAGGAAGGAGAGAGATTGAAAGGGAAAGGATGGAGATGGAAGAAATGAAGGAAGATTTAAGGGGAAAGGAAGGAGACTGAGAAGGAAGGAGATTGAAGGGGAATTGAAGGAGATGGACAAGGAAGGAGATTGAAGGTGAAGGAAGGAAGGAAGGAAGATTGAAGGGGAAAGGAAGGAGATGGACAAGGAAGGAGATTGAAGGGGGAAGGAAGGAAGGAAGGAAGGAAGGAAGGAAGGAAGGAGAGAGATTGAAGGGGAAGGAATGGAGATGGAGAAGGAAGGAAGGAAGATTGAAGGGGAAAGGAAGGAGATGGACAAGGAAGGAGATTGAAGGAGGAAGGAAGGAAGGAAGGAAGGAGAGATTGAAGGGGAAGGAATGGAGATGGAGATGGAAGGAAGGAAGGAAGATTGAAGGGGAAAGGAAGGAGATGGAGAAGGAAGGAGATTGAAGGGGAAGGAAGGAAGGAAGGAGAGAGATTGAAAGGGAAGGGATGGAGATGGAAGAAATGAAGGAAGATTGAAGGGGAAAGGAAGGAGACGGAGAAGGAAGGAGATTGAAGGGGAATTGAAGGAGATGGACAAGGAAGGAGATTGAAGGGGAAGGAAGGAAGGAAGGAAGATTGAAGGGGAAAGGAAGGAGATGGAGAAGGAAGGAGATTGAAGGGGAAAAGAAGGAGATGGAGAAGGAAGGAGATTAAAGGGGAAAGGAAGCAGATGGACAAGGAAGGAGATTGACGGGGAAGGAAGGAAGGAAGGAAGGAAGGAAGGAAGGAAGGAAGGAAGGAAGGAAGGAAGGAGAGAGAGATTGAAAAGGAAGGGACGGAGATGGAAATGGATGGAAGGAAGGAAGACTGAAGGGGAAATAAAGCAGATGGACAAGGAAGGAGATTGAAGGGGAAGGAAGGAATGATGGAAGATTGAAGGGGAAAGGAAGGAAGGAAGGAGAAAGAAATTGAAGGGGAATGGATGGAGATGGAGATGGAAGGAGATTGAAGGGGAAGGAAGGAAGGATGGAAGATTGAAGGGGAAAGGAAGGATGGAAGGAAGGGAGAAAGGAAGGAAAAGGAGATTGAAGGGGAAGGGATGGAGATAGAGATGGAAGGAAGGAAAGAAGATTGAAGGGGAAAGGAAGGAAGGAAGATTGAAGAGCAAACGAAGGAGATGGAGATGGAAGGAGATTGAAGGGGAATTGAAGGAGATGGACAAGGAAGGAGATTGAAGGGGAAGGAAAGAAGGAAGGAGATAGTGATTGAAAAGGAAGGTATGGAGATGGAGATGGAAGGAAGGAAGGAAGATTGAAGGGGAAAGGAAGGAGATGGAGAAGGAAGGAGATTGAAGGGAAAGGAAGGATATGGACAAGGAAGGAGATTGAAGGGGAAGGAAGGAAGGAAGGAGAGAGAGATTGAAGGGGAAGTGATGGAGATGGAAGGAAGGAAGATTGAAGGGGAAAGGAAGGAGATGGAGAATGAAGGAGATTGAAAGAGAAAGGAAGGAAAGAAGGAAGGAAGATTGAAGGGGCAAGAAAGGAGATGGAGAAGAAAGGAGATTGAAGGGGAAGGAAGGAAGGAAGGCAGGCAGGAAGGAAGGAAGGCAGGCAGGAAGGAGAAAGATTGAAGGGGAAGGGATGGAGATGGAGATGTAAGGAAGGAAGGAAGGAAGATTGAAGGGGAAAGGAAGGAGATGGAGAAGGAAGGAAGATTGAAGGGGAAAGGAAGGAGATGGAGAAGGAAGGAGATTGAAGGGGAAGGGAAGAAAGGAAGGAGAGAGAGATTGAAGGGGAAGTGATGGAGATGGAAGGAAGGAAGATTGAAGGGGAAAGGAAGGAGATGGAGAATGAAGGAGATTGAAAGAGAAAGGAAGGAAAGAAGGAAGGAAGATTGAAGGGGAAAGAAAGGAGATGGAGAAGAAAGGAGATTGAAGGGGAAGGAAGGAAGGAAGGCAGGAAGGAAGGAAGGATGGAAGGAAGGGAGAAAGGAAGGAAAAGGAGATTGAAGGGGAAGGGATGGAGATAGAGATGGAAGGAAGGAAAGAAGATTGAAGGGGAAAGGAAGGAGATGGAGAAGGAAGGAGATTGAAAGGGAAGGAAAGAAGGAAGGAGAGAGAGATTGAAGGGGAAGGGATGGAGATGGAGAAGGAAGGAGATTGAAGGGGAAGGAAAGAAGGAAGGAGATAGTGATTGAAAAGGAAGGGATGGAGATGGAGATGGAAGGAAGGAAGGAAGATTGAAGGGGAAAGGAAGGAGATGGAGAAGGAAGGAGATTGAAGGGAAAGGAAGGATATGGACAAGGAAGGAGATTGAAGGGGAAGGAAGGAAGGAAGGAGTGAGAGATTGAAGGGGAAGTGATGGAGATGGAAGGAAGGAAGATTAAAGGGGAAAGGAAGGAGATGGAGAAGGAAGGAGATTGAAGGGGAAGGAAGGAAGGAAGGAGAGAGATTGAAAGGGAAAGGATGGAGATGGAAGAAATGAAGGAAGATTTAAGGGGAAAGGAAGGAGACGGAGAAGGAAGGAGATTGAAGGGGAATTGAAGGAGATGGACAAGGAAGGAGATTGAAGGGGAAGGAAGGAAGGAAGGAAGATTGAAGGGGAAAGGAAGGAGATGGAGAAGGAAGGAGATTGAAGGGGAAAAGAAGGAGATGGAGAAGGAAGGAGATTAAAGGGGAAAGGAAGCAGATGGACAAGGAAGGAGATTGACGGGGAAGGAAGGAAGGAAGGAAGGAAGGAAGGAAGGAAGGAAGGAAGGAAGGAAGGAAGGAGAGAGAGATTGAAAAGGAAGGGACGGAGATGGAAATGGATGGAAGGAAGGAAGACTGAAGGGGAAATAAAGCAGATGGACAAGGAAGGAGATTGAAGGGGAAGGAAGGAAGGATGGAGAGATTGAAGGGGAAAGGAAGGAAGGAAGGAGAAAGAAATTGAAGGGGAATAGATGGAGATGGAGATGGAAGGAGATTGAAGGGGAAGGAAGGAAGGATGGAAGATTGAAGGGGAAAGGAAGGATGGAAGGAAGGGAGAAAGGAAGGAAAAGGAGATTGAAGGGGAAGGGATGGAGATAGAGATGGAAGGAAGGAAAGAAGATTGAAGGGGAAAGGAAGGAAGGAAGATTGAAGAGCAAACGAAGGAGATGGAGATGGAAGGAGATTGAAGGGGAATTGAAGGAGATGGACAAGGAAGGAGATTGAAGGGGAAGGAAAGAAGGAAGGAGATAGTGATTGAAAAGGAAGGGATGGAGATGGAGATGGAAGGAAGGAAGGAAGATTGAAGGGGAAAGGAAGGAGATGGAGAAGGAAGGAGATTGAAGGGAAAGGAAGGATATGGACAAGGAAGGAGATTGAAGGGGAAGGAAGGAAGGAAGGAGAGAGATTGAAAGGGAAAGGATGGAGATGGAAGAAATGAAGGAAGATTTAAGGGGAAAGGAAGGAGACGGAGAAGGAAGGAGATTGAAGGGGAATTGAAGGAGATGGACAAGGAAGGAGATTGAAGGTGAAGGAAGGAAGGAAGGAAGATTGAAGGGGAAAGGAAGGAGATGGACAAGGAAGGAGATTGAAGGGGGAAGGAAGGAAGGAAGGAAGGAAGGAAGGAAGGAAGGAAGGAGAGAGATTGAAGGGGAAGGAATGGAGATGGAGAAGGAAGGAAGGAAGATTGAAGGGGAAAGGAAGGAGATGGACAAGGAAGGAGATTGAAGGAGGAAGGAAGGAAGGAAGGAAGGAGAGATTGAAGGGGAAGGAATGGAGATGGAGATGGAAGGAAGGAAGGAAGATTGAAGGGGAAAGGAAGGAGATGGAGAAGGAAGGAGATTGAAGGGGAAGGAAGGAAGGAAGGAGAGAGATTGAAAGGGAAGGGATGGAGATGGAAGAAATGAAGGAAGATTGAAGGGGAAAGGAAGGAGACGGAGAAGGAAGGAGATTGAAGGGGAATTGAAGGAGATGGACAAGGAAGGAGATTGAAGGGGAAGGAAGGAAGGAAGGAAGATTGAAGGGGAAAGGAAGGAGATGGAGAAGGAAGGAGATTGAAGGGGAAAAGAAGGAGATGGAGAAGGAAGGAGATTGAAGGGGAAGGAAGGAAGGATGGAGAGATTGAAGGGGAAAGGAAGGAAGGAAGGAGAAAGAAATTGAAGGGGAATGGATGGAGATGGAGATGGAAGGAGATTGAAGGGGAAGGAAGGAAGGATGGAAGATTGAAGGGGAAAGGAAGGATGGAAGGAAGGGAGAAAGGAAGGAAAAGGAGATTGAAGGGGAAGGGATGGAGATAGAGATGGAAGGAAGGAAAGAAGATTGAAGGGGAAAGGAAGGAAGGAAGATTGAAGAGCAAACGAAGGAGATGGAGATGGAAGGAGAATGAAGGGGAATTGAAGGAGATGGACAAGGAAGGAGATTGAAGGGGAAGGAAAGAAGGAAGGAGATAGTGATTGAAAAGGAAGGGATGGAGATGGAGATGGAAGGAAGGAAGGAAGATTGAAGGGGAAAGGAAGGAGATGGAGAAGGAAGGAGATTGAAGGGAAAGGAAGGATATGGACAAGGAAGGAGATTGAAGGGGAAGGAAGGAAGGAAGGAGTGAGAGATTGAAGGGGAAGTGATGGAGATGGAAGGAAGGAAGATTGAAGGGGAAAGGAAGGAGATGGAGAAGGAAGGAGATTGAAGGGGAAGGAAGGAAGGAAGGAGAGAGATTGAAAGGGAAAGGATGGAGATGGAAGAAATGAAGGAAGATTTAAGGGGAAAGGAAGGAGACGGAGAAGGAAGGAGATTGAAGGGGAATTGAAGGAGATGGACAAGGAAGGAGATTGAAGGGGAAGGAAGGAAGGAAGGAAGATTGAAGGGGAAAGGAAGGAGATGGACAAGGAAGGAGATTGAAGGGGGAAGGAAGGAAGGAAGGAAGGAAGGAAGGAAGGAAGGAAGGAAGGAAGGAAGGAGAGAGATTGAAGGGGAAGGAATGGAGATGGAGAAGGAAGGAAGGAAGATTGAAGGGGAAAGGAAGGAGATGGACAAGGAAGGAGATTGAAGGAGGAAGGAAGGAAGGAAGGAGAGATTGAAGGGGAAGGAATGGAGATGGAGATGGAAGGAAGGAAGGAAGATTGAAGG
Source organism: Bothrops alternatus (assembly GCA_034064705.1). Taxonomy (NCBI): domain Eukaryota; kingdom Metazoa; phylum Chordata; class Lepidosauria; order Squamata; family Viperidae; genus Bothrops; species Bothrops alternatus. Next base: position 233,627 of record JARGCV010000495.1, on the reverse strand, counting down.
GGAAAGGAAGGAGATGGAGAAGGAAGGAGATTGAAGGGGAAGGAAGGAAGGAAGGAGAGAGATTGAAAGGGAAGGGATGGAGATGGAAGAAATGAAGGAAGATTGAAGGGGAAAGGAAGGAGACGGAGAAGGAAGGAGATTGAAGGGGAATTGAAGGAGATGGACAAGGAAGGAGATTGAAGGGGAAGGAAGGAAGGAAGGAAGATTGAAGGGGAAAGGAAGGAGATGGAGAAGGAAGGAGATTGAAGGGGAAAAGAAGGAGATGGAGAAGGAAGGAGATTAAAGGGGAAAGGAAGCAGATGGACAAGGAAGGAGATTGACGGGGAAGGAAGGAAGGAAGGAAGGAAGGAAGGAAGGAGAGAGAGATTGAAAAGGAAGGGACGGAGATGGAAATGGATGGAAGTAAGGAAGACTGAAGGGGAAATAAAGCAGATGGACAAGGAAGGAGATTGAAGGGGAAGGAAGGAAGGATGGAGAGATTGAAGGGGAAAGGAAGGAAGGAAGGAGAAAGAAATTGAAGGGGAATGGATGGAGATGGAGATGGAAGGAGATTGAAGGGGAAGGAAGGAAGGATGGAAGATTGAAGGGGAAAGGAAGGATGGAAGGAAGGGAGAAAGGAAGGAAAAGGAGATTGAAGGGGAAGGGATGGAGATAGAGATGGAAGGAAGGAAAGAAGATTGAAGGGGAAAGGAAGGAAGGAAGATTGAAGAGCAAACGAAGGAGATGGAGATGGAAGGAGATTGAAGGGGAATTGAAGGAGATGGACAAGGAAGGAGATTGAAGGGGAAGGAAAGAAGGAAGGAGATAGTGATTGAAAAGGAAGGGATGGAGATGGAGATGGAAGGAAGGAAGGAAGATTGAAGGGGAAAGGAAGGAGATGGAGAAGGAAGGAGATTGAAGGGAAAGGAAGGATATGGACAAGGAAGGAGATTGAAGGGGAAGGAAGGAAGGAAGGAGTGAGAGATTGAAGGGGAAGTGATGGAGATGGAAGGAAGGAAGATTGAAGGGGAAAGGAAGGAGATGGAGAAGGAAGGAGATTGAAGGGGAAGGAAGGAAGGAAGGAGAGAGATTGAAAGGGAAAGGATGGAGATGGAAGAAATGAAGGAAGATTTAAGGGGAAAGGAAGGAGACGGAGAAGGAAGGAGATTGAAGGGGAATTGAAGGAGATGGACAAGGAAGGAGATTGAAGGGGAAGGAAGGATGGAAGGAAGATTGAAGGGGAAAGGAAGGAGATGGACAAGGAAGGAGATTGAAGGGGGAAGGAAGGAAGGAAGGAAGGAAGGAAGGAAGGAAGGAAGGAAGGAAGGAAGGAAGGAAGGAAGGAAGGAGAGAGATTGAAGGGGAAGGAATGGAGATGGAGAAGGAAGGAAGGAAGATTGAAGGGGAAAGGAAGGAGATGGACAAGGAAGGAGATTGAAGGAGGAAGGAAGGAAGGAAGGAGAGATTGAAGGGGAAGGAATGGAGATGGAGATGGAAGGAAGGAAGGAAGATTGAAGGGGAAAGGAAGGAGATGGAGAAGGAAGGAGATTGAAGGGGAAGGAAGGAAGGAAGGAGAGAGATTGAAAGGGAAGGGATGGAGATGGAAGAAATGAAGGAAGATTGAAGGGGAAAGGAAGGAGACGGAGAAGGAAGGAGATTGAAGGGGAATTGAAGGAGATGGACAAGGAAGGAGATTGAAGGGGAAGGAAGGAAGATTGAAGGGGAAAGGAAGGAGATGGAGAAGGAAGGAGATTGAAGGGGAAAAGAAGGAGATGGAGAAGGAAGGAGATTAAAGGAGAAAGGAAGCAGATGGACAAGGAAGGAGATTGACGGGGAAGGAAGGAAGGAAGGAAGGAAGGAAGGAAGGAAGGAAGGAAGGAGAGAGAGATTGAAAAGGAAGGGACGGAGATGGAAATGGATGGAAGGAAGGAAGACTGAAGGGGAAATAAAGCAGATGGACAAGGAAGGAGATTGAAGGGGAAGGAAGGAATGATGGAAGATTGAAGGGGAAAGGAAGGAAGGAAGGAGAAAGAAATTGAAGGGGAATGGATGGAGATGGAGATGGAAGGAGATTGAAGGGGAAGGAAGGAAGGATGGAAGATTGAAGGGGAAAGGAAGGATGGAAGGAAGGGAGAAAGGAAGGAAAAGGAGATTGAAGGGGAAGGGATGGAGATAGAGATGGAAGGAAGGAAAGAAGATTGAAGGGGAAAGGAAGGAAGGAAGATTGAAGAGCAAACGAAGGAGATGGAGATGGAAGGAGATTGAAGGGGAATTGAAGGAGATGGACAAGGAAGGAGATTGAAGGGGAAGGAAAGAAGGAAGGAGATAGTGATTGAAAAGGAAGGTATGGAGATGGAGATGGAAGGAAGGAAGGAAGATTGAAGGGGAAAGGAAGGAGATGGAGAAGGAAGGAGATTGAAGGGAAAGGAAGGATATGGACAAGGAAGGAGATTGAAGGGGAAGGAAGGAAGGAAGGAGAGAGAGATTGAAGGGGAAGTGATGGAGATGGAAGGAAGGAAGATTGAAGGGGAAAGGAAGGAGATGGAGAATGAAGGAGATTGAAAGAGAAAGGAAGGAAAGAAGGAAGGAAGATTGAAGGGGCAAGAAAGGAGATGGAGAAGAAAGGAGATTGAAGGGGAAGGAAGGAAGGAAGGCAGGCAGGAAGGAAGGAAGGCAGGCAGGAAGGAGAAAGATTGAAGGGGAAGGGATGGAGATGGAGATGTAAGGAAGGAAGGAAGGAAGATTGAAGGGGAAAGGAAGGAGATGGAGAAGGAAGGAAGATTGAAGGGGAAAGGAAGCAGATGGAGAAGGAAGGAGATTGAAGGGGAAGGGAAGAAAGGAAGGAGAGAGAGAGATTGAAGGGGAAGTGATGGAGATGGAAGGAAGGAAGATTGAAGGGGAAAGGAAGGAGATGGAGAATGAAGGAGATTGAAAGAGAAAGGAAGGAAAGAAGGAAGGAAGATTGAAGGGGAAAGAAAGGAGATGGAGAAGAAAGGAGATTGAAGGGGAAGGAAGGAAGGAAGGCAGGAAGGAAGGAAGGATGGAAGGAAGGGAGAAAGGAAGGAAAAGGAGATTGAAGGGGAAGGGATGGAGATAGAGATGGAAGGAAGGAAAGAAGATTGAAGGGGAAAGGAAGGAGATGGAGAAGGAAGGAGATTGAAAGGGAAGGAAAGAAGGAAGGAGAGAGAGATTGAAGGGGAAGGGATGGAGATGGAGAAGGAAGGAGATTGAAGGGGAAGGAAAGAAGGAAGGAGATAGTGATTGAAAAGGAAGGGATGGAGATGGAGATGGAAGGAAGGAAGGAGATTGAAGGGAAAGGAAGGATATGGACAAGGAAGGAGATTGAAGGGGAAGGAAGGAAGGAAGGAGAGAGAGAGAGAGATTGAAGGGGAAGTGATGGAGATGGAAGGAAGGAAGATTGAAGGGGCAAGGAAGGAGATGGAGAATGAAGGAGATTGAAAGAGAAAGGAAGGAAAGAAGGAAGGAAGATTGAAGGGGCAAGAAAGGAGATGGCGAAGAAAGGAGATTGAAGGGGAAGGAAGGAAGGAAGGCAGGAAGGAAGGAAGGAAGGCAGGAAGGAAGGAGAAAGATTGAAGGGGAAGGGATGGAGATGGAGATGTAAGGAAGGAAGGAAGGAAGATTGAAGGGGAAAGGAAGGAGATGGAGAAGGAAGGAAGATTGAAGGGGAAAGGAAGGAGATGGAGAAGGAAGGAGATTGAAGGGGAAGGGAAGAAAGGAAGGAGAGAGAGATTGAAGGGGAAGTGATGGAGATGGAACGAAGGAAGATTGAAGGGGAAAGGAAGGAGATGGAGAATGAAGGAGATTGAAAGAGAAAGGAAGGAAAGAAGGAAGGAAGATTGAAGGGGAAAGAAAGGAGATGGAGAAGAAAGGAGATTGAAGGGGAAGGAAGGAAGGAAGGCAGGAAGGAAGAAGGAAGGAAGGAAGGAGAGAGATTGAAAGGGAAGGGATGGAGATGGAAGAAATGAAGGAAGATTGAAGGGGAAAGGAAGGAGACGGAGAAGGAAGGAGATTGAAGGGGAATTGAAGAAGATGGACAAGGAAGGAGATTGAAGGGGAAGGAAGGAAGGAAGATTGAAGGGGAAAGGAAGGAGATGGAAAAGGAAGGAGATTGAAGGGGAAAAGAAGGAGATGGAGAAGGAAGGAGATTAAAGGAGAAAGGAAGGAGATGGACAAGGAAGGAGATTGACGGGGAAGGAAGGAAGGAAGGAAGGAAGGAAGGAAGGAGAGAGAGATTGAAAAGGAAGGGACGGAGATGGAAATGGATGGAAGGAAGGAAGACGGAAGGGGAAATAAAGCAGATGGACAAGGAAGGAGATTGAAGGGGAAGGAAGGAATGATGGAAGATTGAAGGGGAAAGGAAGGAAGGAAGGAGAAAGAAATTGAAGGGGAATGGATGGAGATGGAGATGGAAGGAGATTGAAGGGGAAGGAAGGAAGGAATGAAGATTGAAGGGGAAAGGAAGGATGGAAGGAAGGGAGAAAGGAAGGAAAAGGAGATTGAAGGGGAAGGGATGGAGATAGAGATGGAAGGAAGGAAAGAAGATTGAAGGGGAAAGGAAGGAGATGGAGAAGGAAGGAGATTGAAAGGGAAGGAAAGAAGGAAGGAGAGAGAGATTGAAGGGGAAGGGATGGAGATGGAGAAGGAAGGAGATTGAAGGGGAAGGAAAGAAGGAAGGAGATAGTGATTGAAAAGGAAGGGATGGAGATGGAGATGGAAGGAAGGAAGGAAGATTGAAGGGGAAAGGAAGGAGATGGAGAAGGAAGGAGATTGAAGGGAAAGGAAGGATATGGACAAGGAAGGAGATTGAAGGGGAAGGAAGGAAGGAAGGAGAGAGAGAGAGAGAGATTGAAGGGGAAGTGATAGAGATGGAAGGAAGGAAGATTGAAGGGGAAAGGAAGGAGATGGAGAATGAAGGAGATTGAAAGAGAAAGGAAGGAAAGAAGGAAGGAAGATTGAAGGGGCAAGAAAGGAGACGGAGAAGGAAGGAGATTGAAGGGGAAGGAAGGAAGGAAGGAAGGAAGGAAGGAAGGAAGGAAGGAAGGAGAGAGAGATTGAAAAGGAAGGGACGGAGATGGAAATGGATGGAAGGAAGGAAGACGGAAGGGGAAATAAAGCAGATGGACAAGGAAGGAGATTGAAGGGGAAGGAAGGAATGATGGAAGATTGAAGGGGAAAGGAAGGAAGGAAGGAGAAAGAAATTGAAGGGGAATGGATGGAGATGGAGATGGAAGGAGATTGAAGGGGAAGGAAGGAAGGATGGAAGATTGAAGGGGAATTGAAGGAGATGGACAAGGAAGGAGATTGCAGGGGAAGGAAAGAAGGAAGGAGATAGTGATTGAAAAGGAAGAGATGGAGATGGAGATGGAAGGAAGGAAGGAAGATTGAAGGGGAAAGGAAGGAGATGGAGAAGGAAGGAGATTGAAGGGAAAGGAAGGATATGGACAAGGAAGGAGATTGAAGGGGAAGGAAGGAAGGAAGGAGTGAGAGATTGAAGGGGAAGTGATGGAGATGGAAGGAAGGAAGATTGAAGGGGAAAGGAAGGAGATGGAGAAGGAAGGAGATTGAAGGGGAAGGAAGGAAGGAAGGAGAGAGATTGAAAGGGAAAGGATGGAGATGGAAGAAATGAAGGAAGATTTAAGGGGAAAGGAAGGAGACGGAGAAGGAAGGAGATTGAAGGGGAAGGGAAGAAAGGAAGGAGAGAGAGAGATTGAAGGGGAAGTGATGGAGATGGAAGGAAGGAAGATTGAAGGGGAAAGGAAGGAGATGGAGAATGAAGGAGATTGAAAGAGAAAGGAAGGAAAGAAGGAAGGAAGATTGAAGGGGAAAGAAAGGAGATGGAGAAGAAAGGAGATTGAAGGGGAAGGAAGGAAGGAAGGCAGGAAGGAAGGAAGGATGGAAGGAAGGGAGAAAGGAAGGAAAAGGAGATTGAAGGGGAAGGGATGGAGATAGAGATGGAAGGAAGGAAAGAAGATTGAAGGGGAAAGGAAGGAGATGGAGAAGGAAGGAGATTGAAAGGGAAGGAAAGAAGGAAGGAGAGAGAGATTGAAGGGGAAGGGATGGAGATGGAGAAGGAAGGAGATTGAAGGGGAAGGAAAGAAGGAAGGAGATAGTGATTGAAAAGGAAGGGATGGAGATGGAGATGGAAGGAAGGAAGGAAGATTGAAGGGGAAAGGAAGGAGATGGAGAAGGAAGGAGATTGAAGGGAAAGGAAGGATATGGACAAGGAAGGAGATTGAAGGGGAAGGAAGGAAGGAAGGAGAGAGAGAGAGAGATTGAAGGGGAAGTGATGGAGATGGAAGGAAGGAAGATTGAAGGGGAAAGGAAGGAGATGGAGAATGAAGGAGATTGAAAGAGAAAGGAAGGAAAGAAGGAAGGAAGATTGAAGGGGCAAGAAAGGAGATGGCGAAGAAAGGAGATTGAAGGGGAAGGAAGGAAGGAAGGCAGGAAGGAAGGAAGGAAGGCAGGAAGGAAGGAGAAAGATTGAAGGGGAAGGGATGGAGATGGAGATGTAAGGAAGGAAGGAAGGAAGATTGAAGGGGAAAGGAAGGAGATGGAGAAGGAAGGAAGATTGAAGGGGAAAGGAAGGAGATGGAGAAGGAAGGAGATTGAAGGGGAAGGGAAGAAATGAAGCAGAGAGAGATTGAAGGGGAAGTGATGGAGATGGAACGAAGGAAGATTGAAGGGGAAAGGAAGGAGATGGAGAATGAAGGAGATTGAAAGAGAAAGGAAGGAAAGAAGGAAGGAAGATTGAAGGGGAAAGAAAGGAGATGGAGAAGAAAGGAGATTGAAGGGGAAGGAAGGAAGGAAGGCAGGAAGGAAGAAGGAAGGAAGGAAGGAGAGAGATTGAAAGGGAAGGGATGGAGATGGAAGAAATGAAGGAAGATTGAAGGGGAAAGGAAGGAGACGGAGAAGGAAGGAGATTGAAGGGGAATTGAAGAAGATGGACAAGGAAGGAGATTGAAGGGGAAGGAAGGAAGGAAGATTGAAGGGGAAAGGAAGGAGATGGAAAAGGAAGGAGATTGAAGGGGAAAAGAAGGAGGTGGAGAAGGAAGGAGATTAAAGGAGAAAGGAAGGAGATGGACAAGGAAGGAGATTGACGGGGAAGGAAGGAAGGAAGGAAGGAAGGAAGGAAGGAAGGAAGGAGAGAGAGATTGAAAAGGAAGGGACGGAGATGGAAATGGATGGAAGGAAGGAAGACGGAAGGGGAAATAAAGCAGATGGACAAGGAAGGAGATTGAAGGGGAAGGAAGGAATGATGGAAGATTGAAGGGGAAAGGAAGGAAGGAAGGAGAAAGAAATTGAAGGGGAATGGATGGAGATGGAGATGGAAGGAGATTGAAGGGGAAGGAAGGAAGGAATGAAGATTGAAGGGGAAAGGAAGGATGGAAGGAAGGGAGAAAGGAAGGAAAAGGAGATTGAAGGGGAAGGGATGGAGATAGAGATGGAAGGAAGGAAAGAAGATTGAAGGGGAAAGGAAGGAAGGAAGATTGAAGAGCAAACGAAGGAGATGGAGATGGAAGGAGATTGAAGGGGAATTGAAGGAGATGGACAAGGAAGGAGATTGAAGGGGAAGGAAAGAAGGAAGGAGATAGTGATTGAAAAGGAAGGGATGGAGATGGAGATGGATGGAAGGAAGGAAGATTGAAGGGGAAAGGAAGGAGATTGAGAAGGAAGGAGATTGAAGGGAAAGGAAGGATATGGACAAGGAAGGAGATTGAAGGGGAAGGAAGGAAGGAAGGAGTGAGAGATTGAAGGGGAAGTGATGGAGATGGAAGGAAGGAAGATTGAAGGGGAAAGGAAGGAGATGGAGAATGAAGGAGATTGAAAGAGAAAGGAAGGAAAGAAGGAAGGAAGATTGAAGGGGCAAGAAAGGAGATGGAGAAGAAAGGAGATTGAAGGGGAAGGAAGGAAGGAAGGCAGGCAGGAAGGAAGGAAGGCAGGAAGGAAGGAGAAAGATTGAAGGGGAAGGGATGGAGATGGAGATGTAAGGAAGGAAGGAAGGAAGATTGAAGGGGAAAGGAAGGAGATGGAGAAGGAAGGAAGATTGAAGGGGAAAGGAAGGAGATGGAGAAGGAAGGAGATTGAAGGGGAAGGGAAGAAAGGAAGGAGAGAGAGAGATTGAAGGGGAAGTGATGGAGATGGAAGGAAGGAAGATTGAAGGGGAAAGGAAGGAGATGGAGAATGAAGGAGATTGAAAGAGAAAGGAAGGAAAGAAGGAAGGAAGATTGAAGGGGAAAGAAAGGAGATGGAGAAGAAAGGAGATTGAAGGGGAAGGAAGGAAGGAAGGCAGGAAGGAAGGAAGGAAGGAAGGAAGGAAGGAAGGAAGGAGAGAGATTGAAAGGGAAGGGATGGAGATGGAAGAAATGAAGGAAGATTGAAGGGGAAAGGAAGGAGACGGAGAAGAAAGGAGATTGAAGGGGAAGGAAGGAAGGAAGGAAGGAAGGAAGGAAGGAAGGAAGGAAGGAGAGAGATTGAAGGGGAAGGGATGGAGATGGAGAAGGAAGGAAGGAAGATTGAAGGGGAAAGGAAGGAGATGGACAAGGAAGGAGATTGAAGGAGGAAGGAAGGAAGGAAGGAAGGAAGGAAGGAAGGAAGGAAGGAAGGAAGGAAGGAAGGAGAGAGAGATTGAAAAGGAAGGGACGGAGATGGAAATGGATGGAAGGAAGGAAGACTGAAGGGGAAATAAAGCAGATGGACAAGGAAGGAGATTGAAGGGGAAGGAAGGAAGGATGGAGAGATTGAAGGGGAAAGGAAGGAAGGAAGGAGAAAGAAATTGAAGGGGAATAGATGGAGATGGAGATGGAAGGAGATTGAAGGGGAAGGAAGGAAGGATGGAAGATTGAAGGGGAAAGGAAGGATGGAAGGAAGGGAGAAAGGAAGGAAAAGGAGATTGAAGGGGAAGGGATGGAGATAGAGATGGAAGGAAGGAAAGAAGATTGAAGGGGAAAGGAAGGAAGGAAGATTGAAGAGCAAACGAAGGAGATGGAGATGGAAGGAGATTGAAGGGGAATTGAAGGAGATGGACAAGGAAGGAGATTGAAGGGGAAGGAAAGAAGGAAGGAGATAGTGATTGAAAAGGAAGGGATGGAGATGGAGATGGAAGGAAGGAAGGAAGATTGAAGGGGAAAGGAAGGAGATGGAGAAGGAAGGAGATTGAAGGGAAAGGAAGGATATGGACAAGGAAGGAGATTGAAGGGGAAGGAAGGAAGGAAGGAGAGAGATTGAAAGGGAAAGGATGGAGATGGAAGAAATGAAGGAAGATTTAAGGGGAAAGGAAGGAGACGGAGAAGGAAGGAGATTGAAGGGGAATTGAAGGAGATGGACAAGGAAGGAGATTGAAGGTGAAGGAAGGAAGGAAGGAAGATTGAAGGGGAAAGGAAGGAGATGGACAAGGAAGGAGATTGAAGGGGGAAGGAAGGAAGGAAGGAAGGAAGGAAGGAAGGAAGGAGAGAGATTGAAGGGGAAGGAATGGAGATGGAGAAGGAAGGAAGGAAGATTGAAGGGGAAAGGAAGGAGATGGACAAGGAAGGAGATTGAAGGAGGAAGGAAGGAAGGAAGGAAGGAGAGATTGAAGGGGAAGGAATGGAGATGGAGATGGAAGGAAGGAAGGAAGATTGAAGGGGAAAGGAAGGAGATGGAGAAGGAAGGAGATTGAAGGGGAAGGAAGGAAGGAAGGAGAGAGATTGAAAGGGAAGGGATGGAGATGGAAGAAATGAAGGAAGATTGAAGGGGAAAGGAAGGAGACGGAGAAGGAAGGAGATTGAAGGGGAATTGAAGGAGATGGACAAGGAAGGAGATTGAAGGGGAAGGAAGGAAGGAAGGAAGATTGAAGGGGAAAGGAAGGAGATGGAGAAGGAAGGAGATTGAAGGGGAAAAGAAGGAGATGGAGAAGGAAGGAGATTAAAGGGGAAAGGAAGCAGATGGACAAGGAAGGAGATTGACGGGGAAGGAAGGAAGGAAGGAAGGAAGGAAGGAAGGAAGGAAGGAAGGAAGGAAGGAGAGAGAGAGAGATTGAAAAGGAAGGGACGGAGATGGAAATGGATGGAAGTAAGGAAGACTGAAGGGGAAATAAAGCAGATGGACAAGGAAGGAGATTGAAGGGGAAGGAAGGAAGGATGGAAGATTGAATGGGAAAGGAAGGAAGGAAGGAGAAAGAAATTGAAGGGGAATGGATGGAGATGGAGATGGAAGGAGATTGAAGGGGAAGGAAGGAAGGATGGAAGATTGAAGGGGAAAGGAAGGATGGAAGGAAGGGAGAAAGGAAGGAAAAGGAGATTGAAGGGGAAGGGATGGAGATAGAGATGGAAGGAAGGAAAGAAGATTGAAGGGGAAAGGAAGGAGATGGAGAAGGAAGGAGATTGAAGGGGAAGGAAAGAAGGAAGGAGAGAGAGATTGAAGGGGAAGGGATGGAGATGGAGAAGGAAGGAGATTGAAGGGGAAGGAAGGAAGGAAGGAGAGAGATTGAAAGGGAAAGGATGGAGATGGAAGAAATGAAGGAAGATTTAAGGGGAAAGGAAGGAGACGGAGAAGGAAGGAGATTGAAGGGGAATTGAAGGAGATGGACAAGGAAGGAGATTGAAGGTGAAGGAAGGAAGGAAGGAAGATTGAAGGGGAAAGGAAGGAGATGGACAAGGAAGGAGATTGAAGGGGGAAGGAAGGAAGGAAGGAAGGAAGGAAGGAAGGAAGGAAGGAAGGAAGGAAGGAGAGAGATTGAAGGGGAAGGAATGGAGATGGAGAAGGAAGGAGATTGAAGGAGGAAGGAAGGAAGGAAGGAAGGAGAGATTGAAGGGGAAGGAATGGAGATGGAGATGGAAGGAAGGAAGGAAGATTGAAGGGGAAAGGAAGGAGATGGAGAAGGAAGGAGATTGAAGGGGAAGGAAGGAAGGAAGGAGAGAGATTGAAAGGGAAGGGATGGAGATGGAAGAAATGAAGGAAGATTGAAGGGGAAAGGAAGGAGACGGAGAAGGAAGGAGATTGAAGGGGAATTGAAGGAGATGGACAAGGAAGGAGATTGAAGGGGAAGGAAGGAAGGAAGGAAGATTGAAGGGGAAAGGAAGGAGATGGAGAAGGAAGGAGATTGAAGGGGAAAAGAAGGAGATGGAGAAGGAAGGAGATTAAAGGGGAAAGGAAGCAGATGGACAAGGAAGGAGATTGACGGGGAAGGAAGGAAGGAAGGAAGGAAGGAAGGAAGGAAGGAAGGAAGGAAGGAAGGAAGGAAGGAGAGAGAGAGAGATTGAAAAGGAAGGGACGGAGATGGAAATGGATGGAAGTAAGGAAGACTGAAGGGGAAATAAAGCAGATGGACAAGGAAGGAGATTGAAGGGGAAGGAAGGAAGGATGGAAGATTGAATGGGAAAGGAAGGAAGGAAGGAGAAAGAAATTGAAGGGGAATGGATGGAGATGGAGATGGAAGGAGATTGAAGGGGAAGGAAGGAAGGATGGAAGATTGAAGGGGAAAGGAAGGATGGAAGGAAGGGAGAAAGGAAGGAAAAGGAGATTGAAGGGGAAGGGATGGAGATAGAGATGGAAGGAAGGAAAGAAGATTGAAGGGGAAAGGAAGGAGATGGAGAAGGAAGGAGATTGAAGGGGAAGGAAAGAAGGAAGGAGATAGTGATTGAAAAGGAAGGGATGGAGATGGAGATGGAAGGAAGGAAGGAAGATTGAAGGGGAAAGGAAGGAGATGGAGAAGGAAGGAGATTGAAGGGAAAGGAAGGATATGGACAAGGAAGGAGATTGAAGGGGAAGGAAGGAAGGAAGGAGAGAGAGATTGAAGGGGAAGTGATGGAGATGGAAGGAAGGAAGATTGAAGGGGAAAGGAAGGAGATGGAGAATGAAGGAGATTGAAAGAGAAAGGAAGGAAAGAAGGAAGGAAGATTGAAGGGGCAAGAAAAGAGATGGAGAAGAAAGGAGATTGAAGGGGAAGGAAGGAAGGAAGGCAGGCAGGAAGGAAGGAAGGCAGGAAGGAAGGAGAAAGATTGAAGGGGAAGGGATGGAGATGGAGATGTAAGGAAGGAAGGAAGGAAGATTGAAGGGGAAAGGAAGGAGATGGACAAGGAAGGAGATTGAAGGGCGAAGGAAGGAAGGAAGGAAGGAAGGAAGGAGAGATTGAAGGGGAAGGAATGGAGATGGAGATGGAAGGAAGGAAGGAAGATTGAAGGGGAAAGGAAGGAGATGGAGAAGGAAGGAGATTGAAGGGGAAGGAAGGAAGGAAGGAGAGAGATTGAAAGGGAAGGGATGGAGATGGAAGAAATGAAGGAAGATTGAAGGGGAAAGGAAGGAGACGGAGAAGGAAGGAGATTGAAGGGGAATTGAAGGAGATGGACAAGGAAGGAGATTGAAGGGGAAGGAAGGAAGGAAGGAAGATTGAAGGGGAAAGGAAGGAGATGGACAAGGAAGGAGATTGAAGGGGGAAGGAAGGAAGGAAGGAAGGAGAGATTGAAGGGGAAGGAATGGAGATGGAGATGGAAGGAAGGAAGGAAGATTGAAGGGGAAAGGAAGGAGATGGAGAAGGAAGGAGATTGAAGGGGAAGGAAGGAAGGAAGGAGAGAGATTGAAAGGGAAGGGATGGAGATGGAAGAAATGAAGGAAGATTGAAGGGGAAAGGAAGGAGACGGAGAAGGAAGGAGATTGAAGGGGAAAAGAAGGAGATGGAGAAGGAAGGAGATTAAAGGGGAAAGGAAGCAGATGGACAAGGAAGGAGATTGACGGGGAAGGAAGGAAGGAAGGAAGGAAGGAAGGAAGGAAGGAAGGAAGGAAGGAAGGAGAGAGAGATTGAAAAGGAAGGGACGGAGATGGAAATGGATGGAAGTAAGGAAGACTGAAGGGGAAATAAAGCAGATGGACAAGGAAGGAGATTGAAGGGGAAGGAAGGAAGGATGGAGAGATTGAAGGGGAAAGGAAGGAAGGAAGGAGAAAGAAATTGAAGGGGAATGGATGGAGATGGAGATGGAAGGAGATTGAAGGGGAAGGAAGGAAGGATGGAAGATTGAAGGGGAAAGGAAGGATGGAAGGAAGGGAGAAAGGAAGGAAAAGGAGATTGAAGGGGAAGGGATGGAGATAGAGATGGAAGGAAGGAAAGAAGATTGAAGGGGAAAGGAAGGAAGGAAGATTGAAGAGCAAACGAAGGAGATGGAGATGGAAGGAGATTGAAGGGGAATTGAAGGAGATGGACAAGGAAGGAGATTGAAGGGGAAGGAAAGAAGGAAGGAGATAGTGATTGAAAAGGAAGGGATGGAGATGGAGATGGAAGGAAGGAAGGAAGATTGAAGGGGAAAGGAAGGAGATGGAGAAGGAAGGAGATTGAAGGGAAAGGAAGGATATGGACAAGGAAGGAGATTGAAGGGGAAGGAAGGAAGGAAGGAGTGAGAGATTGAAGGGGAAGTGATGGAGATGGAAGGAAGGAAGATTGAAGGGGAAAGGAAGGAGATGGAGAAGGAAGGAGATTGAAGGGGAAGGAAGGAAGGAAGGAGAGAGATTGAAAGGGAAAGGATGGAGATGGAAGAAATGAAGGAAGATTTAAGGGGAAAGGAAGGAGACGGAGAAGGAAGGAGATTGAAGGGGAATTGAAGGAGATGGACAAGGAAGGAGATTGAAGGGGAAGGAAGGAATGATGGAAGATTGAAGGGGAAAGGAAGGAAGGAAGGAGAAAGAAATTGAAGGGGAATGGATGGAGATGGAGATGGAAGGAGATTGAAGGGGAAGGAAGGAAGGATGGAAGATTGAAGGGGAAAGGAAGGATGGAAGGAAGGGAGAAAGGAAGGAAAAGGAGATTGAAGGGGAAGGGATGGAGATAGAGATGGAAGGAAGGAAAGAAGATTGAAGGGGAAAGGAAGGAAGGAAGATTGAAGAGCAAACGAAGGAGATGGAGATGGAAGGAGATTGAAGGGGAATTGAAGGAGATGGACAAGGAAGGAGATTGAAGGGGAAGGAAAGAAGGAAGGAGATAGTGATTGAAAAGGAAGGGATGGAGATGGAGATGGAAGGAAGGAAGGAAGATTGAAGGGGAAAGGAAGGAGATGGAGAAGGAAGGAGATTGAAGGGAAAGGAAGGATATGGACAAGGAAGGAGATTGAAGGGGAAGGAAGGAAGGAAGGAGTGAGAGATTGAAGGGGAAGTGATGGAGATGGAAGGAAGGAAGATTGAAGGGGAAAGGAAGGAGATGGAGAAGGAAGGAGATTGAAGGGGAAGGAAGGAAGGAAGGAGAGAGATTGAAAGGGAAAGGATGGAGATGGAAGAAATGAAGGAAGATTTAAGGGGAAAGGAAGGAGACGGAGAAGGAAGGAGATTGAAGGGGAATTGAAGGAGATGGACAAGGAAGGAGATTGAAGGGGAAGGAAGGAAGGAAGGAAGATTGAAGGGGAAAGGAAGGAGATGGAGAAGGAAGGAGATTGAAGGGGAAAAGAAGGAGATGGAGAAGGAAGGAGATTAAAGGGGAAAGGAAGCAGATGGACAAGGAAGGAGATTGACGGGGAAGGAAGGAAGGAAGGAAGGAAGGAAGGAAGGAAGGAAGGAAGGAGAGAGAGATTGAAAAGGAAGGGACGGAGATGGAAATGGATGGAAGGAAGGAAGACTGAAGGGGAAATAAAGCAGATGGACAAGGAAGGAGATTGAAGGGGAAGGAAGGAAGGATGGAGAGATTGAAGGGGAAAGGAAGGAAGGAAGGAGAAAGAAATTGAAGGGGAATAGATGGAGATGGAGATGGAAGGAGATTGAAGGGGAAGGAAGGAAGGATGGAAGATTGAAGGGGAAAGGAAGGATGGAAGGAAGGGAGAAAGGAAGGAAAAGGAGATTGAAGGGGAAGGGATGGAGATAGAGATGGAAGGAAGGAAAGAAGATTGAAGGGGAAAGGAAGGAAGGAAGATTGAAGAGCAAACGAAGGAGATGGAGATGGAAGGAGATTGAAGGGGAATTGAAGGAGATGGACAAGGAAGGAGATTGAAGGGGAAGGAAAGAAGGAAGGAGATAGTGATTGAAAAGGAAGGGATGGAGATGGAGATGGAAGGAAGGAAGGAAGATTGAAGGGGAAAGGAAGGAGATGGAGAAGGAAGGAGATTGAAGGGAAAGGAAGGATATGGACAAGGAAGGAGATTGAAGGGGAAGGAAGGAAGGAAGGAGTGAGAGATTGAAGGGGAAGTGATGGAGATGGAAGGAAGGAAGATTGAAGGGGAAAGGAAGGAGATGGAGAAGGAAGGAGATTGAAGGGGAAGGAAGGAAGGAAGGAGAGAGATTGAAAGGGAAAGGATGGAGATGGAAGAAATGAAGGAAGATTTAAGGGGAAAGGAAGGAGACGGAGAAGGAAGGAGATTGAAGGGGAATTGAAGGAGATGGACAAGGAAGGAGATTGAAGGGGAAGGAAGGAAGGAAGGAAGATTGAAGGGGAAAGGAAGGAGATGGAGAAGGAAGGAGATTGAAGGGGAAAAGAAGGAGATGGAGAAGGAAGGAGATTAAAGGGGAAAGGAAGCAGATGGACAAGGAAGGAGATTGACGGGGAAGGAAGGAAGGAAGGAAGGAAGGAAGGAAGGAAGGAGAGAGAGATTGAAAAGGAAGGGACGGAGATGGAAATGGATGGAAGGAAGGAAGACTGAAGGGGAAATAAAGCAGATGGACAAGGAAGGAGATTGAAGGGGAAGGAAGGAAGGATGGAGAGATTGAAGGGGAAAGGAAGGAAGGAAGGAGAAAGAAATTGAAGGGGAATAGATGGAGATGGAGATGGAAGGAGATTGAAGGGGAAGGAAGGAAGGATGGAAGATTGAAGGGGAAAGGAAGGATGGAAGGAAGGGAGAAAGGAAGGAAAAGGAGATTGAAGGGGAAGGGATGGAGATAGAGATGGAAGGAAGGAAAGAAGATTGAAGGGGAAAGGAAGGAAGGAAGATTGAAGAGCAAACGAAGGAGATGGAGATGGAAGGAGATTGAAGGGGAATTGAAGGAGATGGACAAGGAAGGAGATTGAAGGGGAAGGAAAGAAGGAAGGAGATAGTGATTGAAAAGGAAGGGATGGAGATGGAGATGGAAGGAAGGAAGGAAGATTGAAGGGGAAAGGAAGGAGATGGAGAAGGAAGGAGATTGAAGGGAAAGGAAGGATATGGACAAGGAAGGAGATTGAAGGGGAAGGAAGGAAGGAAGGAGAGAGATTGAAAGGGAAAGGATGGAGATGGAAGAAATGAAGGAAGATTTAAGGGGAAAGGAAGGAGACGGAGAAGGAAGGAGATTGAAGGGGAATTGAAGGAGATGGACAAGGAAGGAGATTGAAGGTGAAGGAAGGAAGGAAGGAAGATTGAAGGGGAAAGGAAGGAGATGGACAAGGAAGGAGATTGAAGGGGGAAGGAAGGAAGGAAGGAAGGAAGGAAGGAAGGAGAGAGATTGAAGGGGAAGGAATGGAGATGGAGAAGGAAGGAAGGAAGATTGAAGGGGAAAGGAAGGAGATGGACAAGGAAGGAGATTGAAGGAGGAAGGAAGGAAGGAAGGAAGGAGAGATTGAAGGGGAAGGAATGGAGATGGAGATGGAAGGAAGGAAGGAAGATTGAAGGGGAAAGGAAGGAGATGGAGAAGGAAGGAGATTGAAGGGGAAGGAAGGAAGGAAGGAGAGAGATTGAAAGGGAAGGGATGGAGATGGAAGAAATGAAGGAAGATTGAAGGGGAAAGGAAGGAGACGGAGAAGGAAGGAGATTGAAGGGGAATTGAAGGAGATGGACAAGGAAGGAGATTGAAGGGGAAGGAAGGAAGGAAGGAAGATTGAAGGGGAAAGGAAGGAGATGGAGAAGGAAGGAGATTGAAGGGGAAAAGAAGGAGATGGAGAAGGAAGGAGATTAAAGGGGAAAGGAAGCAGATGGACAAGGAAGGAGATTGACGGGGAAGGAAGGAAGGAAGGAAGGAAGGAAGGAAGGAAGGAAGGAAGGAGAGAGAGAGAGATTGAAAAGGAAGGGACGGAGATGGAAATGGATGGAAGTAAGGAAGACTGAAGGGGAAATAAAGCAGATGGACAAGGAAGGAGATTGAAGGGGAAGGAAGGAAGGATGGAAGATTGAATGGGAAAGGAAGGAAGGAAGGAGAAAGAAATTGAAGGGGAATGGATGGAGATGGAGATGGAAGGAGATTGAAGGGGAAGGAAGGAAGGATGGAAGATTGAAGGGGAAAGGAAGGATGGAAGGAAGGGAGAAAGGAAGGAAAAGGAGATTGAAGGGGAAGGGATGGAGATAGAGATGGAAGGAAGGAAAGAAGATTGAAGGGGAAAGGAAGGAGATGGAGAAGGAAGGAGATTGAAGGGGAAGGAAAGAAGGAAGGAGAGAGAGATTGAAGGGGAAGGGATGGAGATGGAGAAGGAAGGAGATTGAAGGGGAAGGAAGGAAGGAAGGAGAGAGATTGAAAGGGAAAGGATGGAGATGGAAGAAATGAAGGAAGATTTAAGGGGAAAGGAAGGAGACGGAGAAGGAAGGAGATTGAAGGGGAATTGAAGGAGATGGACAAGGAAGGAGATTGAAGGTGAAGGAAGGAAGGAAGGAAGATTGAAGGGGAAAGGAAGGAGATGGACAAGGAAGGAGATTGAAGGGGGAAGGAAGGAAGGAAGGAAGGAAGGAAGGAAGGAAGGAAGGAGAGAGATTGAAGGGGAAGGAATGGAGATGGAGAAGGAAGGAAGGAAGATTGAAGGGGAAAGGAAGGAGATGGACAAGGAAGGAGATTGAAGGAGGAAGGAAGGAAGGAAGGAAGGAGAGATTGAAGGGGAAGGAATGGAGATGGAGATGGAAGGAAGGAAGGAAGATTGAAGGGGAAAGGAAGGAGATGGAGAAGGAAGGAGATTGAAGGGGAAGGAAGGAAGGAAGGAGAGAGATTGAAAGGGAAGGGATGGAGATGGAAGAAATGAAGGAAGATTGAAGGGGAAAGGAAGGAGACGGAGAAGGAAGGAGATTGAAGGGGAATTGAAGGAGATGGACAAGGAAGGAGATTGAAGGGGAAGGAAGGAAGGAAGGAAGATTGAAGGGGAAAGGAAGGAGATGGAGAAGGAAGGAGATTGAAGGGGAAAAGAAGGAGATGGAGAAGGAAGGAGATTAAAGGGGAAAGGAAGCAGATGGACAAGGAAGGAGATTGACGGGGAAGGAAGGAAGGAAGGAAGGAAGGAAGGAAGGAAGGAAGGAAGGAAGGAAGGAAGGAGAGAGAGAGAGATTGAAAAGGAAGGGACGGAGATGGAAATGGATGGAAGTAAGGAAGACTGAAGGGGAAATAAAGCAGATGGACAAGGAAGGAGATTGAAGGGGAAGGAAGGAAGGATGGAAGATTGAATGGGAAAGGAAGGAAGGAAGGAGAAAGAAATTGAAGGGGAATGGATGGAGATGGAGATGGAAGGAGATTGAAGGGGAAGGAAGGAAGGATGGAAGATTGAAGGGGAAAGGAAGGATGGAAGGAAGGGAGAAAGGAAGGAAAAGGAGATTGAAGGGGAAGGGATGGAGATAGAGATGGAAGGAAGGAAAGAAGATTGAAGGGGAAAGGAAGGAGATGGAGAAGGAAGGAGATTGAAGGGGAAGGAAAGAAGGAAGGAGAGAGAGATTGAAGGGGAAGGGATGGAGATGGAGAAGGAAGGAGATTGAAGGGGAAGGAAAGAAGGAAGGAGATAGTGATTGAAAAGGAAGGGATGGAGATGGAGATGGAAGGAAGGAAGGAAGATTGAAGGGGAAAGGAAGGAGATGGAGAAGGAAGGAGATTGAAGGGAAAGGAAGGATATGGACAAGGAAGGAGATTGAAGGGGAAGGAAGGAAGGAAGGAGAGAGAGATTGAAGGGGAAGTGATGGAGATGGAAGGAAGGAAGATTGAAGGGGAAAGGAAGGAGATGGAGAATGAAGGAGATTGAAAGAGAAAGGAAGGAAAGAAGGAAGGAAGATTGAAGGGGCAAGAAAAGAGATGGAGAAGAAAGGAGATTGAAGGGGAAGGAAGGAAGGAAGGCAGGCAGGAAGGAAGGAAGGCAGGAAGGAAGGAGAAAGATTGAAGGGGAAGGGATGGAGATGGAGATGTAAGGAAGGAAGGAAGGAAGATTGAAGGGGAAAGGAAGGAGATGGACAAGGAAGGAGATTGAAGGGGGAAGGAAGGAAGGAAGGAAGGAAGGAAGGAGAGATTGAAGGGGAAGGAATGGAGATGGAGATGGAAGGAAGGAAGGAAGATTGAAGGGGAAAGGAAGGAGATGGAGAAGGAAGGAGATTGAAGGGGAAGGAAGGAAGGAAGGAGAGAGATTGAAAGGGAAGGGATGGAGATGGAAGAAATGAAGGAAGATTGAAGGGGAAAGGAAGGAGACGGAGAAGGAAGGAGATTGAAGGGGAATTGAAGGAGATGGACAAGGAAGGAGATTGAAGGGGAAGGAAGGAAGGAAGGAAGATTGAAGGGGAAAGGAAGGAGATGGACAAGGAAGGAGATTGAAGGGGGAAGGAAGGAAGGAAGGAAGGAGAGATTGAAGGGGAAGGAATGGAGATGGAGATGGAAGGAAGGAAGGAAGATTGAAGGGGAAAGGAAGGAGATGGAGAAGGAAGGAGATTGAAGGGGAAGGAAGGAAGGAAGGAGAGAGATTGAAAGGGAAGGGATGGAGATGGAAGAAATGAAGGAAGATTGAAGGGGAAAGGAAGGAGACGGAGAAGGAAGGAGATTGAAGGGGAATTGAAGGAGATGGACAAGGAAGGAGATTGAAGGGGAAGGAAGGAAGGAAGGAAGATTGAAGGGGAAAGGAAGGAGATGGAGAAGGAAGGAGATTGAAGGGGAAAAGAAGGAGATGGAGAAGGAAGGAGATTAAAGGGGAAAGGAAGCAGATGGACAAGGAAGGAGATTGACGGGGAAGGAAGGAAGGAAGGAAGGAAGGAAGGAAGGAAGGAAGGAAGGAAGGAAGGAGAGAGAGATTGAAAAGGAAGGGACGGAGATGGAAATGGATGGAAGTAAGGAAGACTGAAGGGGAAATAAAGCAGATGGACAAGGAAGGAGATTGAAGGGGAAGGAAGGAAGGATGGAGAGATTGAAGGGGAAAGGAAGGAAGGAAGGAGAAAGAAATTGAAGGGGAATGGATGGAGATGGAGATGGAAGGAGATTGAAGGGGAAGGAAGGAAGGATGGAAGATTGAAGGGGAAAGGAAGGATGGAAGGAAGGGAGAAAGGAAGGAAAAGGAGATTGAAGGGGAAGGGATGGAGATAGAGATGGAAGGAAGGAAAGAAGATTGAAGGGGAAAGGAAGGAAGGAAGATTGAAGAGCAAACGAAGGAGATGGAGATGGAAGGAGATTGAAGGGGAATTGAAGGAGATGGACAAGGAAGGAGATTGAAGGGGAAGGAAAGAAGGAAGGAGATAGTGATTGAAAAGGAAGGGATGGAGATGGAGATGGAAGGAAGGAAGGAAGATTGAAGGGGAAAGGAAGGAGATGGAGAAGGAAGGAGATTGAAGGGAAAGGAAGGATATGGACAAGGAAGGAGATTGAAGGGGAAGGAAGGAAGGAAGGAGTGAGAGATTGAAGGGGAAGTGATGGAGATGGAAGGAAGGAAGATTGAAGGGGAAAGGAAGGAGATGGAGAAGGAAGGAGATTGAAGGGGAAGGAAGGAAGGAAGGAGAGAGATTGAAAGGGAAAGGATGGAGATGGAAGAAATGAAGGAAGATTTAAGGGGAAAGGAAGGAGACGGATAAGGAAGGAGATTGAAGGGGAATTGAAGGAGATGGACAAGGAAGGAGATTGAAGGGGAAGGAAGGAAGGAAGGAAGATTGAAGGGGAAAGGAAGGAGATGGACAAGGAAGGAGATTGAAGGGGGAAGGAAGGAAGGAAGGAAGGAAGGAAGGAGAGAGATTGAAGGGGAAGGAATGGAGATGGAGAAGGAAGGAAGGAAGATTGAAGGGGAAAGGAAGGAGATGGACAAGGAAGGAGATTGAAGGAGGAAGGAAGGAAGGAAGGAAGGAGAGATTGAAGGGGAAGGAATGGAGATGGAGATGGAAGGAAGGAAGGAAGATTGAAGGGGAAAGGAAGGAGATGGAGAAGGAAGGAGATTGAAGGGGAAGGAAGGAAGGAAGGAGAGAGATTGAAAGGGAAGGGATGGAGATGGAAGAAATGAAGGAAGATTGAAGGGGAAAGGAAGGAGACGGAGAAGGAAGGAGATTGAAGGGGAATTGAAGGAGATGGACAAGGAAGGAGATTGAAGGGGAAGGAAGGAAGGAAGGAAGATTGAAGGGGAAAGGAAGGAGATGGAGAAGGAAGGAGATTGAAGGGGAAAAGAAGGAGATGGAGAAGGAAGGAGATTAAAGGGGAAAGGAAGCAGATGGACAAGGAAGGAGATTGACGGGGAAGGAAGGAAGGAAGGAAGGAAGGAAGGAAGGAAGGAGAGAGAGATTGAAAAGGAAGGGACGGAGATGGAAATGGATGGAAGTAAGGAAGACTGAAGGGGAAATAAAGCAGATGGACAAGGAAGGAGATTGAAGGGGAAGGAAGGAAGGATGGAGAGATTGAAGGGGAAAGGAAGGAAGGAAGGAGAAAGAAATTGAAGGGGAATGGATGGAGATGGAGATGGAAGGAGATTGAAGGGGAAGGAAGGAAGGATGGAAGATTGAAGGGGAAAGGAAGGATGGAAGGAAGGGAGAAAGGAAGGAAAAGGAGATTGAAGGGGAAGGGATGGAGATAGAGATGGAAGGAAGGAAAGAAGATTGAAGGGGAAAGGAAGGAAGGAAGATTGAAGAGCAAACGAAGGAGATGGAGATGGAAGGAGATTGAAGGGGAATTGAAGGAGATGGACAAGGAAGGAGATTGAAGGGGAAGGAAAGAAGGAAGGAGATAGTGATTGAAAAGGAAGGGATGGAGATGGAGATGGAAGGAAGGAAGGAAGATTGAAGGGGAAAGGAAGGAGATGGAGAAGGAAGGAGATTGAAGGGAAAGGAAGGATATGGACAAGGAAGGAGATTGAAGGGGAAGGAAGGAAGGAAGGAGTGAGAGATTGAAGGGGAAGTGATGGAGATGGAGAAGGAAGGAGATTGAAGGGAAAGGAAGGAGATGGAGAAGGAAGGAGATTGAAGGGGAAGGAAGGAAGGAAGGAGAGAGATTGAAAGGGAAAGGATGGAGATGGAAGAAATGAAGGAAGATTTAAGGGGAAAGGAAGGAGACTGAGAAGGAAGGAGATTGAAGGGGAATTGAAGGAGATGGACAAGGAAGGAGATTGAAGGTGAAGGAAGGAAGGAAGGAAGATTGAAGGGGAAAGGAAGGAGATGGACAAGGAAGGAGATTGAAGGGGGAAGGAAGGAAGGAAGGAAGGAAGGAAGGAAGGAAGGAGAGAGATTGAAGGGGAAGGAATGGAGATGGAGAAGGAAGGAAGGAAGATTGAAGGGGAAAGGAAGGAGATGGACAAGGAAGGAGATTGAAGGAGGAAGGAAGGAAGGAAGGAAGGAGAGATTGAAGGGGAAGGAATGGAGATGGAGATGGAAGGAAGGAAGGAAGATTGAAGGGGAAAGGAAGGAGATGGAGAAGGAAGGAGATTGAAGGGGAAGGAAGGAAGGAAGGAGAGAGATTGAAAGGGAAGGGATGGAGATGGAAGAAATGAAGGAAGATTGAAGGGGAAAGGAAGGAGACGGAGAAGGAAGGAGATTGAAGGGGAATTGAAGGAGATGGACAAGGAAGGAGATTGAAGGGGAAGGAAGGAAGGAAGGAAGATTGAAGGGGAAAGGAAGGAGATGGAGAAGGAAGGAGATTGAAGGGGAAAAGAAGGAGATGGAGAAGGAAGGAGATTAAAGGGGAAAGGAAGCAGATGGACAAGGAAGGAGATTGACGGGGAAGGAAGGAAGGAAGGAAGGAAGGAAGGAAGGAAGGAAGGAAGGAAGGAAGGAAGGAGAGAGAGATTGAAAAGGAAGGGACGGAGATGGAAATGGATGGAAGGAAGGAAGACTGAAGGGGAAATAAAGCAGATGGACAAGGAAGGAGATTGAAGGGGAAGGAAGGAATGATGGAAGATTGAAGGGGAAAGGAAGGAAGGAAGGAGAAAGAAATTGAAGGGGAATGGATGGAGATGGAGATGGAAGGAGATTGAAGGGGAAGGAAGGAAGGATGGAAGATTGAAGGGGAAAGGAAGGATGGAAGGAAGGGAGAAAGGAAGGAAAAGGAGATTGAAGGGGAAGGGATGGAGATAGAGATGGAAGGAAGGAAAGAAGATTGAAGGGGAAAGGAAGGAAGGAAGATTGAAGAGCAAACGAAGGAGATGGAGATGGAAGGAGATTGAAGGGGAATTGAAGGAGATGGACAAGGAAGGAGATTGAAGGGGAAGGAAAGAAGGAAGGAGATAGTGATTGAAAAGGAAGGTATGGAGATGGAGATGGAAGGAAGGAAGGAAGATTGAAGGGGAAAGGAAGGAGATGGAGAAGGAAGGAGATTGAAGGGAAAGGAAGGATATGGACAAGGAAGGAGATTGAAGGGGAAGGAAGGAAGGAAGGAGAGAGAGATTGAAGGGGAAGTGATGGAGATGGAAGGAAGGAAGATTGAAGGGGAAAGGAAGGAGATGGAGAATGAAGGAGATTGAAAGAGAAAGGAAGGAAAGAAGGAAGGAAGATTGAAGGGGCAAGAAAGGAGATGGAGAAGAAAGGAGATTGAAGGGGAAGGAAGGAAGGAAGGCAGGCAGGAAGGAAGGAAGGCAGGCAGGAAGGAGAAAGATTGAAGGGGAAGGGATGGAGATGGAGATGTAAGGAAGGAAGGAAGGAAGATTGAAGGGGAAAGGAAGGAGATGGAGAAGGAAGGAAGATTGAAGGGGAAAGGAAGGAGATGGAGAAGGAAGGAGATTGAAGGGGAAGGGAAGAAAGGAAGGAGAGAGAGATTGAAGGGGAAGTGATGGAGATGGAAGGAAGGAAGATTGAAGGGGAAAGGAAGGAGATGGAGAATGAAGGAGATTGAAAGAGAAAGGAAGGAAAGAAGGAAGGAAGATTGAAGGGGAAAGAAAGGAGATGGAGAAGAAAGGAGATTGAAGGGGAAGGAAGGAAGGAAGGCAGGAAGGAAGGAAGGATGGAAGGAAGGGAGAAAGGAAGGAAAAGGAGATTGAAGGGGAAGGGATGGAGATAGAGATGGAAGGAAGGAAAGAAGATTGAAGGGGAAAGGAAGGAGATGGAGAAGGAAGGAGATTGAAAGGGAAGGAAAGAAGGAAGGAGAGAGAGATTGAAGGGGAAGGGATGGAGATGGAGAAGGAAGGAGATTGAAGGGGAAGGAAAGAAGGAAGGAGATAGTGATTGAAAAGGAAGGGATGGAGATGGAGATGGAAGGAAGGAAGGAAGATTGAAGGGGAAAGGAAGGAGATGGAGAAGGAAGGAGATTGAAGGGAAAGGAAGGATATGGACAAGGAAGGAGATTGAAGGGGAAGGAAGGAAGGAAGGAGTGAGAGATTGAAGGGGAAGTGATGGAGATGGAAGGAAGGAAGATTAAAGGGGAAAGGAAGGAGATGGAGAAGGAAGGAGATTGAAGGGGAAGGAAGGAAGGAAGGAGAGAGATTGAAAGGGAAAGGATGGAGATGGAAGAAATGAAGGAAGATTTAAGGGGAAAGGAAGGAGACGGAGAAGGAAGGAGATTGAAGGGGAATTGAAGGAGATGGACAAGGAAGGAGATTGAAGGGGAAGGAAGGAAGGAAGGAAGATTGAAGGGGAAAGGAAGGAGATGGAGAAGGAAGGAGATTGAAGGGGAAAAGAAGGAGATGGAGAAGGAAGGAGATTAAAGGGGAAAGGAAGCAGATGGACAAGGAAGGAGATTGACGGGGAAGGAAGGAAGGAAGGAAGGAAGGAAGGAAGGAAGGAAGGAAGGAAGGAAGGAAGGAAGGAGAGAGAGATTGAAAAGGAAGGGACGGAGATGGAAATGGATGGAAGGAAGGAAGACTGAAGGGGAAATAAAGCAGATGGACAAGGAAGGAGATTGAAGGGGAAGGAAGGAAGGATGGAGAGATTGAAGGGGAAAGGAAGGAAGGAAGGAGAAAGAAATTGAAGGGGAATAGATGGAGATGGAGATGGAAGGAGATTGAAGGGGAAGGAAGGAAGGATGGAAGATTGAAGGGGAAAGGAAGGATGGAAGGAAGGGAGAAAGGAAGGAAAAGGAGATTGAAGGGGAAGGGATGGAGATAGAGATGGAAGGAAGGAAAGAAGATTGAAGGGGAAAGGAAGGAAGGAAGATTGAAGAGCAAACGAAGGAGATGGAGATGGAAGGAGATTGAAGGGGAATTGAAGGAGATGGACAAGGAAGGAGATTGAAGGGGAAGGAAAGAAGGAAGGAGATAGTGATTGAAAAGGAAGGGATGGAGATGGAGATGGAAGGAAGGAAGGAAGATTGAAGGGGAAAGGAAGGAGATGGAGAAGGAAGGAGATTGAAGGGAAAGGAAGGATATGGACAAGGAAGGAGATTGAAGGGGAAGGAAGGAAGGAAGGAGAGAGATTGAAAGGGAAAGGATGGAGATGGAAGAAATGAAGGAAGATTTAAGGGGAAAGGAAGGAGACGGAGAAGGAAGGAGATTGAAGGGGAATTGAAGGAGATGGACAAGGAAGGAGATTGAAGGTGAAGGAAGGAAGGAAGGAAGATTGAAGGGGAAAGGAAGGAGATGGACAAGGAAGGAGATTGAAGGGGGAAGGAAGGAAGGAAGGAAGGAAGGAAGGAAGGAAGGAAGGAAGGAGAGAGATTGAAGGGGAAGGAATGGAGATGGAGAAGGAAGGAAGGAAGATTGAAGGGGAAAGGAAGGAGATGGACAAGGAAGGAGATTGAAGGAGGAAGGAAGGAAGGAAGGAAGGAGAGATTGAAGGGGAAGGAATGGAGATGGAGATGGAAGGAAGGAAGGAAGATTGAAGGGGAAAGGAAGGAGATGGAGAAGGAAGGAGATTGAAGGGGAAGGAAGGAAGGAAGGAGAGAGATTGAAAGGGAAGGGATGGAGATGGAAGAAATGAAGGAAGATTGAAGGGGAAAGGAAGGAGACGGAGAAGGAAGGAGATTGAAGGGGAATTGAAGGAGATGGACAAGGAAGGAGATTGAAGGGGAAGGAAGGAAGGAAGGAAGATTGAAGGGGAAAGGAAGGAGATGGAGAAGGAAGGAGATTGAAGGGGAAAAGAAGGAGATGGAGAAGGAAGGAGATTAAAGGGGAAAGGAAGCAGATGGACAAGGAAGGAGATTGACGGGGAAGGAAGGAAGGAAGGAAGGAAGGAGAGAGAGATTGAAAAGGAAGGGACGGAGATGGAAATGGATGGAAGTAAGGAAGACTGAAGGGGAAATAAAGCAGATGGACAAGGAAGGAGATTGAAGGGGAAGGAAGGAAGGATGGAGAGATTGAAGGGGAAAGGAAGGAAGGAAGGAGAAAGAAATTGAAGGGGAATGGATGGAGATGGAGATGGAAGGAGATTGAAGGGGAAGGAAGGAAGGATGGAAGATTGAAGGGGAAAGGAAGGATGGAAGGAAGGGAGAAAGGAAGGAAAAGGAGATTGAAGGGGAAGGGATGGAGATAGAGATGGAAGGAAGGAAAGAAGATTGAAGGGGAAAGGAAGGAAGGAAGATTGAAGAGCAAACGAAGGAGATGGAGATGGAAGGAGAATGAAGGGGAATTGAAGGAGATGGACAAGGAAGGAGATTGAAGGGGAAGGAAAGAAGGAAGGAGATAGTGATTGAAAAGGAAGGGATGGAGATGGAGATGGAAGGAAGGAAGGAAGATTGAAGGGGAAAGGAAGGAGATGGAGAAGGAAGGAGATTGAAGGGAAAGGAAGGATATGGACAAGGAAGGAGATTGAAGGGGAAGGAAGGAAGGAAGGAGTGAGAGATTGAAGGGGAAGTGATGGAGATGGAAGGAAGGAAGATTGAAGGGGAAAGGAAGGAGATGGAGAAGGAAGGAGATTGAAGGGGAAGGAAGGAAGGAAGGAGAGAGATTGAAAGGGAAAGGATGGAGATGGAAGAAATGAAGGAAGATTTAAGGGGAAAGGAAGGAGACGGAGAAGGAAGGAGATTGAAGGGGAATTGAAGGAGATGGACAAGGAAGGAGATTGAAGGGGAAGGAAGGAAGGAAGGAAGATTGAAGGGGAAAGGAAGGAGATGGACAAGGAAGGAGATTGAAGGGGGAAGGAAGGAAGGAAGGAAGGAAGGAAGGAAGGAAGGAAGGAAGGAAGGAAGGAAGGAAGGAGAGAGATTGAAGGGGAAGGAATGGAGATGGAGAAGGAAGGAAGGAAGATTGAAGGGGAAAGGAAGGAGATGGACAAGGAAGGAGATTGAAGGAGGAAGGAAGGAAGGA
Organism: Bothrops alternatus; assembly: GCA_034064705.1. Taxonomy (NCBI): domain Eukaryota; kingdom Metazoa; phylum Chordata; class Lepidosauria; order Squamata; family Viperidae; genus Bothrops; species Bothrops alternatus. Next base: position 206,416 of record JARGCV010000495.1, on the reverse strand, counting down.
AGGAGAGATTGAAGGGGAAGGAATGGAGATGGAGATGGAAGGAAGGAAGGAAGATTGAAGGGGAAAGGAAGGAGATGGAGAAGGAAGGAGATTGAAGGGGAAGGAAGGAAGGAAGGAGAGAGATTGAAAGGGAAGGGATGGAGATGGAAGAAATGAAGGAAGATTGAAGGGGAAAGGAAGGAGACGGAGAAGGAAGGAGATTGAAGGGGAATTGAAGGAGATGGACAAGGAAGGAGATTGAAGGGGAAGGAAGGAAGGAAGGAAGATTGAAGGGGAAAGGAAGGAGATGGAGAAGGAAGGAGATTGAAGGGGAAAAGAAGGAGATGGAGAAGGAAGGAGATTAAAGGGGAAAGGAAGCAGATGGACAAGGAAGGAGATTGACGGGGAAGGAAGGAAGGAAGGAAGGAAGGAAGGAAGGAGAGAGAGATTGAAAAGGAAGGGACGGAGATGGAAATGGATGGAAGTAAGGAAGACTGAAGGGGAAATAAAGCAGATGGACAAGGAAGGAGATTGAAGGGGAAGGAAGGAAGGATGGAGAGATTGAAGGGGAAAGGAAGGAAGGAAGGAGAAAGAAATTGAAGGGGAATGGATGGAGATGGAGATGGAAGGAGATTGAAGGGGAAGGAAGGAAGGATGGAAGATTGAAGGGGAAAGGAAGGATGGAAGGAAGGGAGAAAGGAAGGAAAAGGAGATTGAAGGGGAAGGGATGGAGATAGAGATGGAAGGAAGGAAAGAAGATTGAAGGGGAAAGGAAGGAAGGAAGATTGAAGAGCAAACGAAGGAGATGGAGATGGAAGGAGATTGAAGGGGAATTGAAGGAGATGGACAAGGAAGGAGATTGAAGGGGAAGGAAAGAAGGAAGGAGATAGTGATTGAAAAGGAAGGGATGGAGATGGAGATGGAAGGAAGGAAGGAAGATTGAAGGGGAAAGGAAGGAGATGGAGAAGGAAGGAGATTGAAGGGAAAGGAAGGATATGGACAAGGAAGGAGATTGAAGGGGAAGGAAGGAAGGAAGGAGTGAGAGATTGAAGGGGAAGTGATGGAGATGGAAGGAAGGAAGATTGAAGGGGAAAGGAAGGAGATGGAGAAGGAAGGAGATTGAAGGGGAAGGAAGGAAGGAAGGAGAGAGATTGAAAGGGAAAGGATGGAGATGGAAGAAATGAAGGAAGATTTAAGGGGAAAGGAAGGAGACGGAGAAGGAAGGAGATTGAAGGGGAATTGAAGGAGATGGACAAGGAAGGAGATTGAAGGGGAAGGAAGGATGGAAGGAAGATTGAAGGGGAAAGGAAGGAGATGGACAAGGAAGGAGATTGAAGGGGGAAGGAAGGAAGGAAGGAAGGAAGGAAGGAAGGAAGGAAGGAAGGAAGGAAGGAAGGAAGGAAGGAGAGAGATTGAAGGGGAAGGAATGGAGATGGAGAAGGAAGGAAGGAAGATTGAAGGGGAAAGGAAGGAGATGGACAAGGAAGGAGATTGAAGGAGGAAGGAAGGAAGGAAGGAGAGATTGAAGGGGAAGGAATGGAGATGGAGATGGAAGGAAGGAAGGAAGATTGAAGGGGAAAGGAAGGAGATGGAGAAGGAAGGAGATTGAAGGGGAAGGAAGGAAGGAAGGAGAGAGATTGAAAGGGAAGGGATGGAGATGGAAGAAATGAAGGAAGATTGAAGGGGAAAGGAAGGAGACGGAGAAGGAAGGAGATTGAAGGGGAATTGAAGGAGATGGACAAGGAAGGAGATTGAAGGGGAAGGAAGGAAGATTGAAGGGGAAAGGAAGGAGATGGAGAAGGAAGGAGATTGAAGGGGAAAAGAAGGAGATGGAGAAGGAAGGAGATTAAAGGAGAAAGGAAGCAGATGGACAAGGAAGGAGATTGACGGGGAAGGAAGGAAGGAAGGAAGGAAGGAAGGAAGGAAGGAAGGAAGGAGAGAGAGATTGAAAAGGAAGGGACGGAGATGGAAATGGATGGAAGGAAGGAAGACTGAAGGGGAAATAAAGCAGATGGACAAGGAAGGAGATTGAAGGGGAAGGAAGGAATGATGGAAGATTGAAGGGGAAAGGAAGGAAGGAAGGAGAAAGAAATTGAAGGGGAATGGATGGAGATGGAGATGGAAGGAGATTGAAGGGGAAGGAAGGAAGGATGGAAGATTGAAGGGGAAAGGAAGGATGGAAGGAAGGGAGAAAGGAAGGAAAAGGAGATTGAAGGGGAAGGGATGGAGATAGAGATGGAAGGAAGGAAAGAAGATTGAAGGGGAAAGGAAGGAAGGAAGATTGAAGAGCAAACGAAGGAGATGGAGATGGAAGGAGATTGAAGGGGAATTGAAGGAGATGGACAAGGAAGGAGATTGAAGGGGAAGGAAAGAAGGAAGGAGATAGTGATTGAAAAGGAAGGTATGGAGATGGAGATGGAAGGAAGGAAGGAAGATTGAAGGGGAAAGGAAGGAGATGGAGAAGGAAGGAGATTGAAGGGAAAGGAAGGATATGGACAAGGAAGGAGATTGAAGGGGAAGGAAGGAAGGAAGGAGAGAGAGATTGAAGGGGAAGTGATGGAGATGGAAGGAAGGAAGATTGAAGGGGAAAGGAAGGAGATGGAGAATGAAGGAGATTGAAAGAGAAAGGAAGGAAAGAAGGAAGGAAGATTGAAGGGGCAAGAAAGGAGATGGAGAAGAAAGGAGATTGAAGGGGAAGGAAGGAAGGAAGGCAGGCAGGAAGGAAGGAAGGCAGGCAGGAAGGAGAAAGATTGAAGGGGAAGGGATGGAGATGGAGATGTAAGGAAGGAAGGAAGGAAGATTGAAGGGGAAAGGAAGGAGATGGAGAAGGAAGGAAGATTGAAGGGGAAAGGAAGCAGATGGAGAAGGAAGGAGATTGAAGGGGAAGGGAAGAAAGGAAGGAGAGAGAGAGATTGAAGGGGAAGTGATGGAGATGGAAGGAAGGAAGATTGAAGGGGAAAGGAAGGAGATGGAGAATGAAGGAGATTGAAAGAGAAAGGAAGGAAAGAAGGAAGGAAGATTGAAGGGGAAAGAAAGGAGATGGAGAAGAAAGGAGATTGAAGGGGAAGGAAGGAAGGAAGGCAGGAAGGAAGGAAGGATGGAAGGAAGGGAGAAAGGAAGGAAAAGGAGATTGAAGGGGAAGGGATGGAGATAGAGATGGAAGGAAGGAAAGAAGATTGAAGGGGAAAGGAAGGAGATGGAGAAGGAAGGAGATTGAAAGGGAAGGAAAGAAGGAAGGAGAGAGAGATTGAAGGGGAAGGGATGGAGATGGAGAAGGAAGGAGATTGAAGGGGAAGGAAAGAAGGAAGGAGATAGTGATTGAAAAGGAAGGGATGGAGATGGAGATGGAAGGAAGGAAGGAGATTGAAGGGAAAGGAAGGATATGGACAAGGAAGGAGATTGAAGGGGAAGGAAGGAAGGAAGGAGAGAGAGAGAGAGATTGAAGGGGAAGTGATGGAGATGGAAGGAAGGAAGATTGAAGGGGCAAGGAAGGAGATGGAGAATGAAGGAGATTGAAAGAGAAAGGAAGGAAAGAAGGAAGGAAGATTGAAGGGGCAAGAAAGGAGATGGCGAAGAAAGGAGATTGAAGGGGAAGGAAGGAAGGAAGGCAGGAAGGAAGGAAGGAAGGCAGGAAGGAAGGAGAAAGATTGAAGGGGAAGGGATGGAGATGGAGATGTAAGGAAGGAAGGAAGGAAGATTGAAGGGGAAAGGAAGGAGATGGAGAAGGAAGGAAGATTGAAGGGGAAAGGAAGGAGATGGAGAAGGAAGGAGATTGAAGGGGAAGGGAAGAAAGGAAGGAGAGAGAGATTGAAGGGGAAGTGATGGAGATGGAACGAAGGAAGATTGAAGGGGAAAGGAAGGAGATGGAGAATGAAGGAGATTGAAAGAGAAAGGAAGGAAAGAAGGAAGGAAGATTGAAGGGGAAAGAAAGGAGATGGAGAAGAAAGGAGATTGAAGGGGAAGGAAGGAAGGAAGGCAGGAAGGAAGAAGGAAGGAAGGAAGGAGAGAGATTGAAAGGGAAGGGATGGAGATGGAAGAAATGAAGGAAGATTGAAGGGGAAAGGAAGGAGACGGAGAAGGAAGGAGATTGAAGGGGAATTGAAGAAGATGGACAAGGAAGGAGATTGAAGGGGAAGGAAGGAAGGAAGATTGAAGGGGAAAGGAAGGAGATGGAAAAGGAAGGAGATTGAAGGGGAAAAGAAGGAGATGGAGAAGGAAGGAGATTAAAGGAGAAAGGAAGGAGATGGACAAGGAAGGAGATTGACGGGGAAGGAAGGAAGGAAGGAAGGAAGGAAGGAAGGAGAGAGAGATTGAAAAGGAAGGGACGGAGATGGAAATGGATGGAAGGAAGGAAGACGGAAGGGGAAATAAAGCAGATGGACAAGGAAGGAGATTGAAGGGGAAGGAAGGAATGATGGAAGATTGAAGGGGAAAGGAAGGAAGGAAGGAGAAAGAAATTGAAGGGGAATGGATGGAGATGGAGATGGAAGGAGATTGAAGGGGAAGGAAGGAAGGAATGAAGATTGAAGGGGAAAGGAAGGATGGAAGGAAGGGAGAAAGGAAGGAAAAGGAGATTGAAGGGGAAGGGATGGAGATAGAGATGGAAGGAAGGAAAGAAGATTGAAGGGGAAAGGAAGGAGATGGAGAAGGAAGGAGATTGAAAGGGAAGGAAAGAAGGAAGGAGAGAGAGATTGAAGGGGAAGGGATGGAGATGGAGAAGGAAGGAGATTGAAGGGGAAGGAAAGAAGGAAGGAGATAGTGATTGAAAAGGAAGGGATGGAGATGGAGATGGAAGGAAGGAAGGAAGATTGAAGGGGAAAGGAAGGAGATGGAGAAGGAAGGAGATTGAAGGGAAAGGAAGGATATGGACAAGGAAGGAGATTGAAGGGGAAGGAAGGAAGGAAGGAGAGAGAGAGAGAGAGATTGAAGGGGAAGTGATAGAGATGGAAGGAAGGAAGATTGAAGGGGAAAGGAAGGAGATGGAGAATGAAGGAGATTGAAAGAGAAAGGAAGGAAAGAAGGAAGGAAGATTGAAGGGGCAAGAAAGGAGACGGAGAAGGAAGGAGATTGAAGGGGAAGGAAGGAAGGAAGGAAGGAAGGAAGGAAGGAAGGAAGGAAGGAGAGAGAGATTGAAAAGGAAGGGACGGAGATGGAAATGGATGGAAGGAAGGAAGACGGAAGGGGAAATAAAGCAGATGGACAAGGAAGGAGATTGAAGGGGAAGGAAGGAATGATGGAAGATTGAAGGGGAAAGGAAGGAAGGAAGGAGAAAGAAATTGAAGGGGAATGGATGGAGATGGAGATGGAAGGAGATTGAAGGGGAAGGAAGGAAGGATGGAAGATTGAAGGGGAATTGAAGGAGATGGACAAGGAAGGAGATTGCAGGGGAAGGAAAGAAGGAAGGAGATAGTGATTGAAAAGGAAGAGATGGAGATGGAGATGGAAGGAAGGAAGGAAGATTGAAGGGGAAAGGAAGGAGATGGAGAAGGAAGGAGATTGAAGGGAAAGGAAGGATATGGACAAGGAAGGAGATTGAAGGGGAAGGAAGGAAGGAAGGAGTGAGAGATTGAAGGGGAAGTGATGGAGATGGAAGGAAGGAAGATTGAAGGGGAAAGGAAGGAGATGGAGAAGGAAGGAGATTGAAGGGGAAGGAAGGAAGGAAGGAGAGAGATTGAAAGGGAAAGGATGGAGATGGAAGAAATGAAGGAAGATTTAAGGGGAAAGGAAGGAGACGGAGAAGGAAGGAGATTGAAGGGGAAGGGAAGAAAGGAAGGAGAGAGAGAGATTGAAGGGGAAGTGATGGAGATGGAAGGAAGGAAGATTGAAGGGGAAAGGAAGGAGATGGAGAATGAAGGAGATTGAAAGAGAAAGGAAGGAAAGAAGGAAGGAAGATTGAAGGGGAAAGAAAGGAGATGGAGAAGAAAGGAGATTGAAGGGGAAGGAAGGAAGGAAGGCAGGAAGGAAGGAAGGATGGAAGGAAGGGAGAAAGGAAGGAAAAGGAGATTGAAGGGGAAGGGATGGAGATAGAGATGGAAGGAAGGAAAGAAGATTGAAGGGGAAAGGAAGGAGATGGAGAAGGAAGGAGATTGAAAGGGAAGGAAAGAAGGAAGGAGAGAGAGATTGAAGGGGAAGGGATGGAGATGGAGAAGGAAGGAGATTGAAGGGGAAGGAAAGAAGGAAGGAGATAGTGATTGAAAAGGAAGGGATGGAGATGGAGATGGAAGGAAGGAAGGAAGATTGAAGGGGAAAGGAAGGAGATGGAGAAGGAAGGAGATTGAAGGGAAAGGAAGGATATGGACAAGGAAGGAGATTGAAGGGGAAGGAAGGAAGGAAGGAGAGAGAGAGAGAGATTGAAGGGGAAGTGATGGAGATGGAAGGAAGGAAGATTGAAGGGGAAAGGAAGGAGATGGAGAATGAAGGAGATTGAAAGAGAAAGGAAGGAAAGAAGGAAGGAAGATTGAAGGGGCAAGAAAGGAGATGGCGAAGAAAGGAGATTGAAGGGGAAGGAAGGAAGGAAGGCAGGAAGGAAGGAAGGAAGGCAGGAAGGAAGGAGAAAGATTGAAGGGGAAGGGATGGAGATGGAGATGTAAGGAAGGAAGGAAGGAAGATTGAAGGGGAAAGGAAGGAGATGGAGAAGGAAGGAAGATTGAAGGGGAAAGGAAGGAGATGGAGAAGGAAGGAGATTGAAGGGGAAGGGAAGAAATGAAGCAGAGAGAGATTGAAGGGGAAGTGATGGAGATGGAACGAAGGAAGATTGAAGGGGAAAGGAAGGAGATGGAGAATGAAGGAGATTGAAAGAGAAAGGAAGGAAAGAAGGAAGGAAGATTGAAGGGGAAAGAAAGGAGATGGAGAAGAAAGGAGATTGAAGGGGAAGGAAGGAAGGAAGGCAGGAAGGAAGAAGGAAGGAAGGAAGGAGAGAGATTGAAAGGGAAGGGATGGAGATGGAAGAAATGAAGGAAGATTGAAGGGGAAAGGAAGGAGACGGAGAAGGAAGGAGATTGAAGGGGAATTGAAGAAGATGGACAAGGAAGGAGATTGAAGGGGAAGGAAGGAAGGAAGATTGAAGGGGAAAGGAAGGAGATGGAAAAGGAAGGAGATTGAAGGGGAAAAGAAGGAGGTGGAGAAGGAAGGAGATTAAAGGAGAAAGGAAGGAGATGGACAAGGAAGGAGATTGACGGGGAAGGAAGGAAGGAAGGAAGGAAGGAAGGAAGGAAGGAAGGAGAGAGAGATTGAAAAGGAAGGGACGGAGATGGAAATGGATGGAAGGAAGGAAGACGGAAGGGGAAATAAAGCAGATGGACAAGGAAGGAGATTGAAGGGGAAGGAAGGAATGATGGAAGATTGAAGGGGAAAGGAAGGAAGGAAGGAGAAAGAAATTGAAGGGGAATGGATGGAGATGGAGATGGAAGGAGATTGAAGGGGAAGGAAGGAAGGAATGAAGATTGAAGGGGAAAGGAAGGATGGAAGGAAGGGAGAAAGGAAGGAAAAGGAGATTGAAGGGGAAGGGATGGAGATAGAGATGGAAGGAAGGAAAGAAGATTGAAGGGGAAAGGAAGGAGATGGAGAAGGAAGGAGATTGAAGGGGAAGGAAAGAAGGAAGGAGAGAGAGATTGAAGGGGAAGGGATGGAGATGGAGAAGGAAGGAGATTGAAGGGGAAGGAAGGAAGGAAGGAGAGAGATTGAAAGGGAAAGGATGGAGATGGAAGAAATGAAGGAAGATTTAAGGGGAAAGGAAGGAGACGGAGAAGGAAGGAGATTGAAGGGGAATTGAAGGAGATGGACAAGGAAGGAGATTGAAGGTGAAGGAAGGAAGGAAGGAAGATTGAAGGGGAAAGGAAGGAGATGGACAAGGAAGGAGATTGAAGGGGGAAGGAAGGAAGGAAGGAAGGAAGGAAGGAAGGAAGGAAGGAAGGAAGGAAGGAAGGAGAGAGATTGAAGGGGAAGGAATGGAGATGGAGAAGGAAGGAGATTGAAGGAGGAAGGAAGGAAGGAAGGAAGGAGAGATTGAAGGGGAAGGAATGGAGATGGAGATGGAAGGAAGGAAGGAAGATTGAAGGGGAAAGGAAGGAGATGGAGAAGGAAGGAGATTGAAGGGGAAGGAAGGAAGGAAGGAGAGAGATTGAAAGGGAAGGGATGGAGATGGAAGAAATGAAGGAAGATTGAAGGGGAAAGGAAGGAGACGGAGAAGGAAGGAGATTGAAGGGGAATTGAAGGAGATGGACAAGGAAGGAGATTGAAGGGGAAGGAAGGAAGGAAGGAAGATTGAAGGGGAAAGGAAGGAGATGGAGAAGGAAGGAGATTGAAGGGGAAAAGAAGGAGATGGAGAAGGAAGGAGATTAAAGGGGAAAGGAAGCAGATGGACAAGGAAGGAGATTGACGGGGAAGGAAGGAAGGAAGGAAGGAAGGAAGGAAGGAAGGAAGGAAGGAAGGAAGGAAGGAGAGAGAGAGAGATTGAAAAGGAAGGGACGGAGATGGAAATGGATGGAAGTAAGGAAGACTGAAGGGGAAATAAAGCAGATGGACAAGGAAGGAGATTGAAGGGGAAGGAAGGAAGGATGGAAGATTGAATGGGAAAGGAAGGAAGGAAGGAGAAAGAAATTGAAGGGGAATGGATGGAGATGGAGATGGAAGGAGATTGAAGGGGAAGGAAGGAAGGATGGAAGATTGAAGGGGAAAGGAAGGATGGAAGGAAGGGAGAAAGGAAGGAAAAGGAGATTGAAGGGGAAGGGATGGAGATAGAGATGGAAGGAAGGAAAGAAGATTGAAGGGGAAAGGAAGGAGATGGAGAAGGAAGGAGATTGAAGGGGAAGGAAAGAAGGAAGGAGATAGTGATTGAAAAGGAAGGGATGGAGATGGAGATGGAAGGAAGGAAGGAAGATTGAAGGGGAAAGGAAGGAGATGGAGAAGGAAGGAGATTGAAGGGAAAGGAAGGATATGGACAAGGAAGGAGATTGAAGGGGAAGGAAGGAAGGAAGGAGAGAGAGATTGAAGGGGAAGTGATGGAGATGGAAGGAAGGAAGATTGAAGGGGAAAGGAAGGAGATGGAGAATGAAGGAGATTGAAAGAGAAAGGAAGGAAAGAAGGAAGGAAGATTGAAGGGGCAAGAAAAGAGATGGAGAAGAAAGGAGATTGAAGGGGAAGGAAGGAAGGAAGGCAGGCAGGAAGGAAGGAAGGCAGGAAGGAAGGAGAAAGATTGAAGGGGAAGGGATGGAGATGGAGATGTAAGGAAGGAAGGAAGGAAGATTGAAGGGGAAAGGAAGGAGATGGACAAGGAAGGAGATTGAAGGGCGAAGGAAGGAAGGAAGGAAGGAAGGAAGGAGAGATTGAAGGGGAAGGAATGGAGATGGAGATGGAAGGAAGGAAGGAAGATTGAAGGGGAAAGGAAGGAGATGGAGAAGGAAGGAGATTGAAGGGGAAGGAAGGAAGGAAGGAGAGAGATTGAAAGGGAAGGGATGGAGATGGAAGAAATGAAGGAAGATTGAAGGGGAAAGGAAGGAGACGGAGAAGGAAGGAGATTGAAGGGGAATTGAAGGAGATGGACAAGGAAGGAGATTGAAGGGGAAGGAAGGAAGGAAGGAAGATTGAAGGGGAAAGGAAGGAGATGGACAAGGAAGGAGATTGAAGGGGGAAGGAAGGAAGGAAGGAAGGAGAGATTGAAGGGGAAGGAATGGAGATGGAGATGGAAGGAAGGAAGGAAGATTGAAGGGGAAAGGAAGGAGATGGAGAAGGAAGGAGATTGAAGGGGAAGGAAGGAAGGAAGGAGAGAGATTGAAAGGGAAGGGATGGAGATGGAAGAAATGAAGGAAGATTGAAGGGGAAAGGAAGGAGACGGAGAAGGAAGGAGATTGAAGGGGAAAAGAAGGAGATGGAGAAGGAAGGAGATTAAAGGGGAAAGGAAGCAGATGGACAAGGAAGGAGATTGACGGGGAAGGAAGGAAGGAAGGAAGGAAGGAAGGAAGGAAGGAAGGAAGGAAGGAAGGAGAGAGAGATTGAAAAGGAAGGGACGGAGATGGAAATGGATGGAAGTAAGGAAGACTGAAGGGGAAATAAAGCAGATGGACAAGGAAGGAGATTGAAGGGGAAGGAAGGAAGGATGGAGAGATTGAAGGGGAAAGGAAGGAAGGAAGGAGAAAGAAATTGAAGGGGAATGGATGGAGATGGAGATGGAAGGAGATTGAAGGGGAAGGAAGGAAGGATGGAAGATTGAAGGGGAAAGGAAGGATGGAAGGAAGGGAGAAAGGAAGGAAAAGGAGATTGAAGGGGAAGGGATGGAGATAGAGATGGAAGGAAGGAAAGAAGATTGAAGGGGAAAGGAAGGAAGGAAGATTGAAGAGCAAACGAAGGAGATGGAGATGGAAGGAGATTGAAGGGGAATTGAAGGAGATGGACAAGGAAGGAGATTGAAGGGGAAGGAAAGAAGGAAGGAGATAGTGATTGAAAAGGAAGGGATGGAGATGGAGATGGAAGGAAGGAAGGAAGATTGAAGGGGAAAGGAAGGAGATGGAGAAGGAAGGAGATTGAAGGGAAAGGAAGGATATGGACAAGGAAGGAGATTGAAGGGGAAGGAAGGAAGGAAGGAGTGAGAGATTGAAGGGGAAGTGATGGAGATGGAAGGAAGGAAGATTGAAGGGGAAAGGAAGGAGATGGAGAAGGAAGGAGATTGAAGGGGAAGGAAGGAAGGAAGGAGAGAGATTGAAAGGGAAAGGATGGAGATGGAAGAAATGAAGGAAGATTTAAGGGGAAAGGAAGGAGACGGATAAGGAAGGAGATTGAAGGGGAATTGAAGGAGATGGACAAGGAAGGAGATTGAAGGTGAAGGAAGGAAGGAAGGAAGATTGAAGGGGAAAGGAAGGAGATGGACAAGGAAGGAGATTGAAGGGGGAAGGAAGGAAGGAAGGAAGGAAGGAAGGAAGGAAGGAGAGAGATTGAAGGGGAAGGAATGGAGATGGAGAAGGAAGGAAGGAAGATTGAAGGGGAAAGGAAGGAGATGGACAAGGAAGGAGATTGAAGGAGGAAGGAAGGAAGGAAGGAAGGAGAGATTGAAGGGGAAGGAATGGAGATGGAGATGGAAGGAAGGAAGGAAGATTGAAGGGGAAAGGAAGGAGATGGAGAAGGAAGGAGATTGAAGGGGAAGGAAGGAAGGAAGGAGAGAGATTGAAAGGGAAGGGATGGAGATGGAAGAAATGAAGGAAGATTGAAGGGGAAAGGAAGGAGACGGAGAAGGAAGGAGATTGAAGGGGAATTGAAGGAGATGGACAAGGAAGGAGATTGAAGGGGAAGGAAGGAAGGAAGGAAGATTGAAGGGGAAAGGAAGGAGATGGAGAAGGAAGGAGATTGAAGGGGAAAAGAAGGAGATGGAGAAGGAAGGAGATTAAAGGGGAAAGGAAGCAGATGGACAAGGAAGGAGATTGACGGGGAAGGAAGGAAGGAAGGAAGGAAGGAAGGAAGGAAGGAAGGAAGGAAGGAAGGAAGGAAGGAGAGAGAGATTGAAAAGGAAGGGACGGAGATGGAAATGGATGGAAGGAAGGAAGACTGAAGGGGAAATAAAGCAGATGGACAAGGAAGGAGATTGAAGGGGAAGGAAGGAATGATGGAAGATTGAAGGGGAAAGGAAGGAAGGAAGGAGAAAGAAATTGAAGGGGAATGGATGGAGATGGAGATGGAAGGAGATTGAAGGGGAAGGAAGGAAGGATGGAAGATTGAAGGGGAAAGGAAGGATGGAAGGAAGGGAGAAAGGAAGGAAAAGGAGATTGAAGGGGAAGGGATGGAGATAGAGATGGAAGGAAGGAAAGAAGATTGAAGGGGAAAGGAAGGAAGGAAGATTGAAGAGCAAACGAAGGAGATGGAGATGGAAGGAGATTGAAGGGGAATTGAAGGAGATGGACAAGGAAGGAGATTGAAGGGGAAGGAAAGAAGGAAGGAGATAGTGATTGAAAAGGAAGGGATGGAGATGGAGATGGAAGGAAGGAAGGAAGATTGAAGGGGAAAGGAAGGAGATGGAGAAGGAAGGAGATTGAAGGGAAAGGAAGGATATGGACAAGGAAGGAGATTGAAGGGGAAGGAAGGAAGGAAGGAGAGAGAGATTGAAGGGGAAGTGATGGAGATGGAAGGAAGGAAGATTGAAGGGGAAAGGAAGGAGATGGAGAATGAAGGAGATTGAAAGAGAAAGGAAGGAAAGAAGGAAGGAAGATTGAAGGGGCAAGAAAGGAGATGGAGAAGAAAGGAGATTGAAGGGGAAGGAAGGAAGGAAGGCAGGCAGGAAGGAAGGAAGGCAGGCAGGAAGGAGAAAGATTGAAGGGGAAGGGATGGAGATGGAGATGTAAGGAAGGAAGGAAGGAAGATTGAAGGGGAAAGGAAGGAGATGGAGAAGGAAGGAAGATTGAAAGGGAAAGGAAGGAGATGGAGAAGGAAGGAGATTGAAGGGGAAGGGAAGAAAGGAAGGAGAGAGAGATTGAAGGGGAAGTGATGGAGATGGAAGGAAGGAAGATTGAAGGGGAAAGGAAGGAGATGGAGAATGAAGGAGATTGAAAGAGAAAGGAAGGAAAGAAGGAAGGAAGATTGAAGGGGAAAGAAAGGAGATGGAGAAGAAAGGAGATTGAAGGGGAAGGAAGGAAGGAAGGCAGGAAGGAAGGAAGGATGGAAGGAAGGGAGAAAGGAAGGAAAAGGAGATTGAAGGGGAAGGGATGGAGATAGAGATGGAAGGAAGGAAAGAAGATTGAAGGGGAAAGGAAGGAGATGGAGAAGGAAGGAGATTGAAAGGGAAGGAAAGAAGGAAGGAGAGAGAGATTGAAGGGGAAGGGATGGAGATGGAGAAGGAAGGAGATTGAAGGGGAAGGAAAGAAGGAAGGAGATAGTGATTGAAAAGGAAGGGATGGAGATGGAGATGGAAGGAAGGAAGGAAGATTGAAGGGGAAAGGAAGGAGATGGAGAAGGAAGGAGATTGAAGGGAAAGGAAGGATATGGACAAGGAAGGAGATTGAAGGGGAAGGAAGGAAGGAAGGAGTGAGAGATTGAAGGGGAAGTGATGGAGATGGAAGGAAGGAAGATTGAAGGGGAAAGGAAGGAGATGGAGAAGGAAGGAGATTGAAGGGGAAGGAAGGAAGGAAGGAGAGAGATTGAAAGGGAAAGGATGGAGATGGAAGAAATGAAGGAAGATTTAAGGGGAAAGGAAGGAGACGGAGAAGGAAGGAGATTGAAGGGGAATTGAAGGAGATGGACAAGGAAGGAGATTGAAGGGGAAGGAAGGAAGGAAGGAAGATTGAAGGGGAAAGGAAGGAGATGGAGAAGGAAGGAGATTGAAGGGGAAAAGAAGGAGATGGAGAAGGAAGGAGATTAAAGGGGAAAGGAAGCAGATGGACAAGGAAGGAGATTGACGGGGAAGGAAGGAAGGAAGGAAGGAAGGAAGGAAGGAAGGAAGGAAGGAGAGAGAGATTGAAAAGGAAGGGACGGAGATGGAAATGGATGGAAGGAAGGAAGACTGAAGGGGAAATAAAGCAGATGGACAAGGAAGGAGATTGAAGGGGAAGGAAGGAAGGATGGAGAGATTGAAGGGGAAAGGAAGGAAGGAAGGAGAAAGAAATTGAAGGGGAATAGATGGAGATGGAGATGGAAGGAGATTGAAGGGGAAGGAAGGAAGGATGGAAGATTGAAGGGGAAAGGAAGGATGGAAGGAAGGGAGAAAGGAAGGAAAAGGAGATTGAAGGGGAAGGGATGGAGATAGAGATGGAAGGAAGGAAAGAAGATTGAAGGGGAAAGGAAGGAAGGAAGATTGAAGAGCAAACGAAGGAGATGGAGATGGAATGAGATTGAAGGGGAATTGAAGGAGATGGACAAGGAAGGAGATTGAAGGGGAAGGAAAGAAGGAAGGAGATAGTGATTGAAAAGGAAGGGATGGAGATGGAGATGGAAGGAAGGAAGGAAGATTGAAGGGGAAAGGAAGGAGATGGAGAAGGAAGGAGATTGAAGGGAAAGGAAGGATATGGACAAGGAAGGAGATTGAAGGGGAAGGAAGGAAGGAAGGAGAGAGATTGAAAGGGAAAGGATGGAGATGGAAGAAATGAAGGAAGATTTAAGGGGAAAGGAAGGAGACGGAGAAGGAAGGAGATTGAAGGGGAATTGAAGGAGATGGACAAGGAAGGAGATTGAAGGTGAAGGAAGGAAGGAAGGAAGATTGAAGGGGAAAGGAAGGAGATGGACAAGGAAGGAGATTGAAGGGGGAAGGAAGGAAGGAAGGAAGGAAGGAAGGAAGGAAGGAAGGAAGGAAGGAGAGAGATTGAAGGGGAAGGAATGGAGATGGAGAAGGAAGGAAGGAAGATTGAAGGGGAAAGGAAGGAGATGGACAAGGAAGGAGATTGAAGGAGGAAGGAAGGAAGGAAGGAAGGAGAGATTGAAGGGGAAGGAATGGAGATGGAGATGGAAGGAAGGAAGGAAGATTGAAGGGGAAAGGAAGGAGATGGAGAAGGAAGGAGATTGAAGGGGAAGGAAGGAAGGAAGGAGAGAGATTGAAAGGGAAGGGATGGAGATGGAAGAAATGAAGGAAGATTGAAGGGGAAAGGAAGGAGACGGAGAAGGAAGGAGATTGAAGGGGAATTGAAGGAGATGGACAAGGAAGGAGATTGAAGGGGAAGGAAGGAAGGAAGGAAGATTGAAGGGGAAAGGAAGGAGATGGAGAAGGAAGGAGATTGAAGGGGAAAAGAAGGAGATGGAGAAGGAAGGAGATTAAAGGGGAAAGGAAGCAGATGGACAAGGAAGGAGATTGACGGGGAAGGAAGGAAGGAAGGAAGGAAGGAAGGAGAGAGAGATTGAAAAGGAAGGGACGGAGATGGAAATGGATGGAAGTAAGGAAGACTGAAGGGGAAATAAAGCAGATGGACAAGGAAGGAGATTGAAGGGGAAGGAAGGAAGGATGGAGAGATTGAAGGGGAAAGGAAGGAAGGAAGGAGAAAGAAATTGAAGGGGAATGGATGGAGATGGAGATGGAAGGAGATTGAAGGGGAAGGAAGGAAGGATGGAAGATTGAAGGGGAAAGGAAGGATGGAAGGAAGGGAGAAAGGAAGGAAAAGGAGATTGAAGGGGAAGGGATGGAGATAGAGATGGAAGGAAGGAAAGAAGATTGAAGGGGAAAGGAAGGAAGGAAGATTGAAGAGCAAACGAAGGAGATGGAGATGGAAGGAGAATGAAGGGGAATTGAAGGAGATGGACAAGGAAGGAGATTGAAGGGGAAGGAAAGAAGGAAGGAGATAGTGATTGAAAAGGAAGGGATGGAGATGGAGATGGAAGGAAGGAAGGAAGATTGAAGGGGAAAGGAAGGAGATGGAGAAGGAAGGAGATTGAAGGGAAAGGAAGGATATGGACAAGGAAGGAGATTGAAGGGGAAGGAAGGAAGGAAGGAGTGAGAGATTGAAGGGGAAGTGATGGAGATGGAAGGAAGGAAGATTGAAGGGGAAAGGAAGGAGATGGAGAAGGAAGGAGATTGAAGGGGAAGGAAGGAAGGAAGGAGAGAGATTGAAAGGGAAAGGATGGAGATGGAAGAAATGAAGGAAGATTTAAGGGGAAAGGAAGGAGACGGAGAAGGAAGGAGATTGAAGGGGAATTGAAGGAGATGGACAAGGAAGGAGATTGAAGGGGAAGGAAGGAAGGAAGGAAGATTGAAGGGGAAAGGAAGGAGATGGACAAGGAAGGAGATTGAAGGGGGAAGGAAGGAAGGAAGGAAGGAAGGAAGGAAGGAAGGAAGGAAGGAAGGAAGGAAGGAAGGAAGGAAGGAGAGAGATTGAAGGGGAAGGAATGGAGATGGAGAAGGAAGGAAGGAAGATTGAAGGGGAAAGGAAGGAGATGGACAAGGAAGGAGATTGAAGGAGGAAGGAAGGAAGGAAGGAGAGATTGAAGGGGAAGGAATGGAGATGGAGATGGAAGGAAGGAAGGAAGATTGAAGGGGAAAGGAAGGAGATGGAGAAGGAAGGAGATTGAAGGGGAAGGAAGGAAGGAAGGAGAGAGATTGAAAGGGAAGGGATGGAGATGGAAGAAATGAAGGAAGATTGAAGGGGAAAGGAAGGAGACGGAGAAGGAAGGAGATTGAAGGGGAATTGAAGGAGATGGACAAGGAAGGAGATTGAAGGGGAAGGAAGGAAGGAAGGAAGATTGAAGGGGAAAGGAAGGAGATGGAGAAGGAAGGAGATTGAAGGGGAAAAGAAGGAGATGGAGAAGGAAGGAGATTAAAGGGGAAAGGAAGCAGATGGACAAGGAAGGAGATTGACGGGGAAGGAAGGAAGGAAGGAAGGAAGGAAGGAAGGAAGGAGAGAGAGATTGAAAAGGAAGGGACGGAGATGGAAATGGATGGAAGTAAGGAAGACTGAAGGGGAAATAAAGCAGATGGACAAGGAAGGAGATTGAAGGGGAAGGAAGGAAGGATGGAGAGATTGAAGGGGAAAGGAAGGAAGGAAGGAGAAAGAAATTGAAGGGGAATGGATGGAGATGGAGATGGAAGGAGATTGAAGGGGAAGGAAGGAAGGATGGAAGATTGAAGGGGAAAGGAAGGATGGAAGGAAGGGAGAAAGGAAGGAAAAGGAGATTGAAGGGGAAGGGATGGAGATAGAGATGGAAGGAAGGAAAGAAGATTGAAGGGGAAAGGAAGGAAGGAAGATTGAAGAGCAAACGAAGGAGATGGAGATGGAAGGAGATTGAAGGGGAATTGAAGGAGATGGACAAGGAAGGAGATTGAAGGGGAAGGAAAGAAGGAAGGAGATAGTGATTGAAAAGGAAGGGATGGAGATGGAGATGGAAGGAAGGAAGGAAGATTGAAGGGGAAAGGAAGGAGATGGAGAAGGAAGGAGATTGAAGGGAAAGGAAGGATATGGACAAGGAAGGAGATTGAAGGGGAAGGAAGGAAGGAAGGAGTGAGAGATTGAAGGGGAAGTGATGGAGATGGAAGGAAGGAAGATTGAAGGGGAAAGGAAGGAGATGGAGAAGGAAGGAGATTGAAGGGGAAGGAAGGAAGGAAGGAGAGAGATTGAAAGGGAAAGGATGGAGATGGAAGAAATGAAGGAAGATTTAAGGGGAAAGGAAGGAGACGGAGAAGGAAGGAGATTGAAGGGGAATTGAAGGAGATGGACAAGGAAGGAGATTGAAGGGGAAGGAAGGATGGAAGGAAGATTGAAGGGGAAAGGAAGGAGATGGACAAGGAAGGAGATTGAAGGGGGAAGGAAGGAAGGAAGGAAGGAAGGAAGGAAGGAAGGAAGGAAGGAAGGAAGGAGAGAGATTGAAGGGGAAGGAATGGAGATGGAGAAGGAAGGAAGGAAGATTGAAGGGGAAAGGAAGGAGATGGACAAGGAAGGAGATTGAAGGAGGAAGGAAGGAAGGAAGGAGAGATTGAAGGGGAAGGAATGGAGATGGAGATGGAAGGAAGGAAGGAAGATTGAAGGGGAAAGGAAGGAGATGGAGAAGGAAGGAGATTGAAGGGGAAGGAAGGAAGGAAGGAGAGAGATTGAAAGGGAAGGGATGGAGATGGAAGAAATGAAGGAAGATTGAAGGGGAAAGGAAGGAGACGGAGAAGGAAGGAGATTGAAGGGGAATTGAAGGAGATGGACAAGGAAGGAGATTGAAGGGGAAGGAAGGAAGATTGAAGGGGAAAGGAAGGAGATGGAGAAGGAAGGAGATTGAAGGGGAAAAGAAGGAGATGGAGAAGGAAGGAGATTAAAGGAGAAAGGAAGCAGATGGACAAGGAAGGAGATTGACGGGGAAGGAAGGAAGGAAGGAAGGAAGGAAGGAAGGAAGGAAGGAAGGAGAGAGAGATTGAAAAGGAAGGGACGGAGATGGAAATGGATGGAAGGAAGGAAGACTGAAGGGGAAATAAAGCAGATGGACAAGGAAGGAGATTGAAGGGGAAGGAAGGAAGGATGGAGAGATTGAAGGGGAAAGGAAGGAAGGAAGGAGAAAGAAATTGAAGGGGAATAGATGGAGATGGAGATGGAAGGAGATTGAAGGGGAAGGAAGGAAGGATGGAAGATTGAAGGGGAAAGGAAGGATGGAAGGAAGGGAGAAAGGAAGGAAAAGGAGATTGAAGGGGAAGGGATGGAGATAGAGATGGAAGGAAGGAAAGAAGATTGAAGGGGAAAGGAAGGAAGGAAGATTGAAGAGCAAACGAAGGAGATGGAGATGGAAGGAGATTGAAGGGGAATTGAAGGAGATGGACAAGGAAGGAGATTGAAGGGGAAGGAAAGAAGGAAGGAGATAGTGATTGAAAAGGAAGGGATGGAGATGGAGATGGAAGGAAGGAAGGAAGATTGAAGGGGAAAGGAAGGAGATGGAGAAGGAAGGAGATTGAAGGGAAAGGAAGGATATGGACAAGGAAGGAGATTGAAGGGGAAGGAAGGAAGGAAGGAGAGAGATTGAAAGGGAAAGGATGGAGATGGAAGAAATGAAGGAAGATTTAAGGGGAAAGGAAGGAGACGGAGAAGGAAGGAGATTGAAGGGGAATTGAAGGAGATGGACAAGGAAGGAGATTGAAGGTGAAGGAAGGAAGGAAGGAAGATTGAAGGGGAAAGGAAGGAGATGGACAAGGAAGGAGATTGAAGGGGGAAGGAAGGAAGGAAGGAAGGAAGGAAGGAAGGAAGGAAGGAGAGAGATTGAAGGGGAAGGAATGGAGATGGAGAAGGAAGGAAGGAAGATTGAAGGGGAAAGGAAGGAGATGGACAAGGAAGGAGATTGAAGGAGGAAGGAAGGAAGGAAGGAAGGAGAGATTGAAGGGGAAGGAATGGAGATGGAGATGGAAGGAAGGAAGGAAGATTGAAGGGGAAAGGAAGGAGATGGAGAAGGAAGGAGATTGAAGGGGAAGGAAGGAAGGAAGGAGAGAGATTGAAAGGGAAGGGATGGAGATGGAAGAAATGAAGGAAGATTGAAGGGGAAAGGAAGGAGACGGAGAAGGAAGGAGATTGAAGGGGAATTGAAGGAGATGGACAAGGAAGGAGATTGAAGGGGAAGGAAGGAAGGAAGGAAGATTGAAGGGGAAAGGAAGGAGATGGAGAAGGAAGGAGATTGAAGGGGAAAAGAAGGAGATGGAGAAGGAAGGAGATTAAAGGGGAAAGGAAGCAGATGGACAAGGAAGGAGATTGACGGGGAAGGAAGGAAGGAAGGAAGGAAGGAAGGAGAGAGAGATTGAAAAGGAAGGGACGGAGATGGAAATGGATGGAAGTAAGGAAGACTGAAGGGGAAATAAAGCAGATGGACAAGGAAGGAGATTGAAGGGGAAGGAAGGAAGGATGGAGAGATTGAAGGGGAAAGGAAGGAAGGAAGGAGAAAGAAATTGAAGGGGAATGGATGGAGATGGAGATGGAAGGAGATTGAAGGGGAAGGAAGGAAGGATGGAAGATTGAAGGGGAAAGGAAGGATGGAAGGAAGGGAGAAAGGAAGGAAAAGGAGATTGAAGGGGAAGGGATGGAGATAGAGATGGAAGGAAGGAAAGAAGATTGAAGGGGAAAGGAAGGAAGGAAGATTGAAGAGCAAACGAAGGAGATGGAGATGGAAGGAGAATGAAGGGGAATTGAAGGAGATGGACAAGGAAGGAGATTGAAGGGGAAGGAAAGAAGGAAGGAGATAGTGATTGAAAAGGAAGGGATGGAGATGGAGATGGAAGGAAGGAAGGAAGATTGAAGGGGAAAGGAAGGAGATGGAGAAGGAAGGAGATTGAAGGGAAAGGAAGGATATGGACAAGGAAGGAGATTGAAGGGGAAGGAAGGAAGGAAGGAGTGAGAGATTGAAGGGGAAGTGATGGAGATGGAAGGAAGGAAGATTGAAGGGGAAAGGAAGGAGATGGAGAAGGAAGGAGATTGAAGGGGAAGGAAGGAAGGAAGGAGAGAGATTGAAAGGGAAAGGATGGAGATGGAAGAAATGAAGGAAGATTTAAGGGGAAAGGAAGGAGACGGAGAAGGAAGGAGATTGAAGGGGAATTGAAGGAGATGGACAAGGAAGGAGATTGAAGGGGAAGGAAGGAAGGAAGGAAGATTGAAGGGGAAAGGAAGGAGATGGACAAGGAAGGAGATTGAAGGGGGAAGGAAGGAAGGAAGGAAGGAAGGAAGGAAGGAAGGAAGGAAGGAAGGAAGGAAGGAAGGAGAGAGATTGAAGGGGAAGGAATGGAGATGGAGAAGGAAGGAAGGAAGATTGAAGGGGAAAGGAAGGAGATGGACAAGGAAGGAGATTGAAGGAGGAAGGAAGGAAGGAAGGAGAGATTGAAGGGGAAGGAATGGAGATGGAGATGGAAGGAAGGAAGGAAGATTGAAGGGGAAAGGAAGGAGATGGAGAAGGAAGGAGATTGAAGGGGAAGGAAGGAAGGAAGGAGAGAGATTGAAAGGGAAGGGATGGAGATGGAAGAAATGAAGGAAGATTGAAGGGGAAAGGAAGGAGACGGAGAAGGAAGGAGATTGAAGGGGAATTGAAGGAGATGGACAAGGAAGGAGATTGAAGGGGAAGGAAGGAAGGAAGGAAGATTGAAGGGGAAAGGAAGGAGATGGAGAAGGAAGGAGATTGAAGGGGAAAAGAAGGAGATGGAGAAGGAAGGAGATTAAAGGGGAAAGGAAGCAGATGGACAAGGAAGGAGATTGACGGGGAAGGAAGGAAGGAAGGAAGGAAGGAAGGAAGGAGAGAGAGATTGAAAAGGAAGGGACGGAGATGGAAATGGATGGAAGTAAGGAAGACTGAAGGGGAAATAAAGCAGATGGACAAGGAAGGAGATTGAAGGGGAAGGAAGGAAGGATGGAGAGATTGAAGGGGAAAGGAAGGAAGGAAGGAGAAAGAAATTGAAGGGGAATGGATGGAGATGGAGATGGAAGGAGATTGAAGGGGAAGGAAGGAAGGATGGAAGATTGAAGGGGAAAGGAAGGATGGAAGGAAGGGAGAAAGGAAGGAAAAGGAGATTGAAGGGGAAGGGATGGAGATAGAGATGGAAGGAAGGAAAGAAGATTGAAGGGGAAAGGAAGGAAGGAAGATTGAAGAGCAAACGAAGGAGATGGAGATGGAAGGAGATTGAAGGGGAATTGAAGGAGATGGACAAGGAAGGAGATTGAAGGGGAAGGAAAGAAGGAAGGAGATAGTGATTGAAAAGGAAGGGATGGAGATGGAGATGGAAGGAAGGAAGGAAGATTGAAGGGGAAAGGAAGGAGATGGAGAAGGAAGGAGATTGAAGGGAAAGGAAGGATATGGACAAGGAAGGAGATTGAAGGGGAAGGAAGGAAGGAAGGAGTGAGAGATTGAAGGGGAAGTGATGGAGATGGAAGGAAGGAAGATTGAAGGGGAAAGGAAGGAGATGGAGAAGGAAGGAGATTGAAGGGGAAGGAAGGAAGGAAGGAGAGAGATTGAAAGGGAAAGGATGGAGATGGAAGAAATGAAGGAAGATTTAAGGGGAAAGGAAG
The DNA here is from genome assembly GCA_034064705.1 of Bothrops alternatus. Lineage (NCBI taxonomy): Eukaryota > Metazoa > Chordata > Lepidosauria > Squamata > Viperidae > Bothrops > Bothrops alternatus. Next base: position 185,039 of record JARGCV010000495.1, on the reverse strand, counting down.
GAGACGGAGAAGGAAGGAGATTGAAGGGGAATTGAAGGAGATGGACAAGGAAGGAGATTGAAGGGGAAGGAAGGATGGAAGGAAGATTGAAGGGGAAAGGAAGGAGATGGACAAGGAAGGAGATTGAAGGGGGAAGGAAGGAAGGAAGGAAGGAAGGAAGGAAGGAAGGAAGGAAGGAAGGAAGGAAGGAAGGAAGGAAGGAGAGAGATTGAAGGGGAAGGAATGGAGATGGAGAAGGAAGGAAGGAAGATTGAAGGGGAAAGGAAGGAGATGGACAAGGAAGGAGATTGAAGGAGGAAGGAAGGAAGGAAGGAGAGATTGAAGGGGAAGGAATGGAGATGGAGATGGAAGGAAGGAAGGAAGATTGAAGGGGAAAGGAAGGAGATGGAGAAGGAAGGAGATTGAAGGGGAAGGAAGGAAGGAAGGAGAGAGATTGAAAGGGAAGGGATGGAGATGGAAGAAATGAAGGAAGATTGAAGGGGAAAGGAAGGAGACGGAGAAGGAAGGAGATTGAAGGGGAATTGAAGGAGATGGACAAGGAAGGAGATTGAAGGGGAAGGAAGGAAGATTGAAGGGGAAAGGAAGGAGATGGAGAAGGAAGGAGATTGAAGGGGAAAAGAAGGAGATGGAGAAGGAAGGAGATTAAAGGAGAAAGGAAGCAGATGGACAAGGAAGGAGATTGACGGGGAAGGAAGGAAGGAAGGAAGGAAGGAAGGAAGGAAGGAAGGAAGGAGAGAGAGATTGAAAAGGAAGGGACGGAGATGGAAATGGATGGAAGGAAGGAAGACTGAAGGGGAAATAAAGCAGATGGACAAGGAAGGAGATTGAAGGGGAAGGAAGGAATGATGGAAGATTGAAGGGGAAAGGAAGGAAGGAAGGAGAAAGAAATTGAAGGGGAATGGATGGAGATGGAGATGGAAGGAGATTGAAGGGGAAGGAAGGAAGGATGGAAGATTGAAGGGGAAAGGAAGGATGGAAGGAAGGGAGAAAGGAAGGAAAAGGAGATTGAAGGGGAAGGGATGGAGATAGAGATGGAAGGAAGGAAAGAAGATTGAAGGGGAAAGGAAGGAAGGAAGATTGAAGAGCAAACGAAGGAGATGGAGATGGAAGGAGATTGAAGGGGAATTGAAGGAGATGGACAAGGAAGGAGATTGAAGGGGAAGGAAAGAAGGAAGGAGATAGTGATTGAAAAGGAAGGTATGGAGATGGAGATGGAAGGAAGGAAGGAAGATTGAAGGGGAAAGGAAGGAGATGGAGAAGGAAGGAGATTGAAGGGAAAGGAAGGATATGGACAAGGAAGGAGATTGAAGGGGAAGGAAGGAAGGAAGGAGAGAGAGATTGAAGGGGAAGTGATGGAGATGGAAGGAAGGAAGATTGAAGGGGAAAGGAAGGAGATGGAGAATGAAGGAGATTGAAAGAGAAAGGAAGGAAAGAAGGAAGGAAGATTGAAGGGGCAAGAAAGGAGATGGAGAAGAAAGGAGATTGAAGGGGAAGGAAGGAAGGAAGGCAGGCAGGAAGGAAGGAAGGCAGGCAGGAAGGAGAAAGATTGAAGGGGAAGGGATGGAGATGGAGATGTAAGGAAGGAAGGAAGGAAGATTGAAGGGGAAAGGAAGGAGATGGAGAAGGAAGGAAGATTGAAGGGGAAAGGAAGCAGATGGAGAAGGAAGGAGATTGAAGGGGAAGGGAAGAAAGGAAGGAGAGAGAGAGATTGAAGGGGAAGTGATGGAGATGGAAGGAAGGAAGATTGAAGGGGAAAGGAAGGAGATGGAGAATGAAGGAGATTGAAAGAGAAAGGAAGGAAAGAAGGAAGGAAGATTGAAGGGGAAAGAAAGGAGATGGAGAAGAAAGGAGATTGAAGGGGAAGGAAGGAAGGAAGGCAGGAAGGAAGGAAGGATGGAAGGAAGGGAGAAAGGAAGGAAAAGGAGATTGAAGGGGAAGGGATGGAGATAGAGATGGAAGGAAGGAAAGAAGATTGAAGGGGAAAGGAAGGAGATGGAGAAGGAAGGAGATTGAAAGGGAAGGAAAGAAGGAAGGAGAGAGAGATTGAAGGGGAAGGGATGGAGATGGAGAAGGAAGGAGATTGAAGGGGAAGGAAAGAAGGAAGGAGATAGTGATTGAAAAGGAAGGGATGGAGATGGAGATGGAAGGAAGGAAGGAGATTGAAGGGAAAGGAAGGATATGGACAAGGAAGGAGATTGAAGGGGAAGGAAGGAAGGAAGGAGAGAGAGAGAGAGATTGAAGGGGAAGTGATGGAGATGGAAGGAAGGAAGATTGAAGGGGCAAGGAAGGAGATGGAGAATGAAGGAGATTGAAAGAGAAAGGAAGGAAAGAAGGAAGGAAGATTGAAGGGGCAAGAAAGGAGATGGCGAAGAAAGGAGATTGAAGGGGAAGGAAGGAAGGAAGGCAGGAAGGAAGGAAGGAAGGCAGGAAGGAAGGAGAAAGATTGAAGGGGAAGGGATGGAGATGGAGATGTAAGGAAGGAAGGAAGGAAGATTGAAGGGGAAAGGAAGGAGATGGAGAAGGAAGGAAGATTGAAGGGGAAAGGAAGGAGATGGAGAAGGAAGGAGATTGAAGGGGAAGGGAAGAAAGGAAGGAGAGAGAGATTGAAGGGGAAGTGATGGAGATGGAACGAAGGAAGATTGAAGGGGAAAGGAAGGAGATGGAGAATGAAGGAGATTGAAAGAGAAAGGAAGGAAAGAAGGAAGGAAGATTGAAGGGGAAAGAAAGGAGATGGAGAAGAAAGGAGATTGAAGGGGAAGGAAGGAAGGAAGGCAGGAAGGAAGAAGGAAGGAAGGAAGGAGAGAGATTGAAAGGGAAGGGATGGAGATGGAAGAAATGAAGGAAGATTGAAGGGGAAAGGAAGGAGACGGAGAAGGAAGGAGATTGAAGGGGAATTGAAGAAGATGGACAAGGAAGGAGATTGAAGGGGAAGGAAGGAAGGAAGATTGAAGGGGAAAGGAAGGAGATGGAAAAGGAAGGAGATTGAAGGGGAAAAGAAGGAGATGGAGAAGGAAGGAGATTAAAGGAGAAAGGAAGGAGATGGACAAGGAAGGAGATTGACGGGGAAGGAAGGAAGGAAGGAAGGAAGGAAGGAAGGAAGGAAGGAGAGAGAGATTGAAAAGGAAGGGACGGAGATGGAAATGGATGGAAGGAAGGAAGACTGAAGGGGAAATAAAGCAGATGGACAAGGAAGGAGATTGAAGGGGAAGGAAGGAATGATGGAAGATTGAAGGGGAAAGGAAGGAAGGAAGGAGAAAGAAATTGAAGGGGAATGGATGGAGATGGAGATGGAAGGAGATTGAAGGGGAAGGAAGGAAGGAATGAAGATTGAAGGGGAAAGGAAGGATGGAAGGAAGGGAGAAAGGAAGGAAAAGGAGATTGAAGGGGAAGGGATGGAGATAGAGATGGAAGGAAGGAAAGAAGATTGAAGGGGAAAGGAAGGAAGGAAGATTGAAGAGCAAACGAAGGAGATGGAGATGGAAGGAGATTGAAGGGGAATTGAAGGAGATGGACAAGGAAGGAGATTGAAGGGGAAGGAAAGAAGGAAGGAGATAGTGATTGAAAAGGAAGGGATGGAGATGGAGATGGATGGAAGGAAGGAAGATTGAAGGGGAAAGGAAGGAGATTGAGAAGGAAGGAGACTGAAGGGAAAGGAAGGATATGGACAAGGAAGGAGATTGAAGGGGAAGGAAGGAAGGAAGGAGTGAGAGATTGAAGGGGAAGTGATGGAGATGGAAGGAAGGAAGATTGAAGGGGAAAGGAAGGAGATGGAGAATGAAGGAGATTGAAAGAGAAAGGAAGGAAAGAAGGAAGGAAGATTGAAGGGGCAAGAAAGGAGATGGAGAAGAAAGGAGATTGAAGGGGAAGGAAGGAAGGAAGGCAGGCAGGAAGGAAGGAAGGCAGGAAGGAAGGAGAAAGATTGAAGGGGAAGGGATGGAGATGGAGATGTAAGGAAGGAAGGAAGGAAGATTGAAGGGGAAAGGAAGGAGATGGAGAAGGAAGGAAGATTGAAGGGGAAAGGAAGGAGATGGAGAAGGAAGGAGATTGAAGGGGAAGGGAAGAAAGGAAGGAGAGAGAGAGATTGAAGGGGAAGTGATGGAGATGGAAGGAAGGAAGATTGAAGGGGAAAGGAAGGAGATGGAGAATGAAGGAGATTGAAAGAGAAAGGAAGGAAAGAAGGAAGGAAGATTGAAGGGGAAAGAAAGGAGATGGAGAAGAAAGGAGATTGAAGGGGAAGGAAGGAAGGAAGGCAGGAAGGAAGGAAGGAAGGAAGGAAGGAAGGAAGGAAGGAAGGAGAGAGATTGAAAGGGAAGGGATGGAGATGGAAGAAATGAAGGAAGATTGAAGGGGAAAGGAAGGAGACGGAGAAGGAAGGAGATTGAAGGGGAATTGAAGAAGATGGACAAGGAAGGAGATTGAAGGGGAAGGAAGGAAGGAAGATTGAAGGGGAAAGGAAGGAGATGGAAAAGGAAGGAGATTGAAGGGGAAAAGTAGGAGATGGAGAAGGAAGGAGATTAAAGGGGAAAGGAAGGAGATGGACAAGGAAGGAGATTGACGGGGAAGGAAGGAAGGAAGGAAGGAAGAAAGGAAGGAAGGAGAGAGAGATTGAAAAGGAAGGGACGGAGATGGAAATGGATGGAAGGAAGGAAGACTGAAGGGGAAATAAAGCAGATGGACAAGGAAGGAGATTGAAGGGGAAGGAAGGAATGATGGAAGATTGAAGGGGAAAGGAAGGAAGGAAGGAGAAAGAAATTGAAGGGGAATGGATGGAGATGGAGATGGAAGGAGATTGAAGGGGAAGGAAGGAAGGATGGAAGATTGAAGGGGAAAGGAAGGATGGAAGGAAGGGAGAAAGGAAGGAAAAGGAGATTGAAGGGGAAGGGATGAAGATACAGATGGAAGGAAGGAAAGAAGATTGAAGGGGAAAGGAAGGAAGGAAGATTGAAGGGGAAAGAAAGGAGATGGAGAAGAAAGGAGATTGAAGGGGAAGGAAGGAAGGAAGGCAGGAAGGAAGGAAGGATGGAAGGAAGGGAGAAAGGAAGGAAAAGGAGATTGAAGGGGAAGGGATGGAGATAGAGATGGAAGGAAGGAAAGAAGATTGAAGGGGAAAGGAAGGAGATGGAGAAGGAAGGAGATTGAAAGGGAAGGAAAGAAGGAAGGAGAGAGAGATTGAAGGGGAAGGGATGGAGATGGAGAAGGAAGGAGATTGAAGGGGAAGGAAAGAAGGAAGGAGATAGTGATTGAAAAGGAAGGGATGGAGATGGAGATGGAAGGAAGGAAGGAAGATTGAAGGGGAAAGGAAGGAGATGGAGAAGGAAGGAGATTGAAGGGAAAGGAAGGATATGGACAAGGAAGGAGATTGAAGGGGAAGGAAGGAAGGAAGGAGAGAGAGATTGAAGGGGAAGTGATGGAGATGGAAGGAAGGAAGATTGAAGGGGAAAGGAAGGAGATGGAGAATGAAGGAGATTGAAAGAGAAAGGAAGGAAAGAAGGAAGGAAGATTGAAGGGGAAAGAAAGGAGATGGAGAAGAAAGGAGATTGAAGGGGAAGGAAGGAAGGAAGGAAGGAAGGAAGGAAGGAAGGAAGGAAGGAAGGAAGGAAGGAAGGAAGGAAGGAGAGAGATTGAAAGGGAAGGGATGGAGATGGAAGAAATGAAGGAAGATTGAAGGGGAAAGGAAGGAGACGGAGAAGGAAGGAGATTGAAGGGGAATTGAAGAAGATGGACAAGGAAGGAGATTGAAGGGGAAGGAAGGAAGGAAGATTGAAGGGGAAAGGAAGGAGATGGAAAAGGAAGGAGATTGAAGGGGAAAAGTAGGAGATGGAGAAGGAAGGAGATTAAAGGGGAAAGGAAGGAGATGGACAAGGAAGGAGATTGACGGGGAAGGAAGGAAGGAAGGAAGGAAGGAAGGAAGGAAGGAAGGAGAGAGAGATTGAAAAGGAAGGGACGGAGATGGAAATGGATGGAAGGAAGGAAGACTGAAGGGGAAATAAAGCAGATGGACAAGGAAGGAGATTGAAGGGGAAGGAAGGAATGATGGAAGATTGAAGGGGAAAGGAAGGAAGGAAGGAGAAAGAAATTGAAGGGGAATGGATGGAGATGGAGATGGAAGGAGATTGAAGGGGAAGGAAGGAAGGATGGAAGATTGAAGGGGAAAGGAAGGATGGAAGGAACGGAGAAAGGAAGGAAAAGGAGATTGAAGGGGAAGGGATGAAGATACAAATGGAAGGAAGGAAAGAAGATTGAAGGGGAAAGGAAGGAAGGAAGATTGAAGGGGAAAGAAAGGAGATGGAGAAGAAAGGAGATTGAAGGGGAAGGAAGGAAGGAAGGCAGGAAGGAAGGAAGGATGGAAGGAAGGGAGAAAGGAAGGAAAAGGAGATTGAAGGGGAAGGGATGGAGATAGAGATGGAAGGAAGGAAAGAAGATTGAAGGGGAAAGGAAGGAGATGGAGAAGGAAGGAGATTGAAAGGGAAGGAAAGAAGGAAGGAGAGAGAGATTGAAGGGGAAGGGATGGAGATGGAGAAGGAAGGAGATTGAAGGGGAAGGAAAGAAGGAAGGAGATAGTGATTGAAAAGGAAGGGATGGAGATGGAGATGGAAGGAAGGAAGGAAGATTGAAGGGGAAAGGAAGGAGATGGAGAAGGAAGGAGATTGAAGGGAAAGGAAGGATATGGACAAGGAAGGAGATTGAAGCGGAAGGAAGGAAGGAAGGAAGGAGAGAGAGATTGAAGGGGAAGTGATGGAGATGGAAGGAAGGAAGATTGAAGGGGAAAGGAAGGAGATGGAGAATGAAGGAGATTGAAAGAGAAAGGAAGGAAAGAAGGAAGGAAGATTGAAGGGGCAAGAAAGGAGATGGAGAAGAAAGGAGATTGAAGGGGAAGGAAGGAAGGAAGGCAGGAAGGAAGGAAGGAAGGCAGGAAGGAAGGAGAAAGATTGAAGGGGAAGGGATGGAGATGGAGATGTAAGGAAGGAAGGAAGGAAGATTGAAGGGGAAAGGAAGGAGATGGAGAAGGAAGGAAGATTGAAGGGGAAAGGAAGGAGATGGAGAAGGAAGGAGATTGAAGGGGAAGGGAAGAAAGGAAGGAGAGAGAGATTGAAGGGGAAGTGATGGAGATGGAACGAAGGAAGATTGAAGGGGAAAGGAAGGAGATGGAGAATGAAGGAGATTGAAAGAGAAAGGAAGGAAAGAAGGAAGGAAGATTGAAGGGGAAAGAAAGGAGATGGAGAAGAAAGGAGATTGAAGGGGAAGGAAGGAAGGAAGGCAGGAAGGAAGAAGGAAGGAAGGAAGGAGAGAGATTGAAAGGGAAGGGATGGAGATGGAAGAAATGAAGGAAGATTGAAGGGGAAAGGAAGGAGACGGAGAAGGAAGGAGATTGAAGGGGAATTGAAGAAGATGGACAAGGAAGGAGATTGAAGGGGAAGGAAGGAAGGAAGATTGAAGGGGAAAGGAAGGAGATGGAAAAGGAAGGAGATTGAAGGGGAAAAGAAGGAGATGGAGAAGGAAGGAGATTAAAGGGGAAAGGAAGGAGATGGACAAGGAAGGAGATTGACGGGGAAGGAAGGAAGGAAGGAAGGAAGGAAGGAAGGAAGGAAGGAGAGAGAGATTGAAAAGGAAGGGACGGAGATGGAAATGGATGGAAGGAAGGAAGACTGAAGGGGAAATAAAGCAGATGGACAAGGAAGGAGATTGAAGGGGAAGGAAGGAATGAGGGAAGATTGAAGGGGAAAGGAAGGAAGGAAGGAGAAAGAAATTGAAGGGGAATGGATGGAGATGGAGATGGAAGGAGATTGAAGGGGAAGGAAGGAAGGATGGAAGATTGAAGGGGAAAGGAAGGATGGAAGGAAGGGAGAAAGGAAGGAAAAGGAGATTGAAGGGGAAGGGATGGAGATAGAGATGGAAGGAAGGAAAGAAGATTGAAGGGGAAAGGAAGGAAGGAAGATTGAAGAGCAAACGAAGGAGATGGAGATGGAAGGAGATTGAAGGGGAATTGAAGGAGATGGACAAGGAAGGAGATTGAAGGGGAAGGAAAGAAGGAAGGAGATAGTGATTGAAAAGGAAGGGATGGAGATGGAGATGGAAGGAAGGAAGGAAGATTGAAGGGGAAAGGAAGGAGATGGAGAAGGAAGGAGATTGAAGGGAAAGGAAGGATATGGACAAGGAAGGAGATTGAAGGGGAAGGAAGGAAGGAAGGAGTGAGAGATTGAAGGGGAAGTGATGGAGATGGAAGGAAGGAAGATTGAAGGGGAAAGGAAGGAGATGGAGAATGAAGGAGATTGAAAGAGAAAGGAAGGAAAGAAGGAAGGAAGATTGAAGGGGCAAGAAAGGAGATGGAGAAGAAAGGAGATTGAAGGGGAAGGAAGGAAGGAAGGCAGGCAGGAAGGAAGGAACGCAGGAAGGAAGGAGAAAGATTGAAGGGGAAGGGATGGAGATGGAGATGTAAGGAAGGAAGGAAGGAAGATTGAAGGGGAAAGGAAGGAGATGGAGAAGGAAGGAAGATTGAAGGGGAAAGGCAGGAGATGGAGAAGGAAGGAGATTGAAGGGGAAGGGAAGAAAGGAAGGAGAGAGAGAGATTGAAGGGGAAGTGATGGAGATGGAAGGAAGGAAGATTGAAGGGGAAAGGAAGGAGATGGAGAATGAAGGAGATTGAAAGAGAAAGGAAGGAAAGAAGGAAGGAAGATTGAAGGGGAAAGAAAGGAGATGGAGAAGAAAGGAAATTGAAGGGGAAGGAAGGAAGGAAGGCAGGAAGGAAGGAAGGAAGGAAGGAAGGAAGGAGAGAGATTGAAAGGGAAGGGATGGAGATGGAAGAAATGAAGGAAGATTGAAGGGGAAAGGAAGGAGACGGAGAAGGAAGGAGATTGAAGGGGAATTGAAGAAGATGGACAAGGAAGGAGATTGAAGGGGAAGGAAGGAAGGAAGATTGAAGGGGAAAGGAAGGAGATGGAAAAGGAAGGAGATTGAAGGGGAAAAGAAGGAGATGGAGAAGGAAGGAGATTAAAGGGGAAAGGAAGGAGATGGACAAGGAAGGAGATGGACGGGGAAGGAAGGAAGGAAGGAAGGAAGGAAGGAGAGAGAGATTGAAAAGGAAGGGACGGAGATGGAAATGGATGGAAGGAAGGAAGACTGAAGGGGAAATAAAGCAGATGGACAAGGAAGGAGATTGAAGGGGAAGTAAGGAATGATGGAAGATTGAAGGGGAAAGGAAGGAAGGAAGGAGAAAGAAATTGAAGGGGAATGGATGGAGATGGAGATGGAAGGAGATTGAAGGGGAAGGAAGGAAGGAATGAAGATTGAAGGGGAAAGGAAGGATGGAAGGAAGGGAGAAAGGAAGGAAAAGGAGATTGAAGGGGAAGGGATGGAGATAGAGATGGAAGGAAGGAAAGAAGATTGAAGGGGAAAGGAAGGAAGGAAGATTGAAGAGCAAACGAAGGAGATGGAGATGGAAGGAGATTGAAGGGGAATTGAAGGAGATGGACAAGGAAGGAGATTGAAGGGGAAGGAAAGAAGGAAGGCAGGCAGGAAGGAAGGAAGGCAGGAAGGAAGGAGAAAGATTGAAGGGGAAGGGATTGAGATGGAGATGTAAGGAAGGAAGGAAGGAAGATTGAAGGGGAAAGGAAGGAGATGGAGAAGGAAGGAAGATTGAAGGGGAAAGGAAGGAGATGGAGAAGGAAGGAGATTGAAGGGGAAGGAAGGAAGGAAGGCAGGCAGGAAGGAAGGAAGGCAGGAAGGAAGGAGAAAGATTGAAGGGGAAGGGATGGAGATGGAGATGTAAGGAAGGAAGGAAGGAAGGTTGAAGGGGAAATAAAGCAGATGGACAAGGAAGGAGATTGAAGGGGAAGGAAGGAATGATGGAAGATTGAAGGGGAAAGGAAGGAAGGAAGGAGAAAGAAATTGAAGGGGAATGGATGGAGATGGAGATGGAAGGAGATTGAAGGGGAAGGAAGGAAGGATGGAAGATTGAAGGGGAAAGGAAGGATGGAAGGAAGGGAGAAAGGAAGGAAAGAAGATTGAAGGGGAAAGGAAGGAAGGAAGATTGAAGAGCAAACGAAGGAGATGGAGATGGAAGGAGATTGAAGGGGAATTGAAGGAGATGGACAAGGAAGGAGATTGAAGGGGAAGGAAAGAAGGAAGGAGATAGTGGTTGAAAAGGAAGGGATGGAGATGGAGATGGAAGGAAGGAAGGAAGATTGAAGGGGAAAGGAAGGAGATGGAGAAGGAAGGAGATTGAAGGGAAAGGAAGGATATGGACAAGGAAGGAGATTGAAGGGGAAGGAAGGAGTGAGAGATTGAAGGGGAAGTGATGGAGATGGAAGGAAGGAAGATTGAAGGGGAAAGGAAGGAGATGGAGAAGGAAGGAGATTGAAGGGGAAGGAAGGAAGGAAGGAGAGAGATTGAAAGGGAAAGGATGGAGATGGAAGAAATGAAGGAAGATTTAAGGGGAAAGGAAGGAGACGGAGAAGGAAGGAGATTGAAGGGGAATTGAAGGAGATGGACAAGGAAGGAGATTGAAGGGGAAGGAAGGAAGGAAGGAAGATTGAAGGGGAAAGGAAGGAGATGGACAAGGAAGGAGATTGAAGGGGGAAGGAAGGAAGGAAGGAAGGAAGGAAGGAAGGAAGGAAGGAAGGAAGGAAGGAAGGAAGGAGAGAGATTGAAGGGGAAGGAATGGAGATGGAGAAGGAAGGAAGGAAGATTGAAGGGGAAAGGAAGGAGATGGACAAGGAAGGAGATTGAAGGAGGAAGGAAGGAAGGAAGGAGAGAGATTGAAAGGGAAGGGATGGAGATGGAAGAAATGAAGGAAGATTGAAGGGGAAAGGAAAGAGACGGAGAAGGAAGGAGATTGAAGGGGAATTGAAGGAGATGGACAAGGAAGGAGATTGAAGGGGAAGGAAGGAAGGAAGGAAGATTGAAGGGGAAAGGAAGGAGATGGAGAAGGAAGGAGATTGAAGGGGAAAAGAAGGAGATGGAGAAGGAAGGAGATTAAAGGGGAAAGGAAGCAGATGGACAAGGAAGGAGATTGACGCGGAAGGAAGGAAGGAAGGAAGGAAGGAAGGAAGGAAGGAAGGAAGGAAGGAAGGAAGGAAGGAAGGAGAGAGAGATTGAAAAGGAAGGGACGGAGATGGAAATGGATGGAAGGAAGGAAGACTGAAGGGGAAATAAAGCAGATGGACAAGGAAGGAGATTGAAGGGGAAGGAAGGAATGATGGAAGATTGAAGGGGAAAGGAAGGAAGGAAGGAGAAAGAAATTGAAGGGGAATGGATGGAGATGGAGATGGAAGGAGATTGAAGGGGAAGGAAGGAAGGATGGAAGATTGAAGGGGAAAGGAAGGATGGAAGGAAGGGAGAAAGGAAGGAAAAGGAGATTGAAGGGGAAGGGATGAAGATACAGATGGAAGGAAGTAAAGAAGATTGAAGGGGAAAGGAAGGAAGGAAGATTGAAGAGCAAACGAAGGAGATGGAGATGGAAGGAGATTGAAGGGGAGAGGAAGGAGATGGAGAAGGAAGGAGATTGAAGGAGGAAGGAAGGAAGGAAGGAAGGAGAGATTGAAGGGGAAGGAATGGAGATGGAGATGGAAGGAAGGAAGGAAGATTGAAGGGGAAAGGAAGGAGATGGAGAAGGAAGGAGATTGAAGGGGAAGGAAGGAAGGAAGGAGAGAGATTGAAAGGGAAGGGATGGAGATGGAAGAAATGAAGGAAGATTGAAGGGGAAAGGAAGGAGACGGAGAAGGAAGGAGATTGAAGGGGAATTGAAGGAGATGGACAAGGAAGGAGATTGAAGGGGAAGGAAGGAAGGAAGGAAGATTGAAGGGGAAAGGAAGGAGATGGAGAAGGAAGGAGATTGAAGGGGAAAAGAAGGAGATGGAGAAGGAAGGAGATTAAAGGGGAAAGGAAGCAGATGGACAAGGAAGGAGATTGACGGGGAAGGAAGGAAGGAAGGAAGGAAGGAAGGAAGGAAGGAAGGAGAGAGAGATTGAAAAGGAAGGGACGGAGATGGAAATGGATGGAAGTAAGGAAGACTGAAGGGGAAATAAAGCAGATGGACAAGGAAGGAGATTGAAGGGGAAGGAAGGAAGGATGGAGAGATTGAAGGGGAAAGGAAGGAAGGAAGGAGAAAGAAATTGAAGGGGAATGGATGGAGATGGAGATGGAAGGAGATTGAAGGGGAAGGAAGGAAGGATGGAAGATTGAAGGGGAAAGGAAGGATGGAAGGAAGGGAGAAAGGAAGGAAAAGGAGATTGAAGGGGAAGGGATGGAGATAGAGATGGAAGGAAGGAAAGAAGATTGAAGGGGAAAGGAAGGAAGGAAGATTGAAGAGCAAACGAAGGAGATGGAGATGGAAGGAGATTGAAGGGGAATTGAAGGAGATGGACAAGGAAGGAGATTGAAGGGGAAGGAAAGAAGGAAGGAGATAGTGATTGAAAAGGAAGGGATGGAGATGGAGATGGAAGGAAGGAAGGAAGATTGAAGGGGAAAGGAAGGAGATGGAGAAGGAAGGAGATTGAAGGGAAAGGAAGGATATGGACAAGGAAGGAGATTGAAGGGGAAGGAAGGAAGGAAGGAGTGAGAGATTGAAGGGGAAGTGATGGAGATGGAAGGAAGGAAGATTGAAGGGGAAAGGAAGGAGATGGAGAAGGAAGGAGATTGAAGGGGAAGGAAGGAAGGAAGGAGAGAGATTGAAAGGGAAAGGATGGAGATGGAAGAAATGAAGGAAGATTTAAGGGGAAAGGAAGGAGACGGATAAGGAAGGAGATTGAAGGGGAATTGAAGGAGATGGACAAGGAAGGAGATTGAAGGGGAAGGAAGGAAGGAAGGAAGATTGAAGGGGAAAGGAAGGAGATGGACAAGGAAGGAGATTGAAGGGGGAAGGAAGGAAGGAAGGAAGGAAGGAAGGAAGGAAGGAAGGAGAGAGATTGAAGGGGAAGGAATGGAGATGGAGAAGGAAGGAAGGAAGATTGAAGGGGAAAGGAAGGAGATGGACAAGGAAGGAGATTGAAGGAGGAAGGAAGGAAGGAAGGAAGGAGAGATTGAAGGGGAAGGAATGGAGATGGAGATGGAAGGAAGGAAGGAAGATTGAAGGGGAAAGGAAAGAGATGGAGAAGGAAGGAGATTGAAGGGGAAGGAAGGAAGGAAGGAGAGAGATTGAAAGGGAAGGGATGGAGATGGAAGAAATGAAGGAAGATTGAAGGGGAAAGGAAGGAGACGGAGAAGGAAGGAGATTGAAGGGGAATTGAAGGAGATGGACAAGGAAGGAGATTGAAGGGGAAGGAAGGAAGGAAGGAAGATTGAAGGGGAAAGGAAGGAGATGGAGAAGGAAGGAGATTGAAGGGGAAAAGAAGGAGATGGAGAAGGAAGGAGATTAAAGGGGAAAGGAAGCAGATGGACAAGGAAGGAGATTGACGGGGAAGGAAGGAAGGAAGGAAGGAAGGAAGGAAGGAAGGAGAGAGAGATTGAAAAGGAAGGGACGGAGATGGAAATGGATGGAAGTAAGGAAGACTGAAGGGGAAATAAAGCAGATGGACAAGGAAGGAGATTGAAGGGGAAGGAAGGAAGGATGGAGAGATTGAAGGGGAAAGGAAGGAAGGAAGGAGAAAGAAATTGAAGGGGAATGGATGGAGATGGAGATGGAAGGAGATTGAAGGGGAAGGAAGGAAGGATGGAAGATTGAAGGGGAAAGGAAGGATGGAAGGAAGGGAGAAAGGAAGGAAAAGGAGATTGAAGGGGAAGGGATGGAGATAGAGATGGAAGGAAGGAAAGAAGATTGAAGGGGAAAGGAAGGAAGGAAGATTGAAGAGCAAACGAAGGAGATGAAGATGGAAGGAGATTGAAGGGGAATTGAAGGAGATGGACAAGGAAGGAGATTGAAGGGGAAGGAAAGAAGGAAGGAGATAGTGATTGAAAAGGAAGGGATGGAGATGGAGATGGAAGGAAGGAAGGAAGATTGAAGGGGAAAGGAAGGAGATGGAGAAGGAAGGAGATTGAAGGGAAAGGAAGGATATGGACAAGGAAGGAGATTGAAGGGGAAGGAAGGAAGGAAGGAGTGAGAGATTGAAGGGGAAGTGATGGAGATGGAAGGAAGGAAGATTGAAGGGGAAAGGAAGGAGATGGAGAAGGAAGGAGATTGAAGGGGAAGGAAGGAAGGAAGGAGAGAGATTGAAAGGGAAAGGATGGAGATGGAAGAAATGAAGGAAGATTTAAGGGGAAAGGAAGGAGACGGAGAAGGAAGGAGATTGAAGGGGAATTGAAGGAGATGGACAAGGAAGGAGATTGAAGGGGAAGGAAGGAAGGAAGGAAGATTGAAGGGGAAAGGAAGGAGATGGACAAGGAAGGAGATTGAAGGGGGAAGGAAGGAAGGAAGGAAGGAAGGAAGGAAGGAAGGAAGGAGAGAGATTGAAGGGGAAGGAATGGAGATGGAGAAGGAAGGAAGGAAGATTGAAGGGGAAAGGAAGGAGATGGACAAGGAAGGAGATTGAAGGGGAAGGAAGGAAGGAAGGAAGATTGAAGGGGAAAGGAAGGAGATGGAGAAGGAAGGAGATTGAAGGGGAAAAGAAGGAGATGGAGAAGGAAGGAGATTAAAGGAGAAAGGAAGCAGATGGACAAGGAAGGAGATTGACGGGGAAGGAAGGAAGGAAGGAAGGAAGGAAGGAAGGAAGGAAGGAAGGAAGGAAGGAAGGAGAGAGAGATTGAAAAGGAAGGGACGGAGATGGAAATGGATGGAAGGAAGGAAGACTGAAGGGGAAATAAAGCAGATGGACAAGGAAGGAGATTGAAGGGGAAGGAAGGAATGATGGAAGATTGAAGGGGAAAGGAAGGAAGGAAGGAGAAAGAAATTGAAGGGGAATGGATGGAGATGGAGATGGAAGGAGATTGAAGGGGAAGGAAGGAAGGATGGAAGATTGAAGGGGAAAGGAAGGATGGAAGGAAGGGAGAAAGGAAGGAAAAGGAGATTGAAGGGGAAGGGATGGAGATAGAGATGGAAGGAAGGAAAGAAGATTGAAGGGGAAAGGAAGGAAGGAAGATTGAAGAGCAAACGAAGGAGATGGAGATGGAAGGAGATTGAAGGGGAATTGAAGGAGATGGACAAGGAAGGAGATTGAAGGGGAAGGAAAGAAGGAAGGAGATAGTGATTGAAAAGGAAGGTATGGAGATGGAGATGGAAGGAAGGAAGGAAGATTGAAGGGGAAAGGAAGGAGATGGAGAAGGAAGGAGATTGAAGGGAAAGGAAGGATATGGACAAGGAAGGAGATTGAAGGGGAAGGAAGGAAGGAAGGAGAGAGAGATTGAAGGGGAAGTGATGGAGATGGAAGGAAGGAAGATTGAAGGGGAAAGGAAGGAGATGGAGAATGAAGGAGATTGAAAGAGAAAGGAAGGAAAGAAGGAAGGAAGATTGAAGGGGCAAGAAAGGAGATGGAGAAGAAAGGAGATTGAAGGGGAAGGAAGGAAGGAAGGCAGGCAGGAAGGAAGGAAGGCAGGCAGGAAGGAGAAAGATTGAAGGGGAAGGGATGGAGATGGAGATGTAAGGAAGGAAGGAAGGAAGATTGAAGGGGAAAGGAAGGAGATGGAGAAGGAAGGAAGATTGAAGGGGAAAGGAAGGAGATGGAGAAGGAAGGAGATTGAAGGGGAAGGGAAGAAAGGAAGGAGAGAGAGAGATTGAAGGGGAAGTGATGGAGATGGAAGGAAGGAAGATTGAAGGGGAAAGGAAGGAGATGGAGAATGAAGGAGATTGAAAGAGAAAGGAAGGAAAGAAGGAAGGAAGATTGAAGGGGAAAGAAAGGAGATGGAGAAGAAAGGAGATTGAAGGGGAAGGAAGGAAGGAAGGCAGGAAGGAAGGAAGGATGGAAGGAAGGGAGAAAGGAAGGAAAAGGAGATTGAAGGGGAAGGGATGGAGATAGAGATGGAAGGAAGGAAAGAAGATTGAAGGGGAAAGGAAGGAGATGGAGAAGGAAGGAGATTGAAAGGGAAGGAAAGAAGGAAGGAGAGAGAGATTGAAGGGGAAGGGATGGAGATGGAGAAGGAAGGAGATTGAAGGGGAAGGAAAGAAGGAAGGAGATAGTGATTGAAAAGGAAGGGATGGAGATGGAGATGGAAGGAAGGAAGGAAGATTGAAGGGGAAAGGAAGGAGATGGAGAAGGAAGGAGATTGAAGGGAAAGGAAGGATATGGACAAGGAAGGAGATTGAAGGGGAAGGAAGGAAGGAAGGAGTGAGAGATTGAAGGGGAAGTGATGGAGATGGAAGGAAGGAAGATTGAAGGGGAAAGGAAGGAGATGGAGAAGGAAGGAGATTGAAGGGGAAGGAAGGAAGGAAGGAGAGAGATTGAAAGGGAAAGGATGGAGATGGAAGAAATGAAGGAAGATTTAAGGGGAAAGGAAGGAGACGGAGAAGGAAGGAGATTGAAGGGGAATTGAAGGAGATGGACAAGGAAGGAGATTGAAGGGGAAGGAAGGAAGGAAGGAAGATTGAAGGGGAAAGGAAGGAGATGGAGAAGGAAGGAGATTGAAGGGGAAAAGAAGGAGATGGAGAAGGAAGGAGATTAAAGGGGAAAGGAAGCAGATGGACAAGGAAGGAGATTGACGGGGAAGGAAGGAAGGAAGGAAGGAAGGAAGGAAGGAAGGAAGGAAGGAGAGAGAGATTGAAAAGGAAGGGACGGAGATGGAAATGGATGGAAGGAAGGAAGACTGAAGGGGAAATAAAGCAGATGGACAAGGAAGGAGATTGAAGGGGAAGGAAGGAAGGATGGAGAGATTGAAGGGGAAAGGAAGGAAGGAAGGAGAAAGAAATTGAAGGGGAATAGATGGAGATGGAGATGGAAGGAGATTGAAGGGGAAGGAAGGAAGGATGGAAGATTGAAGGGGAAAGGAAGGATGGAAGGAAGGGAGAAAGGAAGGAAAAGGAGATTGAAGGGGAAGGGATGGAGATAGAGATGGAAGGAAGGAAAGAAGATTGAAGGGGAAAGGAAGGAAGGAAGATTGAAGAGCAAACGAAGGAGATGGAGATGGAAGGAGATTGAAGGGGAATTGAAGGAGATGGACAAGGAAGGAGATTGAAGGGGAAGGAAAGAAGGAAGGAGATAGTGATTGAAAAGGAAGGGATGGAGATGGAGATGGAAGGAAGGAAGGAAGATTGAAGGGGAAAGGAAGGAGATGGAGAAGGAAGGAGATTGAAGGGAAAGGAAGGATATGGACAAGGAAGGAGATTGAAGGCGAAGGAAGGAAGGAAGGAGAGAGATTGAAAGGGAAAGGATGGAGATGGAAGAAATGAAGGAAGATTTAAGGGGAAAGGAAGGAGACGGAGAAGGAAGGAGATTGAAGGGGAATTGAAGGAGATGGACAAGGAAGGAGATTGAAGGTGAAGGAAGGAAGGAAGGAAGATTGAAGGGGAAAGGAAGGAGATGGACAAGGAAGGAGATTGAAGGGGGAAGGAAGGAAGGAAGGAAGGAAGGAAGGAAGGAGAGAGATTGAAGGGGAAGGAATGGAGATGGAGAAGGAAGGAAGGAAGATTGAAGGGGAAAGGAAGGAGATGGACAAGGAAGGAGATTGAAGGAGGAAGGAAGGAAGGAAGGAAGGAGAGATTGAAGGGGAAGGAATGGAGATGGAGATGGAAGGAAGGAAGGAAGATTGAAGGGGAAAGGAAGGAGATGGAGAAGGAAGGAGATTGAAGGGGAAGGAAGGAAGGAAGGAGAGAGATTGAAAGGGAAGGGATGGAGATGGAAGAAATGAAGGAAGATTGAAGGGGAAAGGAAGGAGACGGAGAAGGAAGGAGATTGAAGGGGAATTGAAGGAGATGGACAAGGAAGGAGATTGAAGGGGAAGGAAGGAAGGAAGGAAGATTGAAGGGGAAAGGAAGGAGATGGAGAAGGAAGGAGATTGAAGGGGAAAAGAAGGAGATGGAGAAGGAAGGAGATTAAAGGGGAAAGGAAGCAGATGGACAAGGAAGGAGATTGACGGGGAAGGAAGGAAGGAAGGAAGGAAGGAGAGAGAGATTGAAAAGGAAGGGACGGAGATGGAAATGGATGGAAGGAAGGAAGACTGAAGGGGAAATAAAGCAGATGGACAAGGAAGGAGATTGAAGGGGAAGGAAGGAATGATGGAAGATTGAAGGGGAAAGGAAGGAAGGAAGGAGAAAGAAATTGAAGGGGAATGGATGGAGATGGAGATGGAAGGAGATTGAAGGGGAAGGAAGGAAGGATGGAAGATTGAAGGGGAAAGGAAGGATGGAAGGAAGGGAGAAAGGAAGGAAAAGGAGATTGAAGGGGAAGGGATGGAGATAGAGATGGAAGGAAGGAAAGAAGATTGAAGGGGAAAGGAAGGAAGGAAGATTGAAGAGCAAACGAAGGAGATGGAGATGGAAGGAGATTGAAGGGGAATTGAAGGAGATGGACAAGGAAGGAGATTGAAGGGGAAGGAAAGAAGGAAGGAGATAGTGATTGAAAAGGAAGGTATGGAGATGGAGATGGAAGGAAGGAAGGAAGATTGAAGGGGAAAGGAAGGAGATGGAGAAGGAAGGAGATTGAAGGGAAAGGAAGGATATGGACAAGGAAGGAGATTGAAGGGGAAGGAAGGAAGGAAGGAGAGAGAGATTGAAGGGGAAGTGATGGAGATGGAAGGAAGGAAGATTGAAGGGGAAAGGAAGGAGATGGAGAATGAAGGAGATTGAAAGAGAAAGGAAGGAAAGAAGGAAGGAAGATTGAAGGGGCAAGAAAGGAGATGGAGAAGAAAGGAGATTGAAGGGGAAGGAAGGAAGGAAGGCAGGCAGGAAGGAAGGAAGGCAGGCAGGAAGGAGAAAGATTGAAGGGGAAGGGATGGAGATGGAGATGTAAGGAAGGAAGGAAGGAAGATTGAAGGGGAAAGGAAGGAGATGGAGAAGGAAGGAAGATTGAAGGGGAAAGGAAGCAGATGGAGAAGGAAGGAGATTGAAGGGGAAGGGAAGAAAGGAAGGAGAGAGAGAGATTGAAGGGGAAGTGATGGAGATGGAAGGAAGGAAGATTGAAGGGGAAAGGAAGGAGATGGAGAATGAAGGAGATTGAAAGAGAAAGGAAGGAAAGAAGGAAGGAAGATTGAAGGGGAAAGAAAGGAGATGGAGAAGAAAGGAGATTGAAGGGGAAGGAAGGAAGGAAGGCAGGAAGGAAGGAAGGATGGAAGGAAGGGAGAAAGGAAGGAAAAGGAGATTGAAGGGGAAGGGATGGAGATAGAGATGGAAGGAAGGAAAGAAGATTGAAGGGGAAAGGAAGGAGATGGAGAAGGAAGGAGATTGAAAGGGAAGGAAAGAAGGAAGGAGAGAGAGATTGAAGGGGAAGGGATGGAGATGGAGAAGGAAGGAGATTGAAGGGGAAGGAAAGAAGGAAGGAGATAGTGATTGAAAAGGAAGGGATGGAGATGGAGATGGAAGGAAGGAAGGAAGATTGAAGGGGAAAGGAAGGAGATGGAGAAGGAAGGAGATTGAAGGGAAAGGAAGGATATGGACAAGGAAGGAGATTGAAGGGGAAGGAAGGAAGGAAGGAGTGAGAGATTGAAGGGGAAGTGATGGAGATGGAAGGAAGGAAGATTGAAGGGGAAAGGAAGGAGATGGAGAAGGAAGGAGATTGAAGGGGAAGGAAGGAAGGAAGGAGAGAGATTGAAAGGGAAAGGATGGAGATGGAAGAAATGAAGGAAGATTTAAGGGGAAAGGAAGGAGACGGAGAAGGAAGGAGATTGAAGGGGAATTGAAGGAGATGGACAAGGAAGGAGATTGAAGGGGAAGGAAGGAAGGAAGGAAGATTGAAGGGGAAAGGAAGGAGATGGAGAAGGAAGGAGATTGAAGGGGAAAAGAAGGAGATGGAGAAGGAAGGAGATTAAAGGGGAAAGGAAGCAGATGGACAAGGAAGGAGATTGACGGGGAAGGAAGGAAGGAAGGAAGGAAGGAAGGAAGGAAGGAGAGAGAGATTGAAAAGGAAGGGACGGAGATGGAAATGGATGGAAGGAAGGAAGACTGAAGGGGAAATAAAGCAGATGGACAAGGAAGGAGATTGAAGGGGAAGGAAGGAAGGATGGAGAGATTGAAGGGGAAAGGAAGGAAGGAAGGAGAAAGAAATTGAAGGGGAATAGATGGAGATGGAGATGGAAGGAGATTGAAGGGGAAGGAAGGAAGGATGGAAGATTGAAGGGGAAAGGAAGGATGGAAGGAAGGGAGAAAGGAAGGAAAAGGAGATTGAAGGGGAAGGGATGGAGATAGAGATGGAAGGAAGGAAAGAAGATTGAAGGGGAAAGGAAGGAAGGAAGATTGAAGAGCAAACGAAGGAGATGGAGATGGAAGGAGATTGAAGGGGAATTGAAGGAGATGGACAAGGAAGGAGATTGAAGGGGAAGGAAAGAAGGAAGGAGATAGTGATTGAAAAGGAAGGGATGGAGATGGAGATGGAAGGAAGGAAGGAAGATTGAAGGGGAAAGGAAGGAGATGGAGAAGGAAGGAGATTGAAGGGAAAGGAAGGATATGGACAAGGAAGGAGATTGAAGGGGAAGGAAGGAAGGAAGGAGAGAGATTGAAAGGGAAAGGATGGAGATGGAAGAAATGAAGGAAGATTTAAGGGGAAAGGAAGGAGACGGAGAAGGAAGGAGATTGAAGGGGAATTGAAGGAGATGGACAAGGAAGGAGATTGAAGGTGAAGGAAGGAAGGAAGGAAGATTGAAGGGGAAAGGAAGGAGATGGACAAGGAAGGAGATTGAAGGGGGAAGGAAGGAAGGAAGGAAGGAAGGAAGGAAGGAAGGAGAGAGATTGAAGGGGAAGGAATGGAGATGGAGAAGGAAGGAAGGAAGATTGAAGGGGAAAGGAAGGAGATGGACAAGGAAGGAGATTGAAGGAGGAAGGAAGGAAGGAAGGAAGGAGAGATTGAAGGGGAAGGAATGGAGATGGAGATGGAAGGAAGGAAGGAAGATTGAAGGGGAAAGGAAGGAGATGGAGAAGGAAGGAGATTGAAGGGGAAGGAAGGAAGGAAGGAGAGAGATTGAAAGGGAAGGGATGGAGATGGAAGAAATGAAGGAAGATTGAAGGGGAAAGGAAGGAGACGGAGAAGGAAGGAGATTGAAGGGGAATTGAAGGAGATGGACAAGGAAGGAGATTGAAGGGGAAGGAAGGAAGGAAGGAAGATTGAAGGGGAAAGGAAGGAGATGGAGAAGGAAGGAGATTGAAGGGGAAAAGAAGGAGATGGAGAAGGAAGGAGATTAAAGGGGAAAGGAAGCAGATGGACAAGGAAGGAGATTGACGGGGAAGGAAGGAAGGAAGGAAGGAAGGAAGGAAGGAAGGAGAGAGAGATTGAAAAGGAAGGGACGGAGATGGAAATGGATGGAAGTAAGGAAGACTGAAGGGGAAATAAAGCAGATGGACAAGGAAGGAGATTGAAGGGGAAGGAAGGAAGGATGGAGAGATTGAAGGGGAAAGGAAGGAAGGAAGAAGAAAGAAATTGAAGGGGAATGGATGGAGATGGAGATGGAAGGAGATTGAAGGGGAAGGAAGGAAGGATGGAAGATTGAAGGGGAAAGGAAGGATGGAAGGAAGGGAGAAAGGAAGGAAAAGGAGATTGAAGGGGAAGGGATGGAGATAGAGATGGAAGGAAGGAAAGAAGATTGAAGGGGAAAGGAAGGAAGGAAGATTGAAGAGCAAACGAAGGAGATGGAGATGGAAGGAGAATGAAGGGGAATTGAAGGAGATGGACAAGGAAGGAGATTGAAGGGGAAGGAAAGAAGGAAGGAGATAGTGATTGAAAAGGAAGGGATGGAGATGGAGATGGAAGGAAGGAAGGAAGATTGAAGTGGAAAGGAAGGAGATGGAGAAGGAAGGAGATTGAAGGGAAAGGAAGGATATGGACAAGGAAGGAGATTGAAGGGGAAGGAAGGAAGGAAGGAGTGAGAGATTGAAGGGGAAGTGATGGAGATGGAAGGAAGGAAGATTGAAGGGGAAAGGAAGGAGATGGAGAAGGAAGGAGATTGAAGGGGAAGGAAGGAAGGAAGGAGAGAGATTGAAAGGGAAAGGATGGAGATGGAAGAAATGAAGGAAGATTTAAGGGGAAAGGAAGGAGACGGAGAAGGAAGGAGATTGAAGGGGAATTGAAGGAGATGGACAAGGAAGGAGATTGAAGGGGAAGGAAGGAAGGAAGGAAGATTGAAGGGGAAAGGAAGGAGATGGACAAGGAAGGAGATTGAAGGGGGAAGGAAGGAAGGAAGGAAGGAAGGAAGGAAGGAAGGAAGGAAGGAAGGAAGGAAGGAGAGAGATTGAAGGGGAAGGAATGGAGATGGAGAAGGAAGGAAGGAAGATTGAAGGGGAAAGGAAGGAGATGGACAAGGAAGGAGATTGAAGGAGGAAGGAAGGAAGGAAGGAGAGATTGAAGGGGAAGGAATGGAGATGGAGATGGAAGGAAGGAAGGAAGATTGAAGGGGAAAGGAAGGAGATGGAGAAGGAAGGAGATTGAAGGGGAAGGAAGGAAGGAAGGAGAGAGATTGAAAGGGAAGGGATGGAGATGGAAGAAATGAAGGAAGATTGAAGGGGAAAGGAAGGAGACGGAGAAGGAAGGAGATTGAAGGGGAATTGAAGGAGATGGACAAGGAAGGAGATTGAAGGGGAAGGAAGGAAGGAAGGAAGATTGAAGGGGAAAGGAAGGAGATGGAGAAGGAAGGAGATTGAAGGGGAAAAGAAGGAGATGGAGAAGGAAGGAGATTAAAGGGGAAAGGAAGCAGATGGACAAGGAAGGAGATTGACGGGGAAGGAAGGAAGGAAGGAAGGAAGGAAGGAAGGAGAGAGAGATTGAAAAGGAAGGGACGGAGATGGAAATGGATGGAAGTAAGGAAGACTGAAGGGGAAATAAAGCAGATGGACAAGGAAGGAGATTGAAGGGGAAGGAAGGAAGGATGGAGAGATTGAAGGGGAAAGGAAGGAAGGAAGGAGAAAGAAATTGAAGGGGAATGGATGGAGATGGAGATGGAAGGAGATTGAAGGGGAAGGAAGGAAGGATGGAAGATTGAAGGGGAAAGGAAGGATGGAAGGAAGGGAGAAAGGAAGGAAAAGGAGATTGAAGGGGAAGGGATGGAGATAGAGATGGAAGGAAGGAAAGAAGATTGAAGGGGAAAGGAAGGAAGGAAGATTGAAGAGCAAACGAAGGAGATGGAGATGGAAGGAGATTGAAGGGGAATTGAAGGAGATGGACAAGGAAGGAGATTGAAGGGGAAGGAAAGAAGGAAGGAGATAGTGATTGAAAAGGAAGGGATGGAGATGGAGATGGAAGGAAGGAAGGAAGATTGAAGGGGAAAGGAAGGAGATGGAGAAGGAAGGAGATTGAAGGGAAAGGAAGGATATGGACAAGGAAGGAGATTGAAGGGGAAGGAAGGAAGGAAGGAGTGAGAGATTGAAGGGGAAGTGATGGAGATGGAAGGAAGGAAGATTGAAGGGGAAAGGAAGGAGATGGAGAAGGAAGGAGATTGAAGGGGAAGGAAGGAAGGAAGGAGAGAGATTGAAAGGGAAAGGATGGAGATGGAAGAAATGAAGGAAGATTTAAGGGGAAAGGAAGGAGACGGAGAAGGAAGGAGATTGAAGGGGAATTGAAGGAGATGGACAAGGAAGGAGATTGAAGGGGAAGGAAGGAAGGAAGGAAGATTGAAGGGGAAAGGAAGGAGATGGACAAGGAAGGAGATTGAAGGGGGAAGGAAGGAAGGAAGGAAGGAAGGAAGGAAGGAAGGAAGGAAGGAAGGAGAGAGATTGAAGGGGAAGGAATGGAGATGGAGAAGGAAGGAAGGAAGATTGAAGGGGAAAGGAAGGAGATGGACAAGGAAGGAGATTGAAGGAGGAAGGAAGGAAGGAAGGAGAGATTGAAGGGGAAGGAATGGAGATGGAGATGGAAGGAAGGAAGGAAGATTGAAGGGGAAAGGAAGGAGATGGAGAAGGAAGGAGATTGAAGGGGAAGGAAGGAAGGAAGGAGAGAGATTGAAAGGGAAGGGATGGAGATGGAAGAAATGAAGGAAGATTGAAGGGGAAAGGAAGGAGACGGAGAAGGAAGGAGATTGAAGGGGAATTGAAGGAGATGGACAAGGAAGGAGATTGAAGGGGAAGGAAGGAAGATTGAAGGGGAAAGGAAGGAGATGGAGAAGGAAGGAGATTGAAGGGGAAAAGAAGGAGATGGAGAAGGAAGGAGATTAAAGGAGAAAGGAAGCAGATGGACAAGGAAGGAGATTGACGGGGAAGGAAGGAAGGAAGGAAGGAAGGAAGGAAGGAAGGAAGGAAGGAAGGAAGGAAGGAGAGAGAGATTGAAAAGGAAGGGACGGAGATGGAAATGGATGGAAGGAAGGAAGACTGAAGGGGAAATAAAGCAGATGGACAAGGAAGGAGATTGAAGGGGAAGGAAGGAATGATGGAAGATTGAAGGGGAAAGGAAGGAAGGAAGGAGAAAGAAATTGAAGGGGAATGGATGGAGATGGAGATGGAAGGAGATTGAAGGGGAAGGAAGGAAGGATGGAAGATTGAAGGGGAAAGGAAGGATGGAAGGAAGGGAGAAAGGAAGGAAAAGGAGATTGAAGGGGAAGGGATGGAGATAGAGATGGAAGGAAGGAAAGAAGATTGAAGGGGAAAGGAAGGAAGGAAGATTGAAGAGCAAACGAAGGAGATGGAGATGGAAGGAGATTGAAGGGGAATTGAAGGAGATGGACAAGGAAGGAGATTGAAGGGGAAGGAAAGAAGGAAGGAGATAGTGATTGAAAAGGAAGGTATGGAGATGGAGATGGAAGGAAGGAAGGAAGATTGAAGGGGAAAGGAAGGAGATGGAGAAGGAAGGAGATTGAAGGGAAAGGAAGGATATGGACAAGGAAGGAGATTGAAGGGGAAGGAAGGAAGGAAGGAGAGAGAGATTGAAGGGGAAGTGATGGAGATGGAAGGAAGGAAGATTGAAGGGGAAAGGAAGGAGATGGAGAATGAAGGAGATTGAAAGAGAAAGGAAGGAAAGAAGGAAGGAAGATTGAAGGGGCAAGAAAGGAGATGGAGAAGAAAGGAGATTGAAGGGGAAGGAAGGAAGGAAGGCAGGCAGGAAGGAAGGAAGGCAGGCAGGAAGGAGAAAGATTGAAGGGGAAGGGATGGAGATGGAGATGTAAGGAAGGAAGGAAGGAAGATTGAAGGGGAAAGGAAGGAGATGGAGAAGGAAGGAAGATTGAAGGGGAAAGGAAGCAGATGGAGAAGGAAGGAGATTGAAGGGGAAGGGAAGAAAGGAAGGAGAGAGAGAGATTGAAGGGGAAGTGATGGAGATGGAAGGAAGGAAGATTGAAGGGGAAAGGAAGGAGATGGAGAATGAAGGAGATTGAAAGAGAAAGGAAGGAAAGAAGGAAGGAAGATTGAAGGGGAAAGAAAGGAGATGGAGAAGAAAGGAGATTGAAGGGGAAGGAAGGAAGGAAGGCAGGAAGGAAGGAAGGATGGAAGGAAGGGAGAAAGGAAGGAAAAGGAGATTGAAGGGGAAGGGATGGAGATAGAGATGGAAGGAAGGAAAGAAGATTGAAGGGGAAAGGAAGGAGATGGAGAAGGAAGGAGATTGAAAGGGAAGGAAAGAAGGAAGGAGAGAGAGATTGAAGGGGAAGGGATGGAGATGGAGAAGGAAGGAGATTGAAGGGGAAGGAAAGAAGGAAGGAGATAGTGATTGAAAAGGAAGGGATGGAGATGGAGATGGAAGGAAGGAAGGAGATTGAAGGGAAAGGAAGGATATGGACAAGGAAGGAGATTGAAGGGGAAGGAAGGAAGGAAGGAGAGAGAGAGAGAGATTGAAGGGGAAGTGATGGAGATGGAAGGAAGGAAGATTGAAGGGGCAAGGAAGGAGATGGAGAATGAAGGAGATTGAAAGAGAAAGGAAGGAAAGAAGGAAGGAAGATTGAAGGGGCAAGAAAGGAGATGGCGAAGAAAGGAGATTGAAGGGGAAGGAAGGAAGGAAGGCAGGAAGGAAGGAAGGAAGGCAGGAAGGAAGGAGAAAGATTGAAGGGGAAGGGATGGAGATGGAGATGTAAGGAAGGAAGGAAGGAAGATTGAAGGGGAAAGGAAGGAGATGGAGAAGGAAGGAAGATTGAAGGGGAAAGGAAGGAGATGGAGAAGGAAGGAGATTGAAGGGGAAGGGAAGAAAGGAAGGAGAGAGAGATTGAAGGGGAAGTGATGGAGATGGAACGAAGGAAGATTGAAGGGGAAAGGAAGGAGATGGAGAATGAAGGAGATTGAAAGAGAAAGGAAGGAAAGAAGGAAGGAAGATTGAAGGGGAAAGAAAGGAGATGGAGAAGAAAGGAGATTGAAGGGGAAGGAAGGAAGGAAGGCAGGAAGGAAGAAGGAAGGAAGGAAGGAGAGAGATTGAAAGGGAAGGGATGGAGATGGAAGAAATGAAGGAAGATTGAAGGGGAAAGGAAGGAGACGGAGAAGGAAGGAGATTGAAGGGGAATTGAGGAAGATGGACAAGGAAGGAGATTGAAGGGGAAGGAAGGAAGGAAGATTGAAGGGGAAAGGAAGGAGATGGAAAAGGAAGGAGATTGAAGGGGAAAAGAAGGAGATGGAGAAGGAAGGAGATTAAAGGAGAAAGGAAGGAGATGGACAAGGAAGGAGATTGACGGGGAAGGAAGGAAGGAAGGAAGGAAGGAAGGAAGGAAGGAAGGAAGGAGAGAGAGATTGAAAAGGAAGGGACGGAGATGGAAATGGATGGAAGGAAGGAAGACGGAAGGGGAAATAAAGCAGATGGACAAGGAAGGAGATTGAAGGGGAAGGAAGGAATGATGGAAGATTGAAGGGGAAAGGAAGGAAGGAAGGAGAAAGAAATTGAAGGGGAATGGATGGAGATGGAGATGGAAGGAGATTGAAGGGGAAGGAAGGAAGGATGGAAGATTGAAGGGGAAAGGAAGGATGGAAGGAAGGGAGAAAGGAAGGAAAAGGAGATTGAAGGGGAAGGGATGGAGATAGAGATGGAAGGAAGGAAAGAAGATTGAAGGGGAAAGGAAGGAAGGAAGATTGAAGAGCAAACGAAGGAGATGGAGATGGAAGGAGATTGAAGGGGAATTGAAGGAGATGGACAAGGAAGGAGATTGAAGGGGAAGGAAAGAAGGAAGGAGATAGTGATTGAAAAGGAAGGTATGGAGATGGAGATGGAAGGAAGGAAGGAAGATTGAAGGGGAAAGGAAGGAGATGGAGAAGGAAGGAGATTGAAGGGAAAGGAAGGATATGGACAAGGAAGGAGATTGAAGGGGAAGGAAGGAAGGAAGGAGAGAGAGATTGAAGGGGAAGTGATGGAGATGGAAGGAAGGAAGATTGAAGGGGAAAGGAAGGAGATGGAGAATGAAGGAGATTGAAAGAGAAAGGAAGGAAAGAAGGAAGGAAGATTGAAGGGGCAAGAAAGGAGATGGAGAAGAAAGGAGATTGAAGGGGAAGGAAGGAAGGAAGGCAGGCAGGAAGGAAGGAAGGCAGGCAGGAAGGAGAAAGATTGAAGGGGAAGGGATGGAGATGGAGATGTAAGGAAGGAAGGAAGGAAGATTGAAGGGGAAAGGAAGGAGATGGAGAAGGAAGGAAGATTGAAGGGGAAAGGAAGGAGATGGAGAAGGAAGGAGATTGAAGGGGAAGGGAAGAAAGGAAGGAGAGAGAGATTGAAGGGGAAGTGATGGAGATGGAAGGAAGGAAGATTGAAGGGGAAAGGAAGGAGATGGAGAATGAAGGAGATTGAAAGAGAAAGGAAGGAAAGAAGGAAGGAAGATTGAAGGGGAAAGAAAGGAGATGGAGAAGAAAGGAGATTGAAGGGGAAGGAAGGAAGGAAGGCAGGAAGGAAGGAAGGATGGAAGGAAGGGAGAAAGGAAGGAAAAGGAGATTGAAGGGGAAGGGATGGAGATAGAGATGGAAGGAAGGAAAGAAGATTGAAGGGGAAAGGAAGGAGATGGAGAAGGAAGGAGATTGAAAGGGAAGGAAAGAAGGAAGGAGAGAGAGATTGAAGGGGAAGGGATGGAGATGGAGAAGGAAGGAGATTGAAGGGGAAGGAAAGAAGGAAGGAGATAGTGATTGAAAAGGAAGGGATGGAGATGGAGATGGAAGGAAGGAAGGAAGATTGAAGGGGAAAGGAAGGAGATGGAGAAGGAAGGAGATTGAAGGGAAAGGAAGGATATGGACAAGGAAGGAGATTGAAGGGGAAGGAAGGAAGGAAGGAGTGAGAGATTGAAGGGGAAGTGATGGAGATGGAAGGAAGGAAGATTGAAGGGGAAAGGAAGGAGATGGAGAAGGAAGGAGATTGAAGGGGAAGGAAGGAAGGAAGGAGAGAGATTGAAAGGGAAAGGATGGAGATGGAAGAAATGAAGGAAGATTTAAGGGGAAAGGAAGGAGACGGAGAAGGAAGGAGATTGAAGGGGAATTGAAGGAGATGGACAAGGAAGGAGATTGAAGGGGAAGGAAGGAAGGAAGGAAGATTGAAGGGGAAAGGAAGGAGATGGAGAAGGAAGGAGATTGAAGGGGAAAAGAAGGAGATGGAGAAGGAAGGAGATTAAAGGGGAAAGGAAGCAGATGGACAAGGAAGGAGATTGACGGGGAAGGAAGGAAGGAAGGAAGGAAGGAAGGAAGGAAGGAAGGAAGGAAGGAGAGAGAGATTGAAAAGGAAGGGACGGAGATGGAAATGGATGGAAGGAAGGAAGACTGAAGGGGAAATAAAGCAGATGGACAAGGAAGGAGATTGAAGGGGAAGGAAGGAAGGATGGAGAGATTGAAGGGGAAAGGAAGGAAGGAAGGAGAAAGAAATTGAAGGGGAATAGATGGAGATGGAGATGGAAGGAGATTGAAGGGGAAGGAAGGAAGGATGGAAGATTGAAGGGGAAAGGAAGGATGGAAGGAAGGGAGAAAGGAAGGAAAAGGAGATTGAAGGGGAAGGGATGGAGATAGAGATGGAAGGAAGGAAAGAAGATTGAAGGGGAAAGGAAGGAAGGAAGATTGAAGAGCAAACGAAGGAGATGGAGATGGAAGGAGATTGAAGGGGAATTGAAGGAGATGGACAAGGAAGGAGATTGAAGGGGAAGGAAAGAAGGAAGGAGATAGTGATTGAAAAGGAAGGGATGGAGATGGAGATGGAAGGAAGGAAGGAAGATTGAAGGGGAAAGGAAGGAGATGGAGAAGGAAGGAGATTGAAGGGAAAGGAAGGATATGGACAAGGAAGGAGATTGAAGGGGAAGGAAGGAAGGAAGGAGAGAGATTGAAAGGGAAAGGATGGAGATGGAAGAAATGAAGGAAGATTTAAGGGGAAAGGAAGGAGACGGAGAAGGAAGGAGATTGAAGGGGAATTGAAGGAGATGGACAAGGAAGGAGATTGAAGGTGAAGGAAGGAAGGAAGGAAGATTGAAGGGGAAAGGAAGGAGATGGACAAGGAAGGAGATTGAAGGGGGAAGGAAGGAAGGAAGGAAGGAAGGAAGGAAGGAAGGAAGGAGAGAGATTGAAGGGGAAGGAATGGAGATGGAGAAGGAAGGAAGGAAGATTGAAGGGGAAAGGAAGGAGATGGACAAGGAAGGAGATTGAAGGAGGAAGGAAGGAAGGAAGGAAGGAGAGATTGAAGGGGAAGGAATGGAGATGGAGATGGAAGGAAGGAAGGAAGATTGAAGGGGAAAGGAAGGAGATGGAGAAGGAAGGAGATTGAAGGGGAAGGAAGGAAGGAAGGAAGATTGAAGGGGAAAGGAAGGAGATGGAGAAGGAAGGAGATTGAAGGGGAAAAGAAGGAGATGGAGAAGGAAGGAGATTAAAGGGGAAAGGAAGCAGATGGACAAGGAAGGAGATTGACGGGGAAGGAAGGAAGGAAGGAAGGAAGGAAGGAGAGAGAGATTGAAAAGGAAGGGACGGAGATGGAAATGGATGGAAGTAAGGAAGACTGAAGGGGAAATAAAGCAGATGGACAAGGAAGGAGATTGAAGGGGAAGGAAGGAAGGATGGAGAGATTGAAGGGGAAAGGAAGGAAGGAAGGAGAAAGAAATTGAAGGGGAATGGATGGAGATGGAGATGGAAGGAGATTGAAGGGGAAGGAAGGAAGGATGGAAGATTGAAGGGGAAAGGAAGGATGGAAGGAAGGGAGAAAGGAAGGAAAAGGAGATTGAAGGGGAAGGGATGGAGATAGAGATGGAAGGAAGGAAAGAAGATTGAAGGGGAAAGGAAGGAAGGAAGATTGAAGAGCAAACGAAGGAGATGGAGATGGAAGGAGAATGAAGGGGAATTGAAGGAGATGGACAAGGAAGGAGATTGAAGGGGAAGGAAAGAAGGAAGGAGATAGTGATTGAAAAGGAAGGGATGGAGATGGAGATGGAAGGAAGGAAGGAAGATTGAAGGGGAAAGGAAGGAGATGGAGAAGGAAGGAGATTGAAGGGAAAGGAAGGATATGGACAAGGAAGGAGATTGAAGGGGAAGGAAGGAAGGAAGGAGTGAGAGATTGAAGGGGAAGTGATGGAGATGGAAGGAAGGAAGATTGAAGGGGAAAGGAAGGAGATGGAGAAGGAAGGAGATTGAAGGGGAAGGAAGGAAGGAAGGAGAGAGATTGAAAGGGAAAGGATGGAGATGGAAGAAATGAAGGAAGATTTAAGGGGAAAGGAAGGAGACGGAGAAGGAAGGAGATTGAAGGGGAATTGAAGGAGATGGACAAGGAAGGAGATTGAAGGGGAAGGAAGGAAGGAAGGAAGATTGAAGGGGAAAGGAAGGAGATGGACAAGGAAGGAGATTGAAGGGGGAAGGAAGGAAGGAAGGAAGGAAGGAAGGAAGGAAGGAGAGAGATTGAAGGGGAAGGAATGGAGATGGAGAAGGAAGGAAGGAAGATTGAAGGGGAAAGGAAGGAGATGGACAAGGAAGGAGATTGAAGGAGGAAGGAAGGAAGGAAGGAGAGATTGAAGGGGAAGGAATGGAGATGGAGATGGAAGGAAGGAAGGAAGATTGAAGGGGAAAGGAAGGAGATGGAGAAGGAAGGAGATTGAAGGGGAAGGAAGGAAGGAAGGAGAGAGATTGAAAGGGAAGGGTTGGAGATGGAAGAAATGAAGGAAGATTGAAGGGGAAAGGAAGGAGACGGAGAAGGAAGGAGATTGAAGGGGAATTGAAGGAGATGGACAAGGAAGGAGATTGAAGGGGAAGGAAGGAAGGAAGGAAGATTGAAGGGGAAAGGAAGGAGATGGAGAAGGAAGGAGATTGAAGGGGAAAAGAAGGAGATGGAGAAGGAAGGAGATTAAAGGGGAAAGGAAGCAGATGGACAAGGAAGGAGATTGACGGGGAAGGAAGGAAGGAAGGAAGGAAGGAAGGAAGGAGAGAGAGATTGAAAAGGAAGGGACGGAGATGGAAATGGATGGAAGTAAGGAAGACTGAAGGGGAAATAAAGCAGATGGACAAGGAAGGAGATTGAAGGGGAAGGAAGGAAGGATGGAGAGATTGAAGGGGAAAGGAAGGAAGGAAGGAGAAAGAAATTGAAGGGGAATGGATGGAGATGGAGATGGAAGGAGATTGAAGGGGAAGGAAGGAAGGATGGAAGATTGAAGGGGAAAGGAAGGATGGAAGGAAGGGAGAAAGGAAGGAAAAGGAGATTGAAGGGGAAGGGATGGAGATAGAGATGGAAGGAAGGAAAGAAGATTGAAGGGGAAAGGAAGGAAGGAAGATTGAAGAGCAAACGAAGGAGATGGAGATGGAAGGAGATTGAAGGGGAATTGAAGGAGATGGACAAGGAAGGAGATTGAAGGGGAAGGAAAGAAGGAAGGAGATAGTGATTGAAAAGGAAGGGATGGAGATGGAGATGGAAGGAAGGAAGGAAGATTGAAGGGGAAAGGAAGGAGATGGAGAAGGAAGGAGATTGAAGGGAAAGGAAGGATATGGACAAGGAAGGAGATTGAAGGGGAAGGAAGGAAGGAAGGAGTGAGAGATTGAAGGGGAAGTGATGGAGATGGAAGGAAGGAAGATTGAAGGGGAAAGGAAGGAGATGGAGAAGGAAGGAGATTGAAGGGGAAGGAAGGAAGGAAGGAGAGAGATTGAAAGGGAAAGGATGGAGATGGAAGAAATGAAGGAAGATTTAAGGGGAAAGGAAGGAGACGGAGAAGGAAGGAGATTGAAGGGGAATTGAAGGAGATGGACAAGGAAGGAGATTGAAGGGGAAGGAAGGAAGGAAGGAAGATTGAAGGGGAAAGGAAGGAGATGGACAAGGAAGGAGATTGAAGGGGGAAGGAAGGAAGGAAGGAAGGAAGGAAGGAAGGAAGGAAGGAAGGAAGGAAGGAAGGAAGGAGAGAGATTGAAGGGGAAGGAATGGAGATGGAGAAGGAAGGAAGGAAGATTGAAGGGGAAAGGAAGGAGATGGACAAGGAAGGAGATTGAAGGAGGAAGGAAGGAAGGAAGGAGAGATTGAAGGGGAAGGAATGGAGATGGAGATGGAAGGAAGGAAGGAAGATTGAAGGGGAAAGGAAGGAGATGGAGAAGGAAGGAGATTGAAGGGGAAGGAAGGAAGGAAGGAGAGAGATTGAAAGGGAAGGGATGGAGATGGAAGAAATGAAGGAAGATTGAAGGGGAAAGGAAGGAGACGGAGAAGGAAGGAGATTGAAGGGGAATTGAAGGAGATGGACAAGGAAGGAGATTGAAGGGGAAGGAAGGAAGATTGAAGGGGAAAGGAAGGAGATGGAGAAGGAAGGAGATTGAAGGGGAAAAGAAGGAGATGGAGAAGGAAGGAGATTAAAGGAGAAAGGAAGCAGATGGACAAGGAAGGAGATTGACGGGGAAGGAAGGAAGGAAGGAAGGAAGGAAGGAAGGAAGGAAGGAGAGAGAGATTGAAAAGGAAGGGACGGAGATGGAAATGGATGGAAGGAAGGAAGACTGAAGGGGAAATAAAGCAGATGGACAAGGAAGGAGATTGAAGGGGAAGGAAGGAATGATGGAAGATTGAAGGGGAAAGGAAGGAAGGAAGGAGAAAGAAATTGAAGGGGAATGGATGGAGATGGAGATGGAAGGAGATTGAAGGGGAAGGAAGGAAGGATGGAAGATTGAAGGGGAAAGGAAGGATGGAAGGAAGGGAGAAAGGAAGGAAAAGGAGATTGAAGGGGAAGGGATGGAGATAGAGATGGAAGGAAGGAAAGAAGATTGAAGGGGAAAGGAAGGAAGGAAGATTGAAGAGCAAACGAAGGAGATGGAGATGGAAGGAGATTGAAGGGGAATTGAAGGAGATGGACAAGGAAGGAGATTGAAGGGGAAGGAAAGAAGGAAGGAGATAGTGATTGAAAAGGAAGGTATGGAGATGGAGATGGAAGGAAGGAAGGAAGATTGAAGGGGAAAGGAAGGAGATGGAGAAGGAAGGAGATTGAAGGGAAAGGAAGGATATGGACAAGGAAGGAGATTGAAGGGGAAGGAAGGAAGGAAGGAGAGAGAGATTGAAGGGGAAGTGATGGAGATGGAAGGAAGGAAGATTGAAGGGGAAAGGAAGGAGATGGAGAATGAAGGAGATTGAAAGAGAAAGGAAGGAAAGAAGGAAGGAAGATTGAAGGGGCAAGAAAGGAGATGGAGAAGAAAGGAGATTGAAGGGGAAGGAAGGAAGGAAGGCAGGCAGGAAGGAAGGAAGGCAGGCAGGAAGGAGAAAGATTGAAGGGGAAGGGATGGAGATGGAGATGTAAGGAAGGAAGGAAGGAAGATTGAAGGGGAAAGGAAGGAGATGGAGAAGGAAGGAAGATTGAAGGGGAAAGGAAGCAGATGGAGAAGGAAGGAGATTGAAGGGGAAGGGAAGAAAGGAAGGAGAGAGAGAGATTGAAGGGGAAGTGATGGAGATGGAAGGAAGGAAGATTGAAGGGGAAAGGAAGGAGATGGAGAATGAAGGAGATTGAAAGAGAAAGGAAGGAAAGAAGGAAGGAAGATTGAAGGGGAAAGAAAGGAGATGGAGAAGAAAGGAGATTGAAGGGGAA
Organism: Bothrops alternatus; assembly: GCA_034064705.1. Taxonomy (NCBI): domain Eukaryota; kingdom Metazoa; phylum Chordata; class Lepidosauria; order Squamata; family Viperidae; genus Bothrops; species Bothrops alternatus. Next base: position 151,169 of record JARGCV010000495.1, on the reverse strand, counting down.
GGAAGGAAGGAAGGCAGGAAGGAAGGAAGGATGGAAGGAAGGGAGAAAGGAAGGAAAAGGAGATTGAAGGGGAAGGGATGGAGATAGAGATGGAAGGAAGGAAAGAAGATTGAAGGGGAAAGGAAGGAGATGGAGAAGGAAGGAGATTGAAAGGGAAGGAAAGAAGGAAGGAGAGAGAGATTGAAGGGGAAGGGATGGAGATGGAGAAGGAAGGAGATTGAAGGGGAAGGAAAGAAGGAAGGAGATAGTGATTGAAAAGGAAGGGATGGAGATGGAGATGGAAGGAAGGAAGGAGATTGAAGGGAAAGGAAGGATATGGACAAGGAAGGAGATTGAAGGGGAAGGAAGGAAGGAAGGAGAGAGAGAGAGAGATTGAAGGGGAAGTGATGGAGATGGAAGGAAGGAAGATTGAAGGGGCAAGGAAGGAGATGGAGAATGAAGGAGATTGAAAGAGAAAGGAAGGAAAGAAGGAAGGAAGATTGAAGGGGCAAGAAAGGAGATGGCGAAGAAAGGAGATTGAAGGGGAAGGAAGGAAGGAAGGCAGGAAGGAAGGAAGGAAGGCAGGAAGGAAGGAGAAAGATTGAAGGGGAAGGGATGGAGATGGAGATGTAAGGAAGGAAGGAAGGAAGATTGAAGGGGAAAGGAAGGAGATGGAGAAGGAAGGAAGATTGAAGGGGAAAGGAAGGAGATGGAGAAGGAAGGAGATTGAAGGGGAAGGGAAGAAAGGAAGGAGAGAGAGATTGAAGGGGAAGTGATGGAGATGGAACGAAGGAAGATTGAAGGGGAAAGGAAGGAGATGGAGAATGAAGGAGATTGAAAGAGAAAGGAAGGAAAGAAGGAAGGAAGATTGAAGGGGAAAGAAAGGAGATGGAGAAGAAAGGAGATTGAAGGGGAAGGAAGGAAGGAAGGCAGGAAGGAAGAAGGAAGGAAGGAAGGAGAGAGATTGAAAGGGAAGGGATGGAGATGGAAGAAATGAAGGAAGATTGAAGGGGAAAGGAAGGAGACGGAGAAGGAAGGAGATTGAAGGGGAATTGAAGAAGATGGACAAGGAAGGAGATTGAAGGGGAAGGAAGGAAGGAAGATTGAAGGGGAAAGGAAGGAGATGGAAAAGGAAGGAGATTGAAGGGGAAAAGAAGGAGATGGAGAAGGAAGGAGATTAAAGGAGAAAGGAAGGAGATGGACAAGGAAGGAGATTGACGGGGAAGGAAGGAAGGAAGGAAGGAAGGAAGGAAGGAGAGAGAGATTGAAAAGGAAGGGACGGAGATGGAAATGGATGGAAGGAAGGAAGACGGAAGGGGAAATAAAGCAGATGGACAAGGAAGGAGATTGAAGGGGAAGGAAGGAATGATGGAAGATTGAAGGGGAAAGGAAGGAAGGAAGGAGAAAGAAATTGAAGGGGAATGGATGGAGATGGAGATGGAAGGAGATTGAAGGGGAAGGAAGGAAGGAATGAAGATTGAAGGGGAAAGGAAGGATGGAAGGAAGGGAGAAAGGAAGGAAAAGGAGATTGAAGGGGAAGGGATGGAGATAGAGATGGAAGGAAGGAAAGAAGATTGAAGGGGAAAGGAAGGAGATGGAGAAGGAAGGAGATTGAAAGGGAAGGAAAGAAGGAAGGAGAGAGAGATTGAAGGGGAAGGGATGGAGATGGAGAAGGAAGGAGATTGAAGGGGAAGGAAAGAAGGAAGGAGATAGTGATTGAAAAGGAAGGGATGGAGATGGAGATGGAAGGAAGGAAGGAAGATTGAAGGGGAAAGGAAGGAGATGGAGAAGGAAGGAGATTGAAGGGAAAGGAAGGATATGGACAAGGAAGGAGATTGAAGGGGAAGGAAGGAAGGAAGGAGAGAGAGAGAGAGATTGAAGGGGAAGTGATAGAGATGGAAGGAAGGAAGATTGAAGGGGAAAGGAAGGAGATGGAGAATGAAGGAGATTGAAAGAGAAAGGAAGGAAAGAAGGAAGGAAGATTGAAGGGGCAAGAAAGGAGATGGCGAAGAAAGGAGATTGAAGGGGAAGGAAGGAAGGAAGGCAGGAAGGAAGGAAGGAAGGCAGGAAGGAAGGAGAAAGATTGAAGGGGAAGGGATGGAGATGGAGATGTAAGGAAGGAAGGAAGGAAGATTGAAGGGGAAAGGAAGGAGATGGAGAAGGAAGGAAGATTGAAGGGGAAAGGAAGGAGATGGAGAAGGAAGGAGATTGAAGGGGAAGGGAAGAAAGGAAGGAGAGAGAGATTGAAGGGGAAGTGATGGAGATGGAACGAAGGAAGATTGAAGGGGAAAGGAAGGAGATGGAGAATGAAGGAGATTGAAAGAGAAAGGAAGGAAAGAAGGAAGGAAGATTGAAGGGGAAAGAAAGGAGATGGAGAAGAAAGGAGATTGAAGGGGAAGGAAGGAAGGAAGGCAGGAAGGAAGAAGGAAGGAAGGAAGGAGAGAGATTGAAAGGGAAGGGATGGAGATGGAAGAAATGAAGGAAGATTGAAGGGGAAAGGAAGGAGACGGAGAAGGAAGGAGATTGAAAGGGAATTGAAGAAGATGGACAAGGAAGGAGATTGAAGGGGAAGGAAGGAAGGAAGATTGAAGGGGAAAGGAAGGAGATGGAAAAGGAAGGAGATTGAAGGGGAAAAGAAGGAGATGGAGAAGGAAGGAGATTAAAGGAGAAAGGAAGGAGATGGACAAGGAAGGAGATTGACGGGGAAGGAAGGAAGGAAGGAAGGAAGGAAGGAAGGAAGGAGAGAGAGATTGAAAAGGAAGGGACGGAGATGGAAATGGATGGAAGGAAGGAAGACGGAAGGGGAAATAAAGCAGATGGACAAGGAAGGAGATTGAAGGGGAAGGAAGGAATGATGGAAGATTGAAGGGGAAAGGAAGGAAGGAAGGAGAAAGAAATTGAAGGGGAATGGATGGAGATGGAGATGGAAGGAGATTGAAGGGGAAGGAAGGAAGGATGGAAGATTGAAGGGGAATTGAAGGAGATGGACAAGGAAGGAGATTGCAGGGGAAGGAAAGAAGGAAGGAGATAGTGATTGAAAAGGAAGGGATGGAGATGGAGATGGAAGGAAGGAAGGAAGATTGAAGGGGAAAGGAAGGAGATGGAGAAGGAAGGAGATTGAAGGGAAAGGAAGGATATGGACAAGGAAGGAGATTGAAGGGGAAGGAAGGAAGGAAGGAGTGAGAGATTGAAGGGGAAGTGATGGAGATGGAAGGAAGGAAGATTGAAGGGGAAAGGAAGGAGATGGAGAAGGAAGGAGATTGAAGGGGAAGGAAGGAAGGAAGGAGAGAGATTGAAAGGGAAAGGATGGAGATGGAAGAAATGAAGGAAGATTTAAGGGGAAAGGAAGGAGACGGAGAAGGAAGGAGATTGAAGGGGAAGGGAAGAAAGGAAGGAGAGAGAGAGATTGAAGGGGAAGTGATGGAGATGGAAGGAAGGAAGATTGAAGGGGAAAGGAAGGAGATGGAGAATGAAGGAGATTGAAAGAGAAAGGAAGGAAAGAAGGAAGGAAGATTGAAGGGGAAAGAAAGGAGATGGAGAAGAAAGGAGATTGAAGGGGAAGGAAGGAAGGAAGGCAGGAAGGAAGGAAGGATGGAAGGAAGGGAGAAAGGAAGGAAAAGGAGATTGAAGGGGAAGGGATGGAGATAGAGATGGAAGGAAGGAAAGAAGATTGAAGGGGAAAGGAAGGAGATGGAGAAGGAAGGAGATTGAAAGGGAAGGAAAGAAGGAAGGAGAGAGAGATTGAAGGGGAAGGGATGGAGATGGAGAAGGAAGGAGATTGAAGGGGAAAGGAAGGAGATGGACAAGGAAGGAGATTGACGGGGAAGGAAGGAAGGAAGGAAGGAAGGAAGGAAGGAAGGAGAGAGAGATTGAAAAGGAAGGGACGGAGATGGAAATGGATGGAAGGAAGGAAGACGGAAGGGGAAATAAAGCAGATGGACAAGGAAGGAGATTGAAGGGGAAGGAAGGAATGATGGAAGATTGAAGGGGAAAGGAAGGAAGGAAGGAGAAAGAAATTGAAGGGGAATGGATGGAGATGGAGATGGAAGGAGATTGAAGGGGAAGGAAGGAAGGAATGAAGATTGAAGGGGAAAGGAAGGATGGAAGGAAGGGAGAAAGGAAGGAAAAGGAGATTGAAGGGGAAGGGATGGAGATAGAGATGGAAGGAAGGAAAGAAGATTGAAGGGGAAAGGAAGGAGATGGAGAAGGAAGGAGATTGAAAGGGAAGGAAAGAAGGAAGGAGAGAGAGATTGAAGGGGAAGGGATGGAGATGGAGAAGGAAGGAGATTGAAGGGGAAGGAAAGAAGGAAGGAGATAGTGATTGAAAAGGAAGGGATGGAGATGGAGATGGAAGGAAGGAAGGAAGATTGAAGGGGAAAGGAAGGAGATGGAGAAGGAAGGAGATTGAAGGGAAAGGAAGGATATGGACAAGGAAGGAGATTGAAGGGGAAGGAAGGAAGGAAGGAGAGAGAGAGAGAGATTGAAGGGGAAGTGATAGAGATGGAAGGAAGGAAGATTGAAGGGGAAAGGAAGGAGATGGAGAATGAAGGAGATTGAAAGAGAAAGGAAGGAAAGAAGGAAGGAAGATTGAAGGGGCAAGAAAGGAGATGGCGAAGAAAGGAGATTGAAGGGGAAGGAAGGAAGGAAGGCAGGAAGGAAGGAAGGAAGGCAGGAAGGAAGGAGAAAGATTGAAGGGGAAGGGATGGAGATGGAGATGTAAGGAAGGAAGGAAGGAAGATTGAAGGGGAAAGGAAGGAGATGGAGAAGGAAGGAAGATTGAAGGGGAAAGGAAGGAGATGGAGAAGGAAGGAGATTGAAGGGGAAGGGAAGAAAGGAAGGAGAGAGAGATTGAAGGGGAAGTGATGGAGATGGAACGAAGGAAGATTGAAGGGGAAAGGAAGGAGATGGAGAATGAAGGAGATTGAAAGAGAAAGGAAGGAAAGAAGGAAGGAAGATTGAAGGGGAAAGAAAGGAGATGGAGAAGAAAGGAGATTGAAGGGGAAGGAAGGAAGGAAGGCAGGAAGGAAGAAGGAAGGAAGGAAGGAGAGAGATTTAAAGGGAAGGGATGGAGATGGAAGAAATGAAGGAAGATTGAAGGGGAAAGGAAGGAGACGGAGAAGGAAGGAGATTGAAAGGGAATTGAAGAAGATGGACAAGGAAGGAGATTGAAGGGGAAGGAAGGAAGGAAGATTGAAGGGGAAAGGAAGGAGATGGAAAAGGAAGGAGATTGAAGGGGAAAAGAAGGAGATGGAGAAGGAAGGAGATTAAAGGAGAAAGGAAGGAGATGGACAAGGAAGGAGATTGACGGGGAAGGAAGGAAGGAAGGAAGGAAGGAAGGAAGGAAGGAAGGAGAGAGAGATTGAAAAGGAAGGGACGGAGATGGAAATGGATGGAAGGAAGGAAGACGGAAGGGGAAATAAAGCAGATGGACAAGGAAGGAGATTGAAGGGGAAGGAAGGAATGATGGAAGATTGAAGGGGAAAGGAAGGAAGGAAGGAGAAAGAAATTGAAGGGGAATGGATGGAGATGGAGATGGAAGGAGATTGAAGGGGAAGGAAGGAAGGATGGAAGATTGAAGGGGAATTGAAGGAGATGGACAAGGAAGGAGATTGCAGGGGAAGGAAAGAAGGAAGGAGATAGTGATTGAAAAGGAAGGGATGGAGATGGAGATGGAAGGAAGGAAGGAAGATTGAAGGGGAAAGGAAGGAGATGGAGAAGGAAGGAGATTGAAGGGAAAGGAAGGATATGGACAAGGAAGGAGATTGAAGGGGAAGGAAGGAAGGAAGGAGTGAGAGATTGAAGGGGAAGTGATGGAGATGGAAGGAAGGAAGATTGAAGGGGAAAGGAAGGAGATGGAGAAGGAAGGAGATTGAAGGGGAAGGAAGGAAGGAAGGAGAGAGATTGAAAGGGAAAGGATGGAGATGGAAGAAATGAAGGAAGATTTAAGGGGAAAGGAAGGAGACGGAGAAGGAAGGAGATTGAAGGGGAAGGGAAGAAAGGAAGGAGAGAGAGAGATTGAAGGGGAAGTGATGGAGATGGAAGGAAGGAAGATTGAAGGGGAAAGGAAGGAGATGGAGAATGAAGGAGATTGAAAGAGAAAGGAAGGAAAGAAGGAAGGAAGATTGAAGGGGAAAGAAAGGAGATGGAGAAGAAAGGAGATTGAAGGGGAAGGAAGGAAGGAAGGCAGGAAGGAAGGAAGGATGGAAGGAAGGGAGAAAGGAAGGAAAAGGAGATTGAAGGGGAAGGGATGGAGATAGAGATGGAAGGAAGGAAAGAAGATTGAAGGGGAAAGGAAGGAGATGGAGAAGGAAGGAGATTGAAAGGGAAGGAAAGAAGGAAGGAGAGAGAGATTGAAGGGGAAGGGATGGAGATGGAGAAGGAAGGAGATTGAAGGGGAAGGAAAGAAGGAAGGAGATAGTGATTGAAAAGGAAGGGATGGAGATGGAGATGGAAGGAAGGAAGGAAGATTGAAGGGGAAAGGAAGGAGATGGAGAAGGAAGGAGATTGAAGGGAAAGGAAGGATATGGACAAGGAAGGAGATTGAAGGGGAAGGAAGGAAGGAAGGAGAGAGAGAGAGAGATTGAAGGGGAAGTGATGGAGATGGAAGGAAGGAAGATTGAAGGGGAAAGGAAGGAGATGGAGAATGAAGGAGATTGAAAGAGAAAGGAAGGAAAGAAGGAAGGAAGATTGAAGGGGCAAGAAAGGAGATGGCGAAGAAAGGAGATTGAAGGGGAAGGAAGGAAGGAAGGCAGGAAGGAAGGAAGGAAGGCAGGAAGGAAGGAGAAAGATTGAAGGGGAAGGGATGGAGATGGAGATGTAAGGAAGGAAGGAAGGAAGATTGAAGGGGAAAGGAAGGAGATGGAGAAGGAAGGAAGATTGAAGGGGAAAGGAAGGAGATGGAGAAGGAAGGAGATTGAAGGGGAAGGGAAGAAATGAAGGAGAGAGAGATTGAAGGGGAAGTGATGGAGATGGAACGAAGGAAGATTGAAGGGGAAAGGAAGGAGATGGAGAATGAAGGAGATTGAAAGAGAAAGGAAGGAAAGAAGGAAGGAAGATTGAAGGGGAAAGAAAGGAGATGGAGAAGAAAGGAGATTGAAGGGGAAGGAAGGAAGGAAGGCAGGAAGGAAGAAGGAAGGAAGGAAGGAGAGAGATTGAAAGGGAAGGGATGGAGATGGAAGAAATGAAGGAAGATTGAAGGGGAAAGGAAGGAGACGGAGAAGGAAGGAGATTGAAGGGGAATTGAAGAAGATGGACAAGGAAGGAGATTGAAGGGGAAGGAAGGAAGGAAGATTGAAGGGGAAAGGAAGGAGATGGAAAAGGAAGGAGATTGAAGGGGAAAAGAAGGAGGTGGAGAAGGAAGGAGATTAAAGGAGAAAGGAAGGAGATGGACAAGGAAGGAGATTGACGGGGAAGGAAGGAAGGAAGGAAGGAAGGAAGGAAGGAAGGAAGGAGAGAGAGATTGAAAAGGAAGGGACGGAGATGGAAATGGATGGAAGGAAGGAAGACGGAAGGGGAAATAAAGCAGATGGACAAGGAAGGAGATTGAAGGGGAAGGAAGGAATGATGGAAGATTGAAGGGGAAAGGAAGGAAGGAAGGAGAAAGAAATTGAAGGGGAATGGATGGAGATGGAGATGGAAGGAGATTGAAGGGGAAGGAAGGAAGGAATGAAGATTGAAGGGGAAAGGAAGGATGGAAGGAAGGGAGAAAGGAAGGAAAAGGAGATTGAAGGGGAAGGGATGGAGATAGAGATGGAAGGAAGGAAAGAAGATTGAAGGGGAAAGGAAGGAAGGAAGATTGAAGAGCAAACGAAGGAGATGGAGATGGAAGGAGATTGAAGGGGAATTGAAGGAGATGGACAAGGAAGGAGATTGAAGGGGAAGGAAAGAAGGAAGGAGATAGTGATTGAAAAGGAAGGGATGGAGATGGAGATGGATGGAAGGAAGGAAGATTGAAGGGGAAAGGAAGGAGATTGAGAAGGAAGGAGATTGAAGGGAAAGGAAGGATATGGACAAGGAAGGAGATTGAAGGGGAAGGAAGGAAGGAAGGAGTGAGAGATTGAAGGGGAAGTGATGGAGATGGAAGGAAGGAAGATTGAAGGGGAAAGGAAGGAGATGGAGAATGAAGGAGATTGAAAGAGAAAGGAAGGAAAGAAGGAAGGAAGATTGAAGGGGCAAGAAAGGAGATGGAGAAGAAAGGAGATTGAAGGGGAAGGAAGGAAGGAAGGCAGGCAGGAAGGAAGGAAGGCAGGAAGGAAGGAGAAAGATTGAAGGGGAAGGGATGGAGATGGAGATGTAAGGAAGGAAGGAAGGAAGATTGAAGGGGAAAGGAAGGAGATGGAGAAGGAAGGAAGATTGAAGGGGAAAGGAAGGAGATGGAGAAGGAAGGAGATTGAAGGGGAAGGGAAGAAAGGAAGGAGAGAGAGAGATTGAAGGGGAAGTGATGGAGATGGAAGGAAGGAAGATTGAAGGGGAAAGGAAGGAGATGGAGAATGAAGGAGATTGAAAGAGAAAGGAAGGAAAGAAGGAAGGAAGATTGAAGGGGAAAGAAAGGAGATGGAGAAGAAAGGAGATTGAAGGGGAAGGAAGGAAGGAAGGCAGGAAGGAAGGAAGGAAGGAAGGAAGGAAGGAAGGAAGGAAGGAAGGAAGGAGAGAGATTGAAAGGGAAGGGATGGAGATGGAAGAAATGAAGGAAGATTGAAGGGGAAAGGAAGGAGACGGAGAAGGAAGGAGATTGAAGGGGAATTGAAGAAGATGGACAAGGAAGGAGATTGAAGGGGAAGGAAGGAAGGAAGATTGAAGGGGAAAGGAAGGAGATGGAAAAGGAAGGAGATTGAAGGGGAAAAGTAGGAGATGGAGAAGGAAGGAGATTAAAGGGGAAAGGAAGGAGATGGACAAGGAAGGAGATTGACGGGGAAGGAAGGAAGGAAGGAAGGAAGGAAGGAAGGAAGGAAGGAAGGAAGGAAGGAAGGAGAGAGAGATTGAAAAGGAAGGGACGGAGATGGAAATGGATGGAAGGAAGGAAGACTGAAGGGGAAATAAAGCAGATGGACAAGGAAGGAGATTGAAGGGGAAGGAAGGAATGATGGAAGATTGAAGGGGAAAGGAAGGAAGGAAGGAGAAAGAAATTGAAGGGGAATGGATGGAGATGGAGATGGAAGGAGATTGAAGGGGAAGGAAGGAAGGATGGAAGATTGAAGGGAAAAGGAAGGATGGAAGGAAGGGAGAAAGGAAGGAAAAGGAGATTGAAGGGGAAGGGATGAAGATACAGATGGAAGGAAGGAAAGAAGATTGAAGGGGAAAGGAAGGAAGGAAGATTGAAGGGGAAAGAAAGGAGATGGAGAAGAAAGGAGATTGAAGGGGAAGGAAGGAAGGAAGGCAGGAAGGAAGGAAGGATGGAAGGAAAGGAGAAAGGAAGGAAAAGGAGATTGAAGGGGAAGGGATGGAGATAGAGATGGAAGGAAGGAAAGAAGATTGAAGGGGAAAGGAAGGAGATGGAGAAGGAAGGAGATTGAAAGGGAAGGAAAGAAGGAAGGAGAGAGAGATTGAAGGGGAAGGGATGGAGATGGAGAAGGAAGGAGATTGAAGGGGAAGGAAAGAAGGAAGGAGATAGTGATTGAAAAGGAAGGGATGGAGATGGAGATGGAAGGAAGGAAGGAAGATTGAAGGGGAAAGGAAGGAGATGGAGAAGGAAGGAGATTGAAGGGAAAGGAAGGATATGGACAAGGAAGGAGATTGAAGGGGAAGGAAGGAAGGAAGGAGAGAGAGATTGAAGGGGAAGTGATGGAGATGGAAGGAAGGAAGATTGAAGGGGAAAGGAAGGAGATGGAGAATGAAGGAGATTGAAAGAGAAAGGAAGGAAAGAAGGAAGGAAGATTGAAGGGGAAAGAAAGGAGATGGAGAAGAAAGGAGATTGAAGGGGAAGGAAGGAAGGAAGGCAGGAAGGAAGGAAGGAAGGAAGGAAGGAAGGAAGGAAGGAAGGAAGGAAGGAAGGAAGGAGAGAGATTGAAAGGGAAGGGATGGAGATGGAAGAAATGAAGGAAGATTGAAGGGGAAAGGAAGGAGACGGAGAAGGAAGGAGATTGAAGGGGAATTGAAGAAGATGGACAAGGAAGGAGATTGAAGGGGAAGGAAGGAAGGAAGATTGAAGGGGAAAGGAAGGAGATGGAAAAGGAAGGAGATTGAAGGGGAAAAGTAGGAGATGGAGAAGGAAGGAGATTAAAGGAGAAAGGAAGGAGATGGACAAGGAAGGAGATTGACGGGGAAGGAAGGAAGGAAGGAAGGAAGGAGAGAGAGATTGAAAAGGAAGGGACGGAGATGGAAATGGATGGAAGGAAGGAAGACTGAAGGGGAAATAAAGCAGATGGACAAGGAAGGAGATTGAAGGGGAAGGAAGGAATGATGGAAGATTGAAGGGGAAAGGAAGGAAGGAAGGAGAAAGAAATTGAAGGGGAATGGATGGAGATGGAGATGGAAGGAGATTGAAGGGGAAGGAAGGAAGGATGGAAGATTGAAGGGGAAAGGAAGGATGGAAGGAAGGGAGAAAGGAAGGAAAAGGAGATTGAAGGGGAAGGGATGAAGATACAGATGGAAGGAAGGAAAGAAGATTGAAGGGGAAAGGAAGGAAGGAAGATTGAAGGGGAAAGAAAGGAGATGGAGAAGAAAGGAGATTGAAGGGGAAGGAAGGAAGGAAGGCAGGAAGGAAGGAAGGATGGAAGGAAGGGAGAAAGGAAGGAAAAGGAGATTGAAGGGGAAGGGATGGAGATAGAGATGGAAGGAAGGAAAGAAGATTGAAGGGGAAAGGAAGGAGATGGAGAAGGAAGGAGATTGAAAGGGAAGGAAAGAAGGAAGGAGAGAGAGATTGAAGGGGAAGGGATGGAGATGGAGAAGGAAGGAGATTGAAGGGGAAGGAAAGAAGGAAGGAGATAGTGATTGAAAAGGAAGGGATGGAGATGGAGATGGAAGGAAGGAAGGAAGATTGAAGGGGAAAGGAAGGAGATGGAGAAGGAAGGAGATTGAAGGGAAAGGAAGGATATGGACAAGGAAGGAGATTGAAGGGGAAGGAAGGAAGGAAGGAGAGAGAGATTGAAGGGGAAGTGATGGAGATGGAAGGAAGGAAGATTGAAGGGGAAAGGAAGGAGATGGAGAATGAAGGAGATTGAAAGAGAAAGGAAGGAAAGAAGGAAGGAAGATTGAAGGGGCAAGAAAGGAGATGGAGAAGAAAGGAGATTGAAAGGGAAGGAAGCAAGGAAGGCAGGAAGGAAGGAAGGAAGGCAGGAAGGAAGGAGAAAGATTGAAGGGGAAGGGATGGAGATGGAGATGTAAGGAAGGAAGGAAGGAAGATTGAAGGGGAAAGGAAGGAGATGGAGAAGGAAGGAAGATTGAAGGGGAAAGGAAGGAGATGGAGAAGGAAGGAGATTGAAGGGGAAGGGAAGAAAGGAAGGAGAGAGAGATTGAAGGGGAAGGAAGGAAGGAAGGAAGATTGAAGGGGAAAGGAAGGAGATGGACAAGGAAGGAGATTGAAGGGGGAAGGAAGGAAGGAAGGAAGGAAGGAAGGAAGGAAGGAAGGAAGGAAGGAAGGAAGGAGAGAGATTGAAGGGGAAGGAATGGAGATGGAGAAGGAAGGAAGGAAGATTGAAGGGGAAAGGAAGGAGATGGACAAGGAAGGAGATTGAAGGAGGAAGGAAGGAAGGAAGGAGAGATTGAAGGGGAAGGAATGGAGATGGAGATGGAAGGAAGGAAGGAAGATTGAAGGGGAAAGGAAGGAGATGGAGAAGGAAGGAGATTGAAGGGGAAGGAAGGAAGGAAGGAGAGAGATTGAAAGGGAAGGGATGGAGATGGAAGAAATGAAGGAAGATTGAAGGGGAAAGGAAGGAGACGGAGAAGGAAGGAGATTGAAGGGGAATTGAAGGAGATGGACAAGGAAGGAGATTGAAGGGGAAGGAAGGAAGGAAGGAAGATTGAAGGGGAAAGGAAGGAGATGGAGAAGGAAGGAGATTGAAGGGGAAAAGAAGGAGATGGAGAAGGAAGGAGATTAAAGGGGAAAGGAAGCAGATGGACAAGGAAGGAGATTGACGGGGAAGGAAGGAAGGAAGGAAGGAAGGAAGGAAGGAGAGAGAGATTGAAAAGGAAGGGACGGAGATGGAAATGGATGGAAGTAAGGAAGACTGAAGGGGAAATAAAGCAGATGGACAAGGAAGGAGATTGAAGGGGAAGGAAGGAAGGATGGAGAGATTGAAGGGGAAAGGAAGGAAGGAAGGAGAAAGAAATTGAAGGGGAATGGATGGAGATGGAGATGGAAGGAGATTGAAGGGGAAGGAAGGAAGGATGGAAGATTGAAGGGGAAAGGAAGGATGGAAGGAAGGGAGAAAGGAAGGAAAAGGAGATTGAAGGGGAAGGGATGGAGATAGAGATGGAAGGAAGGAAAGAAGATTGAAGGGGAAAGGAAGGAAGGAAGATTGAAGAGCAAACGAAGGAGATGGAGATGGAAGGAGATTGAAGGGGAATTGAAGGAGATGGACAAGGAAGGAGATTGAAGGGGAAGGAAAGAAGGAAGGAGATAGTGATTGAAAAGGAAGGGATGGAGATGGAGATGGAAGGAAGGAAGGAAGATTGAAGGGGAAAGGAAGGAGATGGAGAAGGAAGGAGATTGAAGGGAAAGGAAGGATATGGACAAGGAAGGAGATTGAAGGGGAAGGAAGGAAGGAAGGAGTGAGAGATTGAAGGGGAAGTGATGGAGATGGAAGGAAGGAAGATTGAAGGGGAAAGGAAGGAGATGGAGAAGGAAGGAGATTGAAGGGGAAGGAAGGAAGGAAGGAGAGAGATTGAAAGGGAAAGGATGGAGATGGAAGAAATGAAGGAAGATTTAAGGGGAAAGGAAGGAGACGGAGAAGGAAGGAGATTGAAGGGGAATTGAAGGAGATGGACAAGGAAGGAGATTGAAGGGGAAGGAAGGAAGGAAGGAAGATTGAAGGGGAAAGGAAGGAGATGGACAAGGAAGGAGATTGAAGGGGGAAGGAAGGAAGGAAGGAAGGAAGGAAGGAAGGAAGGAAGGAAGGAAGGAAGGAAGGAAGGAAGGAAGGAAGGAGAGAGATTGAAGGGGAAGGAATGGAGATGGAGAAGGAAGGAAGGAAGATTAAAGGGGAAAGGAAGGAGATGGACAAGGAAGGAGATTGAAGGAGGAAGGAAGGAAGGAAGGAGAGATTGAAGGGGAAGGAATGGAGATGGAGATGGAAGGAAGGAAGGAAGATTGAAGGGGAAAGGAAGGAGATGGAGAAGGAAGGAGATTGAAGGGGAAGGAAGGAAGGAAGGAGAGAGATTGAAAGGGAAGGGATGGAGATGGAAGAAATGAAGGAAGATTGAAGGGGAAAGGAAGGAGACGGAGAAGGAAGGAGATTGAAGGGGAATTGAAGGAGATGGACAAGGAAGGAGATTGAAGGGGAAGGAAGGAAGATTGAAGGGGAAAGGAAGGAGATGGAGAAGGAAGGAGATTGAAGGGGAAAAGAAGGAGATGGAGAAGGAAGGAGATTAAAGGAGAAAGGAAGCAGATGGACAAGGAAGGAGATTGACGGGGAAGGAAGGAAGGAAGGAAGGAAGGAAGGAAGGAAGGAAGGAAGGAAGGAAGGAAGGAAGGAAGGAAGGAAGGAGAGAGAGATTGAAAAGGAAGGGACGGAGATGGAAATGGATGGAAGGAAGGAAGACTGAAGGGGAAATAAAGCAGATGGACAAGGAAGGAGATTGAAGGGGAAGGAAGGAATGATGGAAGATTGAAGGGGAAAGGAAGGAAGGAAGGAGAAAGAAATTGAAGGGGAATGGATGGAGATGGAGATGGAAGGAGATTGAAGGGGAAGGAAGGAAGGATGGAAGATTGAAGGGGAAAGGAAGGATGGAAGGAAGGGAGAAAGGAAGGAAAAGGAGATTGAAGGGGAAGGGATGGAGATAGAGATGGAAGGAAGGAAAGAAGATTGAAGGGGAAAGGAAGGAAGGAAGATTGAAGAGCAAACGAAGGAGATGGAGATGGAAGGAGATTGAAGGGGAATTGAAGGAGATGGACAAGGAAGGAGATTGAAGGGGAAGGAAAGAAGGAAGGAGATAGTGATTGAAAAGGAAGGTATGGAGATGGAGATGGAAGGAAGGAAGGAAGATTGAAGGGGAAAGGAAGGAGATGGAGAAGGAAGGAGATTGAAGGGAAAGGAAGGATATGGACAAGGAAGGAGATTGAAGGGGAAGGAAGGAAGGAAGGAGAGAGAGATTGAAGGGGAAGTGATGGAGATGGAAGGAAGGAAGATTGAAGGGGAAAGGAAGGAGATGGAGAATGAAGGAGATTGAAAGAGAAAGGAAGGAAAGAAGGAAGGAAGATTGAAGGGGCAAGAAAGGAGATGGAGAAGAAAGGAGATTGAAGGGGAAGGAAGGAAGGAAGGCAGGCAGGAAGGAAGGAAGGCAGGCAGGAAGGAGAAAGATTGAAGGGGAAGGGATGGAGATGGAGATGTAAGGAAGGAAGGAAGGAAGATTGAAGGGGAAAGGAAGGAGATGGAGAAGGAAGGAAGATTGAAGGGGAAAGGAAGCAGATGGAGAAGGAAGGAGATTGAAGGGGAAGGGAAGAAAGGAAGGAGAGAGAGAGATTGAAGGGGAAGTGATGGAGATGGAAGGAAGGAAGATTGAAGGGGAAAGGAAGGAGATGGAGAATGAAGGAGATTGAAAGAGAAAGGAAGGAAAGAAGGAAGGAAGATTGAAGGGGAAAGAAAGGAGATGGAGAAGAAAGGAGATTGAAGGGGAAGGAAGGAAGGAAGGCAGGAAGGAAGGAAGGATGGAAGGAAGGGAGAAAGGAAGGAAAAGGAGATTGAAGGGGAAGGGATGGAGATAGAGATGGAAGGAAGGAAAGAAGATTGAAGGGGAAAGGAAGGAGATGGAGAAGGAAGGAGATTGAAAGGGAAGGAAAGAAGGAAGGAGAGAGAGATTGAAGGGGAAGGGATGGAGATGGAGAAGGAAGGAGATTGAAGGGGAAGGAAAGAAGGAAGGAGATAGTGATTGAAAAGGAAGGGATGGAGATGGAGATGGAAGGAAGGAAGGAGATTGAAGGGAAAGGAAGGATATGGACAAGGAAGGAGATTGAAGGGGAAGGAAGGAAGGAAGGAGAGAGAGAGAGAGATTGAAGGGGAAGTGATGGAGATGGAAGGAAGGAAGATTGAAGGGGCAAGGAAGGAGATGGAGAATGAAGGAGATTGAAAGAGAAAGGAAGGAAAGAAGGAAGGAAGATTGAAGGGGCAAGAAAGGAGATGGCGAAGAAAGGAGATTGAAGGGGAAAGGAAGGAGATGGAGAAGGAAGGAGATTGAAGGGAAAGGAAGGATATGGACAAGGAAGGAGATTGAAGGGGAAGGAAGGAAGGAAGGAGTGAGAGATTGAAGGGGAAGTGATGGAGATGGAAGGAAGGAAGATTGAAGGGGAAAGGAAGGAGATGGAGAAGGAAGGAGATTGAAGGGGAAGGAAGGAAGGAAGGAGAGAGATTGAAAGGGAAAGGATGGAGATGGAAGAAATGAAGGAAGATTTAAGGGGAAAGGAAGGAGACGGAGAAGGAAGGAGATTGAAGGGGAATTGAAGGAGATGGACAAGGAAGGAGATTGAAGGGGAAGGAAGGAAGGAAGGAAGATTGAAGGGGAAAGGAAGGAGATGGACAAGGAAGGAGATTGAAGGGGGAAGGAAGGAAGGAAGGAAGGAAGGAAGGAAGGAAGGAAGGAAGGAAGGAAGGAAGGAAGGAAGGAGAGAGATTGAAGGGGAAGGAATGGAGATGGAGAAGGAAGGAAGGAAGATTGAAGGGGAAAGGAAGGAGATGGACAAGGAAGGAGATTGAAGGAGGAAGGAAGGAAGGAAGGAGAGATTGAAGGGGAAGGAATGGAGATGGAGATGGAAGGAAGGAAGGAAGATTGAAGGGGAAAGGAAGGAGATGGAGAAGGAAGGAGATTGAAGGGGAAGGAAGGAAGGAAGGAGAGAGATTGAAAGGGAAGGGATGGAGATGGAAGAAATGAAGGAAGATTGAAGGGGAAAGGAAGGAGACGGAGAAGGAAGGAGATTGAAGGGGAATTGAAGGAGATGGACAAGGAAGGAGATTGAAGGGGAAGGAAGGAAGATTGAAGGGGAAAGGAAGGAGATGGAGAAGGAAGGAGATTGAAGGGGAAAAGAAGGAGATGGAGAAGGAAGGAGATTAAAGGAGAAAGGAAGCAGATGGACAAGGAAGGAGATTGACGGGGAAGGAAGGAAGGAAGGAAGGAAGGAAGGAAGGAAGGAAGGAAGGAAGGAAGGAAGGAAGGAGAGAGAGATTGAAAAGGAAGGGACGGAGATGGAAATGGATGGAAGGAAGGAAGACTGAAGGGGAAATAAAGCAGATGGACAAGGAAGGAGATTGAAGGGGAAGGAAGGAATGATGGAAGATTGAAGGGGAAAGGAAGGAAGGAAGGAGAAAGAAATTGAAGGGGAATGGATGGAGATGGAGATGGAAGGAGATTGAAGGGGAAGGAAGGAAGGATGGAAGATTGAAGGGGAAAGGAAGGATGGAAGGAAGGGAGAAAGGAAGGAAAAGGAGATTGAAGGGGAAGGGATGGAGATAGAGATGGAAGGAAGGAAAGAAGATTGAAGGGGAAAGGAAGGAAGGAAGATTGAAGAGCAAACGAAGGAGATGGAGATGGAAGGAGATTGAAGGGGAATTGAAGGAGATGGACAAGGAAGGAGATTGAAGGGGAAGGAAAGAAGGAAGGAGATAGTGATTGAAAAGGAAGGTATGGAGATGGAGATGGAAGGAAGGAAGGAAGATTGAAGGGGAAAGGAAGGAGATGGAGAAGGAAGGAGATTGAAGGGAAAGGAAGGATATGGACAAGGAAGGAGATTGAAGGGGAAGGAAGGAAGGAAGGAGAGAGAGATTGAAGGGGAAGTGATGGAGATGGAAGGAAGGAAGATTGAAGGGGAAAGGAAGGAGATGGAGAATGAAGGAGATTGAAAGAGAAAGGAAGGAAAGAAGGAAGGAAGATTGAAGGGGCAAGAAAGGAGATGGAGAAGAAAGGAGATTGAAGGGGAAGGAAGGAAGGAAGGCAGGCAGGAAGGAAGGAAGGCAGGCAGGAAGGAGAAAGATTGAAGGGGAAGGGATGGAGATGGAGATGTAAGGAAGGAAGGAAGGAAGATTGAAGGGGAAAGGAAGGAGATGGAGAAGGAAGGAAGATTGAAGGGGAAAGGAAGCAGATGGAGAAGGAAGGAGATTGAAGGGGAAGGGAAGAAAGGAAGGAGAGAGAGAGATTGAAGGGGAAGTGATGGAGATGGAAGGAAGGAAGATTGAAGGGGAAAGGAAGGAGATGGAGAATGAAGGAGATTGAAAGAGAAAGGAAGGAAAGAAGGAAGGAAGATTGAAGGGGAAAGAAAGGAGATGGAGAAGAAAGGAGATTGAAGGGGAAGGAAGGAAGGAAGGCAGGAAGGAAGGAAGGATGGAAGGAAGGGAGAAAGGAAGGAAAAGGAGATTGAAGGGGAAGGGATGGAGATAGAGATGGAAGGAAGGAAAGAAGATTGAAGGGGAAAGGAAGGAGATGGAGAAGGAAGGAGATTGAAAGGGAAGGAAAGAAGGAAGGAGAGAGAGATTGAAGGGGAAGGGATGGAGATGGAGAAGGAAGGAGATTGAAGGGGAAGGAAAGAAGGAAGGAGATAGTGATTGAAAAGGAAGGGATGGAGATGGAGATGGAAGGAAGGAAGGAGATTGAAGGGAAAGGAAGGATATGGACAAGGAAGGAGATTGAAGGGGAAGGAAGGAAGGAAGGAGAGAGAGAGAGAGATTGAAGGGGAAGTGATGGAGATGGAAGGAAGGAAGATTGAAGGGGCAAGGAAGGAGATGGAGAATGAAGGAGATTGAAAGAGAAAGGAAGGAAAGAAGGAAGGAAGATTGAAGGGGCAAGAAAGGAGATGGCGAAGAAAGGAGATTGAAGGGGAAGGAAGGAAGGAAGGCAGGAAGGAAGGAAGGAAGGCAGGAAGGAAGGAGAAAGATTGAAGGGGAAGGGATGGAGATGGAGATGTAAGGAAGGAAGGAAGGAAGATTGAAGGGGAAAGGAAGGAGATGGAGAAGGAAGGAAGATTGAAGGGGAATGGAAGGAGATGGAGAAGGAAGGAGATTGAAGGGGAAGGGAAGAAAGGAAGGAGAGAGAGATTGAAGGGGAAGTGATGGAGATGGAACGAAGGAAGATTGAAGGGGAAAGGAAGGAGATGGAGAATGAAGGAGATTGAAAGAGAAAGGAAGGAAAGAAGGAAGGAAGATTGAAGGGGAAAGAAAGGAGATGGAGAAGAAAGGAGATTGAAGGGGAAGGAAGGAAGGAAGGCAGGAAGGAAGAAGGAAGGAAGGAAGGAGAGAGATTGAAAGGGAAGGGATGGAGATGGAAGAAATGAAGGAAGATTGAAGGGGAAAGGAAGGAGACGGAGAAGGAAGGAGATTGAAGGGGAATTGAAGAAGATGGACAAGGAAGGAGATTGAAGGGGAAGGAAGGAAGGAAGATTGAAGGGGAAAGGAAGGAGATGGAAAAGGAAGGAGATTGAAGGGGAAAAGAAGGAGATGGAGAAGGAAGGAGATTAAAGGAGAAAGGAAGGAGATGGACAAGGAAGGAGATTGACGGGGAAGGAAGGAAGGAAGGAAGGAAGGAAGGAAGGAAGGAAGGAGAGAGAGATTGAAAAGGAAGGGACGGAGATGGAAATGGATGGAAGGAAGGAAGACGGAAGGGGAAATAAAGCAGATGGACAAGGAAGGAGATTGAAGGGGAAGGAAGGAATGATGGAAGATTGAAGGGGAAAGGAAGGAAGGAAGGAGAAAGAAATTGAAGGGGAATGGATGGAGATGGAGATGGAAGGAGATTGAAGGGGAAGGAAGGAAGGAATGAAGATTGAAGGGGAAAGGAAGGATGGAAGGAAGGGAGAAAGGAAGGAAAAGGAGATTGAAGGGGAAGGGATGGAGATAGAGATGGAAGGAAGGAAAGAAGATTGAAGGGGAAAGGAAGGAGATGGAGAAGGAAGGAGATTGAAAGGGAAGGAAAGAAGGAAGGAGAGAGAGATTGAAGGGGAAGGGATGGAGATGGAGAAGGAAGGAGATTGAAGGGGAAGGAAAGAAGGAAGGAGATAGTGATTGAAAAGGAAGGGATGGAGATGGAGATGGAAGGAAGGAAGGAAGATTGAAGGGGAAAGGAAGGAGATGGAGAAGGAAGGAGATTGAAGGGAAAGGAAGGATATGGACAAGGAAGGAGATTGAAGGGGAAGGAAGGAAGGAAGGAGAGAGAGAGAGAGATTGAAGGGGAAGTGATAGAGATGGAAGGAAGGAAGATTGAAGGGGAAAGGAAGGAGATGGAGAATGAAGGAGATTGAAAGAGAAAGGAAGGAAAGAAGGAAGGAAGATTGAAGGGGCAAGAAAGGAGATGGCGAAGAAAGGAGATTGAAGGGGAAGGAAGGAAGGAAGGCAGGAAGGAAGGAAGGAAGGCAGGAAGGAAGGAGAAAGATTGAAGGGGAAGGGATGGAGATGGAGATGTAAGGAAGGAAGGAAGGAAGATTGAAGGGGAAAGGAAGGAGATGGAGAAGGAAGGAAGATTGAAGGGGAAAGGAAGGAGATGGAGAAGGAAGGAGATTGAAGGGGAAGGGAAGAAAGGAAGGAGAGAGAGATTGAAGGGGAAGTGATGGAGATGGAACGAAGGAAGATTGAAGGGGAAAGGAAGGAGATGGAGAATGAAGGAGATTGAAAGAGAAAGGAAGGAAAGAAGGAAGGAAGATTGAAGGGGAAAGAAAGGAGATGGAGAAGAAAGGAGATTGAAGGGGAAGGAAGGAAGGAAGGCAGGAAGGAAGAAGGAAGGAAGGAAGGAGAGAGATTGAAAGGGAAGGGATGGAGATGGAAGAAATGAAGGAAGATTGAAGGGGAAAGGAAGGAGACGGAGAAGGAAGGAGATTGAAAGGGAATTGAAGAAGATGGACAAGGAAGGAGATTGAAGGGGAAGGAAGGAAGGAAGATTGAAGGGGAAAGGAAGGAGATGGAAAAGGAAGGAGATTGAAGGGGAAAAGAAGGAGATGGAGAAGGAAGGAGATTAAAGGAGAAAGGAAGGAGATGGACAAGGAAGGAGATTGACGGGGAAGGAAGGAAGGAAGGAAGGAAGGAAGGAAGGAAGGAGAGAGAGATTGAAAAGGAAGGGACGGAGATGGAAATGGATGGAAGGAAGGAAGACGGAAGGGGAAATAAAGCAGATGGACAAGGAAGGAGATTGAAGGGGAAGGAAGGAATGATGGAAGATTGAAGGGGAAAGGAAGGAAGGAAGGAGAAAGAAATTGAAGGGGAATGGATGGAGATGGAGATGGAAGGAGATTGAAGGGGAAGGAAGGAAGGATGGAAGATTGAAGGGGAATTGAAGGAGATGGACAAGGAAGGAGATTGCAGGGGAAGGAAAGAAGGAAGGAGATAGTGATTGAAAAGGAAGGGATGGAGATGGAGATGGAAGGAAGGAAGGAAGATTGAAGGGGAAAGGAAGGAGATGGAGAAGGAAGGAGATTGAAGGGAAAGGAAGGATATGGACAAGGAAGGAGATTGAAGGGGAAGGAAGGAAGGAAGGAGTGAGAGATTGAAGGGGAAGTGATGGAGATGGAAGGAAGGAAGATTGAAGGGGAAAGGAAGGAGATGGAGAAGGAAGGAGATTGAAGGGGAAGGAAGGAAGGAAGGAGAGAGATTGAAAGGGAAAGGATGGAGATGGAAGAAATGAAGGAAGATTTAAGGGGAAAGGAAGGAGACGGAGAAGGAAGGAGATTGAAGGGGAAGGGAAGAAAGGAAGGAGAGAGAGAGATTGAAGGGGAAGTGATGGAGATGGAAGGAAGGAAGATTGAAGGGGAAAGGAAGGAGATGGAGAATGAAGGAGATTGAAAGAGAAAGGAAGGAAAGAAGGAAGGAAGATTGAAGGGGAAAGAAAGGAGATGGAGAAGAAAGGAGATTGAAGGGGAAGGAAGGAAGGAAGGCAGGAAGGAAGGAAGGATGGAAGGAAGGGAGAAAGGAAGGAAAAGGAGATTGAAGGGGAAGGGATGGAGATAGAGATGGAAGGAAGGAAAGAAGATTGAAGGGGAAAGGAAGGAGATGGAGAAGGAAGGAGATTGAAAGGGAAGGAAAGAAGGAAGGAGAGAGAGATTGAAGGGGAAGGGATGGAGATGGAGAAGGAAGGAGATTGAAGGGGAAGGAAAGAAGGAAGGAGATAGTGATTGAAAAGGAAGGGATGGAGATGGAGATGGAAGGAAGGAAGGAAGATTGAAGGGGAAAGGAAGGAGATGGAGAAGGAAGGAGATTGAAGGGAAAGGAAGGATATGGACAAGGAAGGAGATTGAAGGGGAAGGAAGGAAGGAAGGAGAGAGAGATTGAAGGGGAAGTGATGGAGATGGAAGGAAGGAAGATTGAAGGGGAAAGGAAGGAGATGGAGAATGAAGGAGATTGAAAGAGAAAGGAAGGAAAGAAGGAAGGAAGATTGAAGGGGCAAGAAAGGAGATGGAGAAGAAAGGAGATTGAAGGGGAAGGAAGGAAGGAAGGCAGGCAGGAAGGAAGGAAGGCAGGCAGGAAGGAGAAAGATTGAAGGGGAAGGGATGGAGATGGAGATGTAAGGAAGGAAGGAAGGAAGATTGAAGGGGAAAGGAAGGAGATGGAGAAGGAAGGAAGATTGAAGGGGAAAGGAAGCAGATGGAGAAGGAAGGAGATTGAAGGGGAAGGGAAGAAAGGAAGGAGAGAGAGAGATTGAAGGGGAAGTGATGGAGATGGAAGGAAGGAAGATTGAAGGGGAAAGGAAGGAGATGGAGAATGAAGGAGATTGAAAGAGAAAGGAAGGAAAGAAGGAAGGAAGATTGAAGGGGAAAGAAAGGAGATGGAGAAGAAAGGAGATTGAAGGGGAAGGAAGGAAGGAAGGCAGGAAGGAAGGAAGGATGGAAGGAAGGGAGAAAGGAAGGAAAAGGAGATTGAAGGGGAAGGGATGGAGATAGAGATGGAAGGAAGGAAAGAAGATTGAAGGGGAAAGGAAGGAGATGGAGAAGGAAGGAGATTGAAAGGGAAGGAAAGAAGGAAGGAGAGAGAGATTGAAGGGGAAGGGATGGAGATGGAGAAGGAAGGAGATTGAAGGGGAAGGAAAGAAGGAAGGAGATAGTGATTGAAAAGGAAGGGATGGAGATGGAGATGGAAGGAAGGAAGGAGATTGAAGGGAAAGGAAGGATATGGACAAGGAAGGAGATTGAAGGGGAAGGAAGGAAGGAAGGAGAGAGAGAGAGAGATTGAAGGGGAAGTGATGGAGATGGAAGGAAGGAAGATTGAAGGGGCAAGGAAGGAGATGGAGAATGAAGGAGATTGAAAGAGAAAGGAAGGAAAGAAGGAAGGAAGATTGAAGGGGCAAGAAAGGAGATGGCGAAGAAAGGAGATTGAAGGGGAAGGAAGGAAGGAAGGCAGGAAGGAAGGAAGGAAGGCAGGAAGGAAGGAGAAAGATTGAAGGGGAAGGGATGGAGATGGAGATGTAAGGAAGGAAGGAAGGAAGATTGAAGGGGAAAGGAAGGAGATGGAGAAGGAAGGAAGATTGAAGGGGAAAGGAAGGAGATGGAGAAGGAAGGAGATTGAAGGGGAAGGGAAGAAAGGAAGGAGAGAGAGATTGAAGGGGAAGTGATGGAGATGGAACGAAGGAAGATTGAAGGGGAAAGGAAGGAGATGGAGAATGAAGGAGATTGAAAGAGAAAGGAAGGAAAGAAGGAAGGAAGATTGAAGGGGAAAGAAAGGAGATGGAGAAGAAAGGAGATTGAAGGGGAAGGAAGGAAGGAAGGCAGGAAGGAAGAAGGAAGGAAGGAAGGAGAGAGATTGAAAGGGAAGGGATGGAGATGGAAGAAATGAAGGAAGATTGAAGGGGAAAGGAAGGAGACGGAGAAGGAAGGAGATTGAAGGGGAATTGAAGAAGATGGACAAGGAAGGAGATTGAAGGGGAAGGAAGGAAGGAAGATTGAAGGGGAAAGGAAGGAGATGGAAAAGGAAGGAGATTGAAGGGGAAAAGAAGGAGATGGAGAAGGAAGGAGATTAAAGGAGAAAGGAAGGAGATGGACAAGGAAGGAGATTGACGGGGAAGGAAGGAAGGAAGGAAGGAAGGAAGGAAGGAAGGAAGGAGAGAGAGATTGAAAAGGAAGGGACGGAGATGGAAATGGATGGAAGGAAGGAAGACGGAAGGGGAAATAAAGCAGATGGACAAGGAAGGAGATTGAAGGGGAAGGAAGGAATGATGGAAGATTGAAGGGGAAAGGAAGGAAGGAAGGAGAAAGAAATTGAAGGGGAATGGATGGAGATGGAGATGGAAGGAGATTGAAGGGGAAGGAAGGAAGGAATGAAGATTGAAGGGGAAAGGAAGGATGGAAGGAAGGGAGAAAGGAAGGAAAAGGAGATTGAAGGGGAAGGGATGGAGATAGAGATGGAAGGAAGGAAAGAAGATTGAAGGGGAAAGGAAGGAGATGGAGAAGGAAGGAGATTGAAAGGGAAGGAAAGAAGGAAGGAGAGAGAGATTGAAGGGGAAGGGATGGAGATGGAGAAGGAAGGAGATTGAAGGGGAAGGAAAGAAGGAAGGAGATAGTGATTGAAAAGGAAGGGATGGAGATGGAGATGGAAGGAAGGAAGGAAGATTGAAGGGGAAAGGAAGGAGATGGAGAAGGAAGGAGATTGAAGGGAAAGGAAGGATATGGACAAGGAAGGAGATTGAAGGGGAAGGAAGGAAGGAAGGAGAGAGAGAGAGAGATTGAAGGGGAAGTGATAGAGATGGAAGGAAGGAAGATTGAAGGGGAAAGGAAGGAGATGGAGAATGAAGGAGATTGAAAGAGAAAGGAAGGAAAGAAGGAAGGAAGATTGAAGGGGCAAGAAAGGAGATGGCGAAGAAAGGAGATTGAAGGGGAAGGAAGGAAGGAAGGCAGGAAGGAAGGAAGGAAGGCAGGAAGGAAGGAGAAAGATTGAAGGGGAAGGGATGGAGATGGAGATGTAAGGAAGGAAGGAAGGAAGATTGAAGGGGAAAGGAAGGAGATGGAGAAGGAAGGAAGATTGAAGGGGAAAGGAAGGAGATGGAGAAGGAAGGAGATTGAAGGGGAAGGGAAGAAAGGAAGGAGAGAGAGATTGAAGGGGAAGTGATGGAGATGGAACGAAGGAAGATTGAAGGGGAAAGGAAGGAGATGGAGAATGAAGGAGATTGAAAGAGAAAGGAAGGAAAGAAGGAAGGAAGATTGAAGGGGAAAGAAAGGAGATGGAGAAGAAAGGAGATTGAAGGGGAAGGAAGGAAGGAAGGCAGGAAGGAAGAAGGAAGGAAGGAAGGAGAGAGATTGAAAGGGAAGGGATGGAGATGGAAGAAATGAAGGAAGATTGAAGGGGAAAGGAAGGAGACGGAGAAGGAAGGAGATTGAAAGGGAATTGAAGAAGATGGACAAGGAAGGAGATTGAAGGGGAAGGAAGGAAGGAAGATTGAAGGGGAAAGGAAGGAGATGGAAAAGGAAGGAGATTGAAGGGGAAAAGAAGGAGATGGAGAAGGAAGGAGATTAAAGGAGAAAGGAAGGAGATGGACAAGGAAGGAGATTGACGGGGAAGGAAGGAAGGAAGGAAGGAAGGAAGGAAGGAAGGAAGGAAGGAGAGAGAGATTGAAAAGGAAGGGACGGAGATGGAAATGGATGGAAGGAAGGAAGACGGAAGGGGAAATAAAGCAGATGGACAAGGAAGGAGATTGAAGGGGAAGGAAGGAATGATGGAAGATTGAAGGGGAAAGGAAGGAAGGAAGGAGAAAGAAATTGAAGGGGAATGGATGGAGATGGAGATGGAAGGAGATTGAAGGGGAAGGAAGGAAGGATGGAAGATTGAAGGGGAATTGAAGGAGATGGACAAGGAAGGAGATTGCAGGGGAAGGAAGGAAGGAAGATTGAAGGGGAAAGGAAGGAGATGGAAAAGGAAGGAGATTGAAGGGGAAAAGAAGGAGATGGAGAAGGAAGGAGATTAAAGGAGAAAGGAAGGAGATGGACAAGGAAGGAGATTGACGGGGAAGGAAGGAAGGAAGGAAGGAAGGAAGGAAGGAAGGAAGGAGAGAGAGATTGAAAAGGAAGGGACGGAGATGGAAATGGATGGAAGGAAGGAAGACGGAAGGGGAAATAAAGCAGATGGACAAGGAAGGAGATTGAAGGGGAAGGAAGGAATGATGGAAGATTGAAGGGGAAAGGAAGGAAGGAAGGAGAAAGAAATTGAAGGGGAATGGATGGAGATGGAGATGGAAGGAGATTGAAGGGGAAGGAAGGAAGGATGGAAGATTGAAGGGGAATTGAAGGAGATGGACAAGGAAGGAGATTGCAGGGGAAGGAAAGAAGGAAGGAGATAGTGATTGAAAAGGAAGGGATGGAGATGGAGATGGAAGGAAGGAAGGAAGATTGAAGGGGAAAGGAAGGAGATGGAGAAGGAAGGAGATTGAAGGGAAAGGAAGGATATGGACAAGGAAGGAGATTGAAGGGGAAGGAAGGAAGGAAGGAGTGAGAGATTGAAGGGGAAGTGATGGAGATGGAAGGAAGGAAGATTGAAGGGGAAAGGAAGGAGATGGAGAAGGAAGGAGATTGAAGGGGAAGGAAGGAAGGAAGGAGAGAGATTGAAAGGGAAAGGATGGAGATGGAAGAAATGAAGGAAGATTTAAGGGGAAAGGAAGGAGACGGAGAAGGAAGGAGATTGAAGGGGAAGGGAAGAAAGGAAGGAGAGAGAGAGATTGAAGGGGAAGTGATGGAGATGGAAGGAAGGAAGATTGAAGGGGAAAGGAAGGAGATGGAGAATGAAGGAGATTGAAAGAGAAAGGAAGGAAAGAAGGAAGGAAGATTGAAGGGGAAAGAAAGGAGATGGAGAAGAAAGGAGATTGAAGGGGAAGGAAGGAAGGAAGGCAGGAAGGAAGGAAGGATGGAAGGAAGGGAGAAAGGAAGGAAAAGGAGATTGAAGGGGAAGGGATGGAGATAGAGATGGAAGGAAGGAAAGAAGATTGAAGGGGAAAGGAAGGAGATGGAGAAGGAAGGAGATTGAAAGGGAAGGAAAGAAGGAAGGAGAGAGAGATTGAAGGGGAAGGGATGGAGATGGAGAAGGAAGGAGATTGAAGGGGAAGGAAAGAAGGAAGGAGATAGTGATTGAAAAGGAAGGGATGGAGATGGAGATGGAAGGAAGGAAGGAAGATTGAAGGGGAAAGGAAGGAGATGGAGAAGGAAGGAGATTGAAGGGAAAGGAAGGATATGGACAAGGAAGGAGATTGAAGGGGAAGGAAGGAAGGAAGGAGAGAGAGAGAGAGATTGAAGGGGAAGTGATGGAGATGGAAGGAAGGAAGATTGAAGGGGAAAGGAAGGAGATGGAGAATGAAGGAGATTGAAAGAGAAAGGAAGGAAAGAAGGAAGGAAGATTGAAGGGGCAAGAAAGGAGATGGCGAAGAAAGGAGATTGAAGGGGAAGGAAGGAAGGAAGGCAGGAAGGAAGGAAGGAAGGCAGGAAGGAAGGAGAAAGATTAAAGGGGAAGGGATGGAGATGGAGATGTAAGGAAGGAAGGAAGGAAGATTGAAGGGGAAAGGAAGGAGATGGAGAAGGAAGGAAGATTGAAGGGGAAAGGAAGGAGATGGAGAAGGAAGGAGATTGAAGGGGAAGGGAAGAAATGAAGGAGAGAGAGATTGAAGGGGAAGTGATGGAGATGGAACGAAGGAAGATTGAAGGGGAAAGGAAGGAGATGGAGAATGAAGGAGATTGAAAGAGAAAGGAAGGAAAGAAGGAAGGAAGATTGAAGGGGAAAGAAAGGAGATGGAGAAGAAAGGAGATTGAAGGGGAAGGAAGGAAGGAAGGCAGGAAGGAAGAAGGAAGGAAGGAAGGAGAGAGATTGAAAGGGAAGGGATGGAGATGGAAGAAATGAAGGAAGATTGAAGGGGAAAGGAAGGAGACAGAGAAGGAAGGAGATTGAAGGGGAATTGAAGAAGATGGACAAGGAAGGAGATTGAAGGGGAAGGAAGGAAGGAAGATTGAAGGGGAAAGGAAGGAGATGGAAAAGGAAGGAGATTGAAGGGGAAAAGAAGGAGGTGGAGAAGGAAGGAGATTAAAGGAGAAAGGAAGGAGATGGACAAGGAAGGAGATTGACGGGGAAGGAAGGAAGGAAGGAAGGAAGGAAGGAAGGAAGGAAGGAAGGAGAGAGAGATTGAAAAGGAAGGGACGGAGATGGAAATGGATGGAAGGAAGGAAGACGGAAGGGGAAATAAAGCAGATGGACAAGGAAGGAGATTGAAGGGGAAGGAAGGAATGATGGAAGATTGAAGGGGAAAGGAAGGAAGGAAGGAGAAAGAAATTGAAGGGGAATGGATGGAGATGGAGATGGAAGGAGATTGAAGGGGAAGGAAGGAAGGAATGAAGATTGAAGGGGAAAGGAAGGATGGAAGGAAGGGAGAAAGGAAGGAAAAGGAGATTGAAGGGGAAGGGATGGAGATAGAGATGGAAGGAAGGAAAGAAGATTGAAGGGGAAAGGAAGGAAGGAAGATTGAAGAGCAAACGAAGGAGATGGAGATGGAAGGAGATTGAAGGGGAATTGAAGGAGATGGACAAGGAAGGAGATTGAAGGGGAAGGAAAGAAGGAAGGAGATAGTGATTGAAAAGGAAGGGATGGAGATGGAGATGGATGGAAGGAAGGAAGATTGAAGGGGAAAGGAAGGAGATTGAGAAGGAAGGAGATTGAAGGGAAAGGAAGGATATGGACAAGGAAGGAGATTGAAGGGGAAGGAAGGAAGGAAGGAGTGAGAGATTGAAGGGGAAGTGATGGAGATGGAAGGAAGGAAGATTGAAGGGGAAAGGAAGGAGATGGAGAATGAAGGAGATTGAAAGAGAAAGGAAGGAAAGAAGGAAGGAAGATTGAAGGGGCAAGAAAGGAGATGGAGAAGAAAGGAGATTGAAGGGGAAGGAAGGAAGGAAGGCAGGCAGGAAGGAAGGAAGGCAGGAAGGAAGGAGAAAGATTGAAGGGGAAGGGATGGAGATGGAGATGTAAGGAAGGAAGGAAGGAAGATTGAAGGGGAAAGGAAGGAGATGGAGAAGGAAGGAAGATTGAAGGGGAAAGGAAGGAGATGGAGAAGGAAGGAGATTGAAGGGGAAGGGAAGAAAGGAAGGAGAGAGAGAGATTGAAGGGGAAGTGATGGAGATGGAAGGAAGGAAGATTGAAGGGGAAAGGAAGGAGATGGAGAATGAAGGAGATTGAAAGAGAAAGGAAGGAAAGAAGGAAGGAAGATTGAAGGGGAAAGAAAGGAGATGGAGAAGAAAGGAGATTGAAGGGGAAGGAAGGAAGGAAGGCAGGAAGGAAGGAAGGAAGGAAGGAAGGAAGGAAGGAGAGAGATTGAAAGGGAAGGGATGGAGATGGAAGAAATGAAGGAAGATTGAAGGGGAAAGGAAGGAGACGGAGAAGGAAGGAGATTGAAGGGGAATTGAAGAAGATGGACAAGGAAGGAGATTGAAGGGGAAGGAAGGAAGGGAAGATTGAAGGGGAAAGGAAGGAGATGGAAAAGGAAGGAGATTGAAGGGGAAAAATAGGAGATGGAGAAGGAAGGAGATTAAAGGGGAAAGGAAGGAGATGGACAAGGAAGGAGATTGACGGGGAAGGAAGGAAGGAAGGAAGGAAGGAAGGAAGGAAGGAAGGAAGGAAGGAAGGAAGGAAGGAGAGAGAGATTGAAAAGGAAGGGACGGAGATGGAAATGGATGGAAGGAAGGAAGACTGAAGGGGAAATAAAGCAGATGGACAAGGAAGGAGATTGAAGGGGAAGGAAGGAATGATGGAAGATTGAAGGGGAAAGGAAGGAAGGAAGGAGAAAGAAATTGAAGGGAATGGATGGAGATGGAGATGGAAGGAGATTGAAGGGGAAGGAAGGAAGGATGGAAGATTGAAGGGAAAAGGAAGGATGGAAGGAAGGGAGAAAGGAAGGAAAAGGAGATTGAAGGGGAAGGGATGAAGATACAGATGGAAGGAAGGAAAGAAGATTGAAGGGGAAAGGAAGGAAGGAAGATTGAAGGGGAAAGAAAGGAGATGGAGAAGAAAGGAGATTGAAGGGGAAGGAAGGAAGGAAGGCAGGAAGGAAGGAAGGATGGAAGGAAAGGAGAAAGGAAGGAAAAGGAGATTGAAGGGGAAGGGATGGAGATAGAGATGGAAGGAAGGAAAGAAGATTGAAGGGGAAAGGAAGGAGATGGAGAAGGAAGGAGATTGAAAGGGAAGGAAAGAAGGAAGGAGAGAGAGATTGAAGGGGAAGGGATGGAGATGGAGAAGGAAGGAGATTGAAGGGGAAGGAAAGAAGGAAGGAGATAGTGATTGAAAAGGAAGGGATGGAGATGGAGATGGAAGGAAGGAAGGAAGATTGAAGGGGAAAGGAAGGAGATGGAGAAGGAAGGAGATTGAAGGGAAAGGAAGGATATGGACAAGGAAGGAGATTGAAGGGGAAGGAAGGAAGGAAGGAGAGAGAGATTGAAGGGGAAGTGATGGAGATGGAAGGAAGGAAGATTGAAGGGGAAAGGAAGGAGATGGAGAATGAAGGAGATTGAAAGAGAAAGGAAGGAAAGAAGGAAGGAAGATTGAAGGGGAAAGAAAGGAGATGGAGAAGAAAGGAGATTGAAGGGGAAGGAAGGAAGGAAGGCAGGAAGGAAGGAAGGAAGGAAGGAAGGAAGGAAGGAAGGAAGGAAGGAAGGAAGGAAGGAAGGAAGGAGAGAGATTGAAAGGGAAGGGATGGAGATGGAAGAAATGAAGGAAGATTGAAGGGGAAAGGAAGGAGACGGAGAAGGAAGGAGATTGAAGGGGAATTGAAGAAGATGGACAAGGAAGGAGATTGAAGGGGAAGGAAGGAAGGAAGATTGAAGGGGAAAGGAAGGAGATGGAAAAGGAAGGAGATTGAAGGGGAAAAGTAGGAGATGGAGAAGGAAGGAGATTAAAGGAGAAAGGAAGGAGATGGACAAGGAAGGAGATTGACGGGGAAGGAAGGAAGGAAGGAAGGAAGGAAGGAAGGAAGGAGAGAGAGATTGAAAAGGAAGGGACGGAGATGGAAATGGATGGAAGGAAGGAAGACTGAAGGGGAAATAAAGCAGATGGACAAGGAAGGAGATTGAAGGGGAAGGAAGGAATGATGGAAGATTGAAGGGGAAAGGAAGGAAGGAAGGAGAAAGAAATTGAAGGGGAATGGATGGAGATGGAGATGGAAGGAGATTGAAGGGGAAGGAAGGAAGGATGGAAGATTGAAGGGGAAAGGAAGGATGGAAGGAAGGGAGAAAGGAAGGAAAAGGAGATTGAAGGGGAAGGGATGAAGATACAGATGGAAGGAAGGAAAGAAGATTGAAGGGGAAAGGAAGGAAGGAAGATTGAAGGGGAAAGAAAGGAGATGGAGAAGAAAGGAGATTGAAGGGGAAGGAAGGAAGGAAGGCAGGAAGGAAGGAAGGATGGAAGGAAGGGAGAAAGGAAGGAAAAGGAGATTGAAGGGGAAGGGATGGAGATAGAGATGGAAGGAAGGAAAGAAGATTGAAGGGGAAGGGATGGAGATGGAGAAGGAAGGAGATTGAAGGGGAAGGAAAGAAGGAAGGAGATAGTGATTGAAAAGGAAGGGATGGAGATGGAGATGGAAGGAAGGAAGGAAGATTGAAGGGGAAAGGAAGGAGATGGAGAAGGAAGGAGATTGAAGGGAAAGGAAGGATAT
Organism: Bothrops alternatus; assembly: GCA_034064705.1. NCBI lineage: Eukaryota > Metazoa > Chordata > Lepidosauria > Squamata > Viperidae > Bothrops > Bothrops alternatus. The sequence goes on along the minus strand of JARGCV010000495.1, from coordinate 120,476 downwards.
GGACAAGGAAGGAGATTGAAGGGGAAGGAAGGAAGGAAGGAGAGAGAGATTGAAGGGGAAGTGATGGAGATGGAAGGAAGGAAGATTGAAGGGGAAAGGAAGGAGATGGAGAATGAAGGAGATTGAAAGAGAAAGGAAGGAAAGAAGGAAGGAAGATTGAAGGGGCAAGAAAGGAGATGGAGAAGAAAGGAGATTGAAAGGGAAGGAAGCAAGGAAGGCAGGAAGGAAGGAAGGAAGGCAGGAAGGAAGGAGAAAGATTGAAGGGGAAGGGATGGAGATGGAGATGTAAGGAAGGAAGGAAGGAAGATTGAAGGGGAAAGGAAGGAGATGGAGAAGGAAGGAAGATTGAAGGGGAAAGGAAGGAGATGGAGAAGGAAGGAGATTGAAGGGGAATTGAAGAAGATGGACAAGGAAGGAGATTGAAGGGGAAGGAAGGAAGGAAGATTGAAGGGGAAAGGAAGGAGATGGAAAAGGAAGGAGATTGAAGGGGAAAAGTAGGAGATGGAGAAGGAAGGAGATTAAAGGGGAAAGGAAGGAGATGGACAAGGAAGGAGATTGACGGGGAAGGAAGGAAGGAAGGAAGGAAGGAAGGAAGGAAGGAAGGAAGGAAGGAAGGAAGGAAGGAGAGAGAGATTGAAAAGGAAGGGACGGAGATGGAAATGGATGGAAGGAAGGAAGACTGAAGGGGAAATAAAGCAGATGGACAAGGAAGGAGATTGAAGGGGAAGGAAGGAATGATGGAAGATTGAAGGGGAAAGGAAGGAAGGAAGGAGAAAGAAATTGAAGGGGAATGGATGGAGATGGAGATGGAAGGAGATTGAAGGGGAAGGAAGGAAGGATGGAAGATTGAAGGGAAAAGGAAGGATGGAAGGAAGGGAGAAAGGAAGGAAAAGGAGATTGAAGGGGAAGGGATGAAGATACAGATGGAAGGAAGGAAAGAAGATTGAAGGGGAAAGGAAGGAAGGAAGATTGAAGGGGAAAGAAAGGAGATGGAGAAGAAAGGAGATTGAAGGGGAAGGAAGGAAGGAAGGCAGGAAGGAAGGAAGGATGGAAGGAAAGGAGAAAGGAAGGAAAAGGAGATTGAAGGGGAAGGGATGGAGATAGAGATGGAAGGAAGGAAAGAAGATTGAAGGGGAAAGGAAGGAGATGGAGAAGGAAGGAGATTGAAAGGGAAGGAAAGAAGGAAGGAGAGAGAGATTGAAGGGGAAGGGATGGAGATGGAGAAGGAAGGAGATTGAAGGGGAAGGAAAGAAGGAAGGAGATAGTGATTGAAAAGGAAGGGATGGAGATGGAGATGGAAGGAAGGAAGGAAGATTGAAGGGGAAAGGAAGGAGATGGAGAAGGAAGGAGATTGAAGGGAAAGGAAGGATATGGACAAGGAAGGAGATTGAAGGGGAAGGAAGGAAGGAAGGAGAGAGAGATTGAAGGGGAAGTGATGGAGATGGAAGGAAGGAAGATTGAAGGGGAAAGGAAGGAGATGGAGAATGAAGGAGATTGAAAGAGAAAGGAAGGAAAGAAGGAAGGAAGATTGAAGGGGAAAGAAAGGAGATGGAGAAGAAAGGAGATTGAAGGGGAAGGAAGGAAGGAAGGCAGGAAGGAAGGAAGGAAGGAAGGAAGGAAGGAAGGAAGGAAGGAAGGAAGGAAGGAAGGAAGGAAGGAGAGAGATTGAAAGGGAAGGGATGGAGATGGAAGAAATGAAGGAAGATTGAAGGGGAAAGGAAGGAGACGGAGAAGGAAGGAGATTGAAGGGGAATTGAAGAAGATGGACAAGGAAGGAGATTGAAGGGGAAGGAAGGAAGGAAGATTGAAGGGGAAAGGAAGGAGATGGAAAAGGAAGGAGATTGAAGGGGAAAAGTAGGAGATGGAGAAGGAAGGAGATTAAAGGAGAAAGGAAGGAGATGGACAAGGAAGGAGATTGACGGGGAAGGAAGGAAGGAAGGAAGGAAGGAAGGAAGGAAGGAGAGAGAGATTGAAAAGGAAGGGACGGAGATGGAAATGGATGGAAGGAAGGAAGACTGAAGGGGAAATAAAGCAGATGGACAAGGAAGGAGATTGAAGGGGAAGGAAGGAATGATGGAAGATTGAAGGGGAAAGGAAGGAAGGAAGGAGAAAGAAATTGAAGGGGAATGGATGGAGATGGAGATGGAAGGAGATTGAAGGGGAAGGAAGGAAGGATGGAAGATTGAAGGGGAAAGGAAGGATGGAAGGAAGGGAGAAAGGAAGGAAAAGGAGATTGAAGGGGAAGGGATGAAGATACAGATGGAAGGAAGGAAAGAAGATTGAAGGGGAAAGGAAGGAAGGAAGATTGAAGGGGAAAGAAAGGAGATGGAGAAGAAAGGAGATTGAAGGGGAAGGAAGGAAGGAAGGCAGGAAGGAAGGAAGGATGGAAGGAAGGGAGAAAGGAAGGAAAAGGAGATTGAAGGGGAAGGGATGGAGATAGAGATGGAAGGAAGGAAAGAAGATTGAAGGGGAAAGGAAGGAGATGGAGAAGGAAGGAGATTGAAAGGGAAGGAAAGAAGGAAGGAGAGAGAGATTGAAGGGGAAGGGATGGAGATGGAGAAGGAAGGAGATTGAAGGGGAAGGAAAGAAGGAAGGAGATAGTGATTGAAAAGGAAGGGATGGAGATGGAGATGGAAGGAAGGAAGGAAGATTGAAGGGGAAAGGAAGGAGATGGAGAAGGAAGGAGATTGAAGGGAAAGGAAGGATATGGACAAGGAAGGAGATTGAAGGGGAAGGAAGGAAGGAAGGAGAGAGAGATTGAAGGGGAAGTGATGGAGATGGAAGGAAGGAAGATTGAAGGGGAAAGGAAGGAGATGGAGAATGAAGGAGATTGAAAGAGAAAGGAAGGAAAGAAGGAAGGAAGATTGAAGGGGCAAGAAAGGAGATGGAGAAGAAAGGAGATTGAAAGGGAAGGAAGCAAGGAAGGCAGGAAGGAAGGAAGGAAGGCAGGAAGGAAGGAGAAAGATTGAAGGGGAAGGGATGGAGATGGAGATGTAAGGAAGGAAGGAAGGAAGATTGAAGGGGAAAGGAAGGAGATGGAGAAGGAAGGAAGATTGAAGGGGAAAGGAAGGAGATGGAGAAGGAAGGAGATTGAAGGGGAAGGGAAGAAAGGAAGGAGAGAGAGATTGAAGGGGAAGTGATGGAGATGGAACGAAGGAAGATTGAAGGGGAAAGGAAGGAGATGGAGAATGAAGGAGATTGAAAGAGAAAGGAAGGAAAGAAGGAAGGAAGATTGAAGGGGAAAGAAAGGAGATGGAGAAGAAAGGAGATTGAAGGGGAAGGAAGGCAGGAAGGAAGAAGGAAGGAAGGAAGGAGAGAGATTGAAAGGGAAGGGATGGAGATGGAAGAAATGAAGGAAGATTGAAGGGGAAAGGAAGGAGACGGAGAAGGAAGGAGATTGAAGGGGAATTGAAGAAGATGGACAAGGAAGGAGATTGAAGGGGAAGGAAGGAAGGAAGATTGAAGGGGAAAGGAAGGAGATGGAAAAGGAAGGAGATTGAAGGGGAAAAGAAGGAGATGGAGAAGGAAGGAGATTAAAGGGGAAAGGAAGGAGATGGACAAGGAATGAGATTGACGGGGAAGGAAGGAAGGAAGGAAGGAAGGAAGGAAGGAAGGAAGGAAGGAGAGAGAGATTGAAAAGGAAGGGACGGAGATGGAAATGGATGGAAGGAAGGAAGACTGAAGGGGAAATAAAGCAGATGGACAAGGAAGGAGATTGAAGGGGAAGGAAGGAATGATGGAAGATTGAAGGGGAAAGGAAGGAAGGAAGGAGAAAGAAATTGAAGGGGAATGGATGGAGATGGAGATGGAAGGAGATTGAAGGGGAAGGAAGGAAGGAATGAAGATTGAAGGGGAAAGGAAGGATGGAAGGAAGGGAGAAAGGAAGGAAAAGGAGATTGAAGGGGAAGGGATGGAGATAGAGATGGAAGGAAGGAAAGAAGATTGAAGGGGAAAGGAAGGAAGGAAGATTGAAGAGCAAACGAAGGAGATGGAGATGGAAGGAGATTGAAGGGGAATTGAAGGAGATGGACAAGGAAGGAGATTGAAGGGGAAGGAAAGAAGGAAGGAGATAGTGATTGAAAAGGAAGGGATGGAGATGGAGATGGATGGAAGGAAGGAAGATTGAAGGGGAAAGGAAGGAGATTGAGAAGGAAGGAGACTGAAGGGAAAGGAAGGATATGGACAAGGAAGGAGATTGAAGGGGAAGGAAGGAAGGAAGGAGTGAGAGATTGAAGGGGAAGTGATGGAGATGGAAGGAAGGAAGATTGAAGGGGAAAGGAAGGAGATGGAGAATGAAGGAGATTGAAAGAGAAAGGAAGGAAAGAAGGAAGGAAGATTGAAGGGGCAAGAAAGGAGATGGAGAAGAAAGGAGATTGAAGGGGAAGGAAGGAAGGAAGGCAGGCAGGAAGGAAGGAAGGCAGGAAGGAAGGAGAAAGATTGAAGGGGAAGGGATGGAGATGGAGATGTAAGGAAGGAAGGAAGGAAGATTGAAGGGGAAAGGAAGGAGATGGAGAAGGAAGGAAGATTGAAGGGGAAAGGAAGGAGATGGAGAAGGAAGGAGATTGAAGGGGAAGGGAAGAAAGGAAGGAGAGAGAGAGATTGAAGGGGAAGTGATGGAGATGGAAGGAAGGAAGATTGAAGGGGAAAGGAAGGAGATGGAGAATGAAGGAGATTGAAAGAGAAAGGAAGGAAAGAAGGAAGGAAGATTGAAGGGGAAAGAAAGGAGATGGAGAAGAAAGGAGATTGAAGGGGAAGGAAGGAAGGAAGGCAGGAAGGAAGGAAGGAAGGAAGGAAGGAAGGAAGGAAGGAGAGAGATTGAAAGGGAAGGGATGGAGATGGAAGAAATGAAGGAAGATTGAAGGGGAAAGGAAGGAGATGGAAAAGGAAGGAGATTGAAGGGGAAAAGTAGGAGATGGAGAAGGAAGGAGATTAAAGGGGAAAGGAAGGAGATGGACAAGGAAGGAGATTGACGGGGAAGGAAGGAAGGAAGGAAGGAAGAAAGGAAGGAAGGAGAGAGAGATTGAAAAGGAAGGGACGGAGATGGAAATGGATGGAAGGAAGGAAGACTGAAGGGGAAATAAAGCAGATGGACAAGGAAGGAGATTGAAGGGGAAGGAAGGAATGATGGAAGATTGAAGGGGAAAGGAAGGAAGGAAGGAGAAAGAAATTGAAGGGGAATGGATGGAGATGGAGATGGAAGGAGATTGAAGGGGAAGGAAGGAAGGATGGAAGATTGAAGGGGAAAGGAAGGATGGAAGGAAGGGAGAAAGGAAGGAAAAGGAGATTGAAGGGGAAGGGATGAAGATACAGATGGAAGGAAGGAAAGAAGATTGAAGGGGAAAGGAAGGAAGGAAGATTGAAGGGGAAAGAAAGGAGATGGAGAAGAAAGGAGATTGAAGGGGAAGGAAGGAAGGAAGGCAGGAAGGAAGGAAGGATGGAAGGAAGGGAGAAAGGAAGGAAAAGGAGATTGAAGGGGAAGGGATGGAGATAGAGATGGAAGGAAGGAAAGAAGATTGAAGGGGAAAGGAAGGAGATGGAGAAGGAAGGAGATTGAAAGGGAAGGAAAGAAGGAAGGAGAGAGAGATTGAAGGGGAAGGGATGGAGATGGAGAAGGAAGGAGATTGAAGGGGAAGGAAAGAAGGAAGGAGATAGTGATTGAAAAGGAAGGGATGGAGATGGAGATGGAAGGAAGGAAGGAAGATTGAAGGGGAAAGGAAGGAGATGGAGAAGGAAGGAGATTGAAGGGAAAGGAAGGATATGGACAAGGAAGGAGATTGAAGGGGAAGGAAGGAAGGAAGGAGAGAGAGATTGAAGGGGAAGTGATGGAGATGGAAGGAAGGAAGATTGAAGGGGAAAGGAAGGAGATGGAGAATGAAGGAGATTGAAAGAGAAAGGAAGGAAAGAAGGAAGGAAGATTGAAGGGGAAAGAAAGGAGATGGAGAAGAAAGGAGATTGAAGGGGAAGGAAGGAAGGAAGGAAGGAAGGAAGGAAGGAAGGAAGGAAGGAAGGAAGGAAGGAAGGAAGGAAGGAAGGAGAGAGATTGAAAGGGAAGGGATGGAGATGGAAGAAATGAAGGAAGATTGAAGGGGAAAGGAAGGAGACGGAGAAGGAAGGAGATTGAAGGGGAATTGAAGAAGATGGACAAGGAAGGAGATTGAAGGGGAAGGAAGGAAGGAAGATTGAAGGGGAAAGGAAGGAGATGGAAAAGGAAGGAGATTGAAGGGGAAAAGTAGGAGATGGAGAAGGAAGGAGATTAAAGGGGAAAGGAAGGAGATGGACAAGGAAGGAGATTGACGGGGAAGGAAGGAAGGAAGGAAGGAAGGAAGGAAGGAAGGAGAGAGAGATTGAAAAGGAAGGGACGGAGATGGAAATGGATGGAAGGAAGGAAGACTGAAGGGGAAATAAAGCAGATGGACAAGGAAGGAGATTGAAGGGGAAGGAAGGAATGATGGAAGATTGAAGGGGAAAGGAAGGAAGGAAGGAGAAAGAAATTGAAGGGGAATGGATGGAGATGGAGATGGAAGGAGATTGAAGGGGAAGGAAGGAAGGATGGAAGATTGAAGGGGAAAGGAAGGATGGAAGGAACGGAGAAAGGAAGGAAAAGGAGATTGAAGGGGAAGGGATGAAGATACAAATGGAAGGAAGGAAAGAAGATTGAAGGGGAAAGGAAGGAAGGAAGATTGAAGGGGAAAGAAAGGAGATGGAGAAGAAAGGAGATTGAAGGGGAAGGAAGGAAGGAAGGCAGGAAGGAAGGAAGGATGGAAGGAAGGGAGAAAGGAAGGAAAAGGAGATTGAAGGGGAAGGGATGGAGATAGAGATGGAAGGAAGGAAAGAAGATTGAAGGGGAAAGGAAGGAGATGGAGAAGGAAGGAGATTGAAAGGGAAGGAAAGAAGGAAGGAGAGAGAGATTGAAGGGGAAGGGATGGAGATGGAGAAGGAAGGAGATTGAAGGGGAAGGAAAGAAGGAAGGAGATAGTGATTGAAAAGGAAGGGATGGAGATGGAGATGGAAGGAAGGAAGGAAGATTGAAGGGGAAAGGAAGGAGATGGAGAAGGAAGGAGATTGAAGGGAAAGGAAGGATATGGACAAGGAAGGAGATTGAAGGGGAAGGAAGGAAGGAAGGAAGGAGAGAGAGATTGAAGGGGAAGTGATGGAGATGGAAGGAAGGAAGATTGAAGGGGAAAGGAAGGAGATGGAGAATGAAGGAGATTGAAAGAGAAAGGAAGGAAAGAAGGAAGGAAGATTGAAGGGGCAAGAAAGGAGATGGAGAAGAAAGGAGATTGAAGGGGAAGGAAGGAAGGAAGGCAGGAAGGAAGGAAGGAAGGCAGGAAGGAAGGAGAAAGATTGAAGGGGAAGGGATGGAGATGGAGATGTAAGGAAGGAAGGAAGGAAGATTGAAGGGGAAAGGAAGGAGATGGAGAAGGAAGGAAGATTGAAGGGGAAAGGAAGGAGATGGAGAAGGAAGGAGATTGAAGGGGAAGGGAAGAAAGGAAGGAGAGAGAGATTGAAGGGGAAGTGATGGAGATGGAACGAAGGAAGATTGAAGGGGAAAGGAAGGAGATGGAGAATGAAGGAGATTGAAAGAGAAAGGAAGGAAAGAAGGAAGGAAGATTGAAGGGGAAAGAAAGGAGATGGAGAAGAAAGGAGATTGAAGGGGAAGGAAGGAAGGAAGGCAGGAAGGAAGAAGGAAGGAAGGAAGGAGAGAGATTGAAAGGGAAGGGATGGAGATGGAAGAAATGAAGGAAGATTGAAGGGGAAAGGAAGGAGACGGAGAAGGAAGGAGATTGAAGGGGAATTGAAGAAGATGGACAAGGAAGGAGATTGAAGGGGAAGGAAGGAAGGAAGATTGAAGGGGAAAGGAAGGAGATGGAAAAGGAAGGAGATTGAAGGGGAAAAGAAGGAGATGGAGAAGGAAGGAGATTAAAGGGGAAAGGAAGGAGATGGACAAGGAAGGAGATTGACGGGGAAGGAAGGAAGGAAGGAAGGAAGGAAGGAAGGAAGGAAGGAAGGAGAGAGAGATTGAAAAGGAAGGGACGGAGATGGAAATGGATGGAAGGAAGGAAGACTGAAGGGGAAATAAAGCAGATGGACAAGGAAGGAGATTGAAGGGGAAGGAAGGAATGAGGGAAGATTGAAGGGGAAAGGAAGGAAGGAAGGAGAAAGAAATTGAAGGGGAATGGATGGAGATGGAGATGGAAGGAGATTGAAGGGGAAGGAAGGAAGGATGGAAGATTGAAGGGGAAAGGAAGGATGGAAGGAAGGGAGAAAGGAAGGAAAAGGAGATTGAAGGGGAAGGGATGGAGATAGAGATGGAAGGAAGGAAAGAAGATTGAAGGGGAAAGGAAGGAAGGAAGATTGAAGAGCAAACGAAGGAGATGGAGATGGAAGGAGATTGAAGGGGAATTGAAGGAGATGGACAAGGAAGGAGATTGAAGGGGAAGGAAAGAAGGAAGGAGATAGTGATTGAAAAGGAAGGGATGGAGATGGAGATGGAAGGAAGGAAGGAAGATTGAAGGGGAAAGGAAGGAGATGGAGAAGGAAGGAGATTGAAGGGAAAGGAAGGATATGGACAAGGAAGGAGATTGAAGGGGAAGGAAGGAAGGAAGGAGTGAGAGATTGAAGGGGAAGTGATGGAGATGGAAGGAAGGAAGATTGAAGGGGAAAGGAAGGAGATGGAGAATGAAGGAGATTGAAAGAGAAAGGAAGGAAAGAAGGAAGGAAGATTGAAGGGGCAAGAAAGGAGATGGAGAAGAAAGGAGATTGAAGGGGAAGGAAGGAAGGAAGGCAGGCAGGAAGGAAGGAACGCAGGAAGGAAGGAGAAAGATTGAAGGGGAAGGGATGGAGATGGAGATGTAAGGAAGGAAGGAAGGAAGATTGAAGGGGAAAGGAAGGAGATGGAGAAGGAAGGAAGATTGAAGGGGAAAGGCAGGAGATGGAGAAGGAAGGAGATTGAAGGGGAAGGGAAGAAAGGAAGGAGAGAGAGAGATTGAAGGGGAAGTGATGGAGATGGAAGGAAGGAAGATTGAAGGGGAAAGGAAGGAGATGGAGAATGAAGGAGATTGAAAGAGAAAGGAAGGAAAGAAGGAAGGAAGATTGAAGGGGAAAGAAAGGAGATGGAGAAGAAAGGAAATTGAAGGGGAAGGAAGGAAGGAAGGCAGGAAGGAAGGAAGGAAGGAAGGAAGGAAGGAAGGAGAGAGATTGAAAGGGAAGGGATGGAGATGGAAGAAATGAAGGAAGATTGAAGGGGAAAGGAAGGAGACGGAGAAGGAAGGAGATTGAAGGGGAATTGAAGAAGATGGACAAGGAAGGAGATTGAAGGGGAAGGAAGGAAGCAAGATTGAAGGGGAAAGGAAGGAGATGGAAAAGGAAGGAGATTGAAGGGGAAAAGAAGGAGATGGAGAAGGAAGGAGATTAAAGGGGAAAGGAAGGAGATGGACAAGGAAGGAGATGGACGGGGAAGGAAGGAAGGAAGGAAGGAAGGAAGGAGAGAGAGATTGAAAAGGAAGGGACGGAGATGGAAATGGATGGAAGGAAGGAAGACTGAAGGGGAAATAAAGCAGATGGACAAGGAAGGAGATTGAAGGGGAAGTAAGGAATGATGGAAGATTGAAGGGGAAAGGAAGGAAGGAAGGAGAAAGAAATTGAAGGGGAATGGATGGAGATGGAGATGGAAGGAGATTGAAGGGGAAGGAAGGAAGGAATGAAGATTGAAGGGGAAAGGAACGATGGAAGGAAGGGAGAAAGGAAGGAAAAGGAGATTGAAGGGGAAGGGATGGAGATAGAGATGGAAGGAAGGAAAGAAGATTGAAGGGGAAAGGAAGGAAGGAAGATTGAAGAGCAAACGAAGGAGATGGAGATGGAAGGAGATTGAAGGGGAATTGAAGGAGATGGACAAGGAAGGAGATTGAAGGGGAAGGAAAGAAGGAAGGCAGGCAGGAAGGAAGGAAGGCAGGAAGGAAGGAGAAAGATTGAAGGGGAAGGGATTGAGATGGAGATGTAAGGAAGGAAGGAAGGAAGATTGAAGGGGAAAGGAAGGAGATGGAGAAGGAAGGAAGATTGAAGGGGAAAGGAAGGAGATGGAGAAGGAAGGAGATTGAAGGGGAAGGAAGGAAGGAAGGCAGGCAGGAAGGAAGGAAGGCAGGAAGGAAGGAGAAAGATTGAAGGGGAAGGGATGGAGATGGAGATGTAAGGAAGGAAGGAAGGAAGGTTGAAGGGGAAATAAAGCAGATGGACAAGGAAGGAGATTGAAGGGGAAGGAAGGAATGATGGAAGATTGAAGGGGAAAGGAAGGAAGGAAGGAGAAAGAAATTGAAGGGGAATGGATGGAGATGGAGATGGAAGGAGATTGAAGGGGAAGGAAGGAAGGATGGAAGATTGAAGGGGAAAGGAAGGATGGAAGGAAGGGAGAAAGGAAGGAAAGAAGATTGAAGGGGAAAGGAAGGAAGGAAGATTGAAGAGCAAACGAAGGAGATGGAGATGGAAGGAGATTGAAGGGGAATTGAAGGAGATGGACAAGGAAGGAGATTGAAGGGGAAGGAAAGAAGGAAGGAGATAGTGATTGAAAAGGAAGGGATGGAGATGGAGATGGAAGGAAGGAAGGAAGATTGAAGGGGAAAGGAAGGAGATGGAGAAGGAAGGAGATTGAAGGGAAAGGAAGGATATGGACAAGGAAGGAGATTGAAGGGGAAGGAAGGAGTGAGAGATTGAAGGGGAAGTGATGGAGATGGAAGGAAGGATGATTGAAGGGGAAAGGAAGGAGATGGAGAAGGAAGGAGATTGAAGGGGAAGGAAGGAAGGAAGGAGAGAGATTGAAAGGGAAAGGATGGAGATGGAAGAAATGAAGGAAGATTTAAGGGGAAAGGAAGGAGACGGAGAAGGAAGGAGATTGAAGGGGAATTGAAGGAGATGGACAAGGAAGGAGATTGAAGGGGAAGGAAGGAAGGAAGATTGAAGGGGAAAGGAAGGAGATGGACAAGGAAGGAGATTGAAGGGGGAAGGAAGGAAGGAAGGAAGGAAGGAAGGAAGGAAGGAAGGAAGGAAGGAAGGAGAGAGATTGAAGGGGAAGGAATGGAGATGGAGAAGGAAGGAAGGAAGATTGAAGGGGAAAGGAAGGAGATGGACAAGGAAGGAGATTGAAGGAGGAAGGAAGGAAGGAAGGAGAGAGATTGAAAGGGAAGGGATGGAGATGGAAGAAATGAAGGAAGATTGAAGGGGAAAGGAAAGAGACGGAGAAGGAAGGAGATTGAAGGGGAATTGAAGGAGATGGACAAGGAAGGAGATTGAAGGGGAAGGAAGGAAGGAAGGAAGATTGAAGGGGAAAGGAAGGAGATGGAGAAGGAAGGAGATTGAAGGGGAAAAGAAGGAGATGGAGAAGGAAGGAGATTAAAGGGGAAAGGAAGCAGATGGACAAGGAAGGAGATTGACGCGGAAGGAAGGAAGGAAGGAAGGAAGGAAGGAAGGAAGGAAGGAAGGAAGGAAGGAAGGAAGGAAGGAAGGAGAGAGAGATTGAAAAGGAAGGGACGGAGATGGAAATGGATGGAAGGAAGGAAGACTGAAGGGGAAATAAAGCAGATGGACAAGGAAGGAGATTGAAGGGGAAGGAAGGAATGATGGAAGATTGAAGGGGAAAGGAAGGAAGGAAGGAGAAAGAAATTGAAGGGGAATGGATGGAGATGGAGATGGAAGGAGATTGAAGGGGAAGGAAGGAAGGATGGAAGATTGAAGGGGAAAGGAAGGATGGAAGGAAGGGAGAAAGGAAGGAAAAGGAGATTGAAGGGGAAGGGATGAAGATACAGATGGAAGGAAGTAAAGAAGATTGAAGGGGAAAGGAAGGAAGGAAGATTGAAGAGCAAACGAAGGAGATGGAGATGGAAGGAGATTGAAGGGGAGAGGAAGGAGATGGAGAAGGAAGGAGATTGAAGGAGGAAGGAAGGAAGGAAGGAAGGAGAGATTGAAGGGGAAGGAATGGAGATGGAGATGGAAGGAAGGAAGGAAGATTGAAGGGGAAAGGAAGGAGATGGAGAAGGAAGGAGATTGAAGGGGAAGGAAGGAAGGAAGGAGAGAGATTGAAAGGGAAGGGATGGAGATGGAAGAAATGAAGGAAGATTGAAGGGGAAAGGAAGGAGACGGAGAAGGAAGGAGATTGAAGGGGAATTGAAGGAGATGGACAAGGAAGGAGATTGAAGGGGAAGGAAGGAAGGAAGGAAGATTGAAGGGGAAAGGAAGGAGATGGAGAAGGAAGGAGATTGAAGGGGAAAAGAAGGAGATGGAGAAGGAAGGAGATTAAAGGGGAAAGGAAGCAGATGGACAAGGAAGGAGATTGACGGGGAAGGAAGGAAGGAAGGAAGGAAGGAAGGAAGGAAGGAAGGAGAGAGAGATTGAAAAGGAAGGGACGGAGATGGAAATGGATGGAAGTAAGGAAGACTGAAGGGGAAATAAAGCAGATGGACAAGGAAGGAGATTGAAGGGGAAGGAAGGAAGGATGGAGAGATTGAAGGGGAAAGGAAGGAAGGAAGGAGAAAGAAATTGAAGGGGAATGGATGGAGATGGAGATGGAAGGAGATTGAAGGGGAAGGAAGGAAGGATGGAAGATTGAAGGGGAAAGGAAGGATGGAAGGAAGGGAGAAAGGAAGGAAAAGGAGATTGAAGGGGAAGGGATGGAGATAGAGATGGAAGGAAGGAAAGAAGATTGAAGGGGAAAGGAAGGAAGGAAGATTGAAGAGCAAACGAAGGAGATGGAGATGGAAGGAGATTGAAGGGGAATTGAAGGAGATGGACAAGGAAGGAGATTGAAGGGGAAGGAAAGAAGGAAGGAGATAGTGATTGAAAAGGAAGGGATGGAGATGGAGATGGAAGGAAGGAAGGAAGATTGAAGGGGAAAGGAAGGAGATGGAGAAGGAAGGAGATTGAAGGGAAAGGAAGGATATGGACAAGGAAGGAGATTGAAGGGGAAGGAAGGAAGGAAGGAGTGAGAGATTGAAGGGGAAGTGATGGAGATGGAAGGAAGGAAGATTGAAGGGGAAAGGAAGGAGATGGAGAAGGAAGGAGATTGAAGGGGAAGGAAGGAAGGAAGGAGAGAGATTGAAAGGGAAAGGATGGAGATGGAAGAAATGAAGGAAGATTTAAGGGGAAAGGAAGGAGACGGATAAGGAAGGAGATTGAAGGGGAATTGAAGGAGATGGACAAGGAAGGAGATTGAAGGGGAAGGAAGGAAGGAAGGAAGATTGAAGGGGAAAGGAAGGAGATGGACAAGGAAGGAGATTGAAGGGGGAAGGAAGGAAGGAAGGAAGGAAGGAAGGAAGGAGAGAGATTGAAGGGGAAGGAATGGAGATGGAGAAGGAAGGAAGGAAGATTGAAGGGGAAAGGAAGGAGATGGACAAGGAAGGAGATTGAAGGAGGAAGGAAGGAAGGAAGGAAGGAGAGATTGAAGGGGAAGGAATGGAGATGGAGATGGAAGGAAGGAAGGAAGATTGAAGGGGAAAGGAAAGAGATGGAGAAGGAAGGAGATTGAAGGGGAAGGAAGGAAGGAAGGAGAGAGATTGAAAGGGAAGGGATGGAGATGGAAGAAATGAAGGAAGATTGAAGGGGAAAGGAAGGAGACGGAGAAGGAAGGAGATTGAAGGGGAATTGAAGGAGATGGACAAGGAAGGAGATTGAAGGGGAAGGAAGGAAGGAAGGAAGATTGAAGGGGAAAGGAAGGAGATGGAGAAGGAAGGAGATTGAAGGGGAAAAGAAGGAGATGGAGAAGGAAGGAGATTAAAGGGGAAAGGAAGCAGATGGACAAGGAAGGAGATTGACGGGGAAGGAAGGAAGGAAGGAAGGAAGGAAGGAAGGAGAGAGAGATTGAAAAGGAAGGGACGGAGATGGAAATGGATGGAAGTAAGGAAGACTGAAGGGGAAATAAAGCAGATGGACAAGGAAGGAGATTGAAGGGGAAGGAAGGAAGGATGGAGAGATTGAAGGGGAAAGGAAGGAAGGAAGGAGAAAGAAATTGAAGGGGAATGGATGGAGATGGAGATGGAAGGAGATTGAAGGGGAAGGAAGGAAGGATGGAAGATTGAAGGGGAAAGGAAGGATGGAAGGAAGGGAGAAAGGAAGGAAAAGGAGATTGAAGGGGAAGGGATGGAGATAGAGATGGAAGGAAGGAAAGAAGATTGAAGGGGAAAGGAAGGAAGGAAGATTGAAGAGCAAACGAAGGAGATGAAGATGGAAGGAGATTGAAGGGGAATTGAAGGAGATGGACAAGGAAGGAGATTGAAGGGGAAGGAAAGAAGGAAGGAGATAGTGATTGAAAAGGAAGGGATGGAGATGGAGATGGAAGGAAGGAAGGAAGATTGAAGGGGAAAGGAAGGAGATGGAGAAGGAAGGAGATTGAAGGGAAAGGAAGGATATGGACAAGGAAGGAGATTGAAGGGGAAGGAAGGAAGGAAGGAGTGAGAGATTGAAGGGGAAGTGATGGAGATGGAAGGAAGGAAGATTGAAGGGGAAAGGAAGGAGATGGAGAAGGAAGGAGATTGAAGGGGAAGGAAGGAAGGAAGGAGAGAGATTGAAAGGGAAAGGATGGAGATGGAAGAAATGAAGGAAGATTTAAGGGGAAAGGAAGGAGACGGAGAAGGAAGGAGATTGAAGGGGAATTGAAGGAGATGGACAAGGAAGGAGATTGAAGGGGAAGGAAGGAAGGAAGGAAGATTGAAGGGGAAAGGAAGGAGATGGACAAGGAAGGAGATTGAAGGGGGAAGGAAGGAAGGAAGGAAGGAAGGAAGGAAGGAAGGAAGGAGAGAGATTGAAGGGGAAGGAATGGAGATGGAGAAGGAAGGAAGGAAGATTGAAGGGGAAAGGAAGGAGATTGACAAGGAAGGAGATTGAAGGGGAAGGAAGGAAGGAAGGAAGATTGAAGGGGAAAGGAAGGAGATGGAGAAGGAAGGAGATTGAAGGGGAAAAGAAGGAGATGGAGAAGGAAGGAGATTAAAGGAGAAAGGAAGCAGATGGACAAGGAAGGAGATTGACGGGGAAGGAAGGAAGGAAGGAAGGAAGGAAGGAAGGAAGGAAGGAAGGAAGGAAGGAAGGAAGGAAGGAAGGAAGGAAGGAAGGAAGGAGAGAGAGATTGAAAAGGAAGGGACGGAGATGGAAATGGATGGAAGGAAGGAAGACTGAAGGGGAAATAAAGCAGATGGACAAGGAAGGAGATTGAAGGGGAAGGAAGGAATGATGGAAGATTGAAGGGGAAAGGAAGGAAGGAAGGAGAAAGAAATTGAAGGGGAATGGATGGAGATGGAGATGGAAGGAGATTGAAGGGGAAGGAAGGAAGGATGGAAGATTGAAGGGGAAAGGAAGGATGGAAGGAAGGGAGAAAGGAAGGAAAAGGAGATTGAAGGGGAAGGGATGGAGATAGAGATGGAAGGAAGGAAAGAAGATTGAAGGGGAAAGGAAGGAAGGAAGATTGAAGAGCAAACGAAGGAGATGGAGATGGAAGGAGATTGAAGGGGAATTGAAGGAGATGGACAAGGAAGGAGATTGAAGGGGAAGGAAAGAAGGAAGGAGATAGTGATTGAAAAGGAAGGTATGGAGATGGAGATGGAAGGAAGGAAGGAAGATTGAAGGGGAAAGGAAGGAGATGGAGAAGGAAGGAGATTGAAGGGAAAGGAAGGATATGGACAAGGAAGGAGATTGAAGGGGAAGGAAGGAAGGAAGGAGAGAGAGATTGAAGGGGAAGTGATGGAGATGGAAGGAAGGAAGATTGAAGGGGAAAGGAAGGAGATGGAGAATGAAGGAGATTGAAAGAGAAAGGAAGGAAAGAAGGAAGGAAGATTGAAGGGGCAAGAAAGGAGATGGAGAAGAAAGGAGATTGAAGGGGAAGGAAGGAAGGAAGGCAGGCAGGAAGGAAGGAAGGAAGGCAGGCAGGAAGGAGAAAGATTGAAGGGGAAGGGATGGAGATGGAGATGTAAGGAAGGAAGGAAGGAAGATTGAAGGGGAAAGGAAGGAGATGGAGAAGGAAGGAAGATTGAAGGGGAAAGGAAGGAGATGGAGAAGGAAGGAGATTGAAGGGGAAGGGAAGAAAGGAAGGAGAGAGAGAGATTGAAGGGGAAGTGATGGAGATGGAAGGAAGGAAGATTGAAGGGGAAAGGAAGGAGATGGAGAATGAAGGAGATTGAAAGAGAAAGGAAGGAAAGAAGGAAGGAAGATTGAAGGGGAAAGAAAGGAGATGGAGAAGAAAGGAGATTGAAGGGGAAGGAAGGAAGGAAGGCAGGAAGGAAGGAAGGATGGAAGGAAGGGAGAAAGGAAGGAAAAGGAGATTGAAGGGGAAGGGATGGAGATAGAGATGGAAGGAAGGAAAGAAGATTGAAGGGGAAAGGAAGGAGATGGAGAAGGAAGGAGATTGAAAGGGAAGGAAAGAAGGAAGGAGAGAGAGATTGAAGGGGAAGGGATGGAGATGGAGAAGGAAGGAGATTGAAGGGGAAGGAAAGAAGGAAGGAGATAGTGATTGAAAAGGAAGGGATGGAGATGGAGATGGAAGGAAGGAAGGAAGATTGAAGGGGAAAGGAAGGAGATGGAGAAGGAAGGAGATTGAAGGGAAAGGAAGGATATGGACAAGGAAGGAGATTGAAGGGGAAGGAAGGAAGGAAGGAGTGAGAGATTGAAGGGGAAGTGATGGAGATGGAAGGAAGGAAGATTGAAGGGGAAAGGAAGGAGATGGAGAAGGAAGGAGATTGAAGGGGAAGGAAGGAAGGAAGGAGAGAGATTGAAAGGGAAAGGATGGAGATGGAAGAAATGAAGGAAGATTTAAGGGGAAAGGAAGGAGACGGAGAAGGAAGGAGATTGAAGGGGAATTGAAGGAGATGGACAAGGAAGGAGATTGAAGGGGAAGGAAGGAAGGAAGGAAGATTGAAGGGGAAAGGAAGGAGATGGAGAAGGAAGGAGATTGAAGGGGAAAAGAAGGAGATGGAGAAGGAAGGAGATTAAAGGGGAAAGGAAGCAGATGGACAAGGAAGGAGATTGACGGGGAAGGAAGGAAGGAAGGAAGGAAGGAAGGAAGGAAGGAAGGAGAGAGAGATTGAAAAGGAAGGGACGGAGATGGAAATGGATGGAAGGAAGGAAGACTGAAGGGGAAATAAAGCAGATGGACAAGGAAGGAGATTGAAGGGGAAGGAAGGAAGGATGGAGAGATTGAAGGGGAAAGGAAGGAAGGAAGGAGAAAGAAATTGAAGGGGAATAGATGGAGATGGAGATGGAAGGAGATTGAAGGGGAAGGAAGGAAGGATGGAAGATTGAAGGGGAAAGGAAGGATGGAAGGAAGGGAGAAAGGAAGGAAAAGGAGATTGAAGGGGAAGGGATGGAGATAGAGATGGAAGGAAGGAAAGAAGATTGAAGGGGAAAGGAAGGAAGGAAGATTGAAGAGCAAACGAAGGAGATGGAGATGGAAGGAGATTGAAGGGGAATTGAAGGAGATGGACAAGGAAGGAGATTGAAGGGGAAGGAAAGAAGGAAGGAGATAGTGATTGAAAAGGAAGGGATGGAGATGGAGATGGAAGGAAGGAAGGAAGATTGAAGGGGAAAGGAAGGAGATGGAGAAGGAAGGAGATTGAAGGGAAAGGAAGGATATGGACAAGGAAGGAGATTGAAGGGGAAGGAAGGAAGGAAGGAGAGAGATTGAAAGGGAAAGGATGGAGATGGAAGAAATGAAGGAAGATTTAAGGGGAAAGGAAGGAGACGGAGAAGGAAGGAGATTGAAGGGGAATTGAAGGAGATGGACAAGGAAGGAGATTGAAGGTGAAGGAAGGAAGGAAGGAAGATTGAAGGGGAAAGGAAGGAGATGGACAAGGAAGGAGATTGAAGGGGGAAGGAAGGAAGGAAGGAAGGAAGGAAGGAAGGAGAGAGATTGAAGGGGAAGGAATGGAGATGGAGAAGGAAGGAAGGAAGATTGAAGGGGAAAGGAAGGAGATGGACAAGGAAGGAGATTGAAGGAGGAAGGAAGGAAGGAAGGAAGGAGAGATTGAAGGGGAAGGAATGGAGATGGAGATGGAAGGAAGGAAGGAAGATTGAAGGGGAAAGGAAGGAGATGGAGAAGGAAGGAGATTGAAGGGGAAGGAAGGAAGGAAGGAGAGAGATTGAAAGGGAAGGGATGGAGATGGAAGAAATGAAGGAAGATTGAAGGGGAAAGGAAGGAGACGGAGAAGGAAGGAGATTGAAGGGGAATTGAAGGAGATGGACAAGGAAGGAGATTGAAGGGGAAGGAAGGAAGGAAGGAAGATTGAAGGGGAAAGGAAGGAGATGGAGAAGGAAGGAGATTGAAGGGGAAAAGAAGGAGATGGAGAAGGAAGGAGATTAAAGGGGAAAGGAAGCAGATGGACAAGGAAGGAGATTGACGGGGAAGGAAGGAAGGAAGGAAGGAAGGAAGGAGAGAGAGATTGAAAAGGAAGGGACGGAGATGGAAATGGATGGAAGGAAGGAAGACTGAAGGGGAAATAAAGCAGATGGACAAGGAAGGAGATTGAAGGGGAAGGAAGGAATGATGGAAGATTGAAGGGGAAAGGAAGGAAGGAAGGAGAAAGAAATTGAAGGGGAATGGATGGAGATGGAGATGGAAGGAGATTGAAGGGGAAGGAAGGAAGGATGGAAGATTGAAGGGGAAAGGAAGGATGGAAGGAAGGGAGAAAGGAAGGAAAAGGAGATTGAAGGGGAAGGGATGGAGATAGAGATGGAAGGAAGGAAAGAAGATTGAAGGGGAAAGGAAGGAAGGAAGATTGAAGAGCAAACGAAGGAGATGGAGATGGAAGGAGATTGAAGGGGAATTGAAGGAGATGGACAAGGAAGGAGATTGAAGGGGAAGGAAAGAAGGAAGGAGATAGTGATTGAAAAGGAAGGTATGGAGATGGAGATGGAAGGAAGGAAGGAAGATTGAAGGGGAAAGGAAGGAGATGGAGAAGGAAGGAGATTGAAGGGAAAGGAAGGATATGGACAAGGAAGGAGATTGAAGGGGAAGGAAGGAAGGAAGGAGAGAGAGATTGAAGGGGAAGTGATGGAGATGGAAGGAAGGAAGATTGAAGGGGAAAGGAAGGAGATGGAGAATGAAGGAGATTGAAAGAGAAAGGAAGGAAAGAAGGAAGGAAGATTGAAGGGGCAAGAAAGGAGATGGAGAAGAAAGGAGATTGAAGGGGAAGGAAGGAAGGAAGGCAGGCAGGAAGGAAGGAAGGCAGGCAGGAAGGAGAAAGATTGAAGGGGAAGGGATGGAGATGGAGATGTAAGGAAGGAAGATTGAAGGGGAAAGGAAGGAGATGGAGAAGGAAGGAAGATTGAAGGGGAAAGGAAGGAGATGGAGAAGGAAGGAGATTGAAGGGGAAGGGAAGAAAGGAAGGAGAGAGAGAGATTGAAGGGGAAGTGATGGAGATGGAAGGAAGGAAGATTGAAGGGGAAAGGAAGGAGATGGAGAATGAAGGAGATTGAAAGAGAAAGGAAGGAAAGAAGGAAGGAAGATTGAAGGGGAAAGAAAGGAGATGGAGAAGAAAGGAGATTGAAGGGGAAGGAAGGAAGGAAGGCAGGAAGGAAGGAAGGATGGAAGGAAGGGAGAAAGGAAGGAAAAGGAGATTGAAGGGGAAGGGATGGAGATAGAGATGGAAGGAAGGAAAGAAGATTGAAGGGGAAAGGAAGGAGATGGAGAAGGAAGGAGATTGAAAGGGAAGGAAAGAAGGAAGGAGAGAGAGATTGAAGGGGAAGGGATGGAGATGGAGAAGGAAGGAGATTGAAGGGGAAGGAAAGAAGGAAGGAGATAGTGATTGAAAAGGAAGGGATGGAGATGGAGATGGAAGGAAGGAAGGAAGATTGAAGGGGAAAGGAAGGAGATGGAGAAGGAAGGAGATTGAAGGGAAAGGAAGGATATGGACAAGGAAGGAGATTGAAGGGGAAGGAAGGAAGGAAGGAGTGAGAGATTGAAGGGGAAGTGATGGAGATGGAAGGAAGGAAGATTGAAGGGGAAAGGAAGGAGATGGAGAAGGAAGGAGATTGAAGGGGAAGGAAGGAAGGAAGGAGAGAGATTGAAAGGGAAAGGATGGAGATGGAAGAAATGAAGGAAGATTTAAGGGGAAAGGAAGGAGACGGAGAAGGAAGGAGATTGAAGGGGAATTGAAGGAGATGGACAAGGAAGGAGATTGAAGGGGAAGGAAGGAAGGAAGGAAGATTGAAGGGGAAAGGAAGGAGATGGAGAAGGAAGGAGATTGAAGGGGAAAAGAAGGAGATGGAGAAGGAAGGAGATTAAAGGGGAAAGGAAGCAGATGGACAAGGAAGGAGATTGACGGGGAAGGAAGGAAGGAAGGAAGGAAGGAAGGAAGGAAGGAAGGAGAGAGAGATTGAATAGGAAGGGACGGAGATGGAAATGGATGGAAGGAAGGAAGACTGAAGGGGAAATAAAGCAGATGGACAAGGAAGGAGATTGAAGGGGAAGGAAGGAAGGATGGAGAGATTGAAGGGGAAAGGAAGGAAGGAAGGAGAAAGAAATTGAAGGGGAATAGATGGAGATGGAGATGGAAGGAGATTGAAGGGGAAGGAAGGAAGGATGGAAGATTGAAGGGGAAAGGAAGGATGGAAGGAAGGGAGAAAGGAAGGAAAAGGAGATTGAAGGGGAAGGGATGGAGATAGAGATGGAAGGAAGGAAAGAAGATTGAAGGGGAAAGGAAGGAAGGAAGATTGAAGAGCAAACGAAGGAGATGGAGATGGAAGGAGATTGAAGGGGAATTGAAGGAGATGGACAAGGAAGGAGATTGAAGGGGAAGGAAAGAAGGAAGGAGATAGTGATTGAAAAGGAAGGGATGGAGATGGAGATGGAAGGAAGGAAGGAAGATTGAAGGGGAAAGGAAGGAGATGGAGAAGGAAGGAGATTGAAGGGAAAGGAAGGATATGGACAAGGAAGGAGATTGAAGGGGAAGGAAGGAAGGAAGGAGAGAGATTGAAAGGGAAAGGATGGAGATGGAAGAAATGAAGGAAGATTTAAGGGGAAAGGAAGGAGACGGAGAAGGAAGGAGATTGAAGGGGAATTGAAGGAGATGGACAAGGAAGGAGATTGAAGGTGAAGGAAGGAAGGAAGGAAGATTGAAGGGGAAAGGAAGGAGATGGACAAGGAAGGAGATTGAAGGGGGAAGGAAGGAAGGAAGGAAGGAAGGAAGGAAGGAAGGAGAGAGATTGAAGGGGAAGGAATGGAGATGGAGAAGGAAGGAAGGAAGATTGAAGGGGAAAGGAAGGAGATGGACAAGGAAGGAGATTGAAGGAGGAAGGAAGGAAGGAAGGAAGGAGAGATTGAAGGGGAAGGAATGGAGATGGAGATGGAAGGAAGGAAGGAAGATTGAAGGGGAAAGGAAGGAGATGGAGAAGGAAGGAGATTGAAGGGGAAGGAAGGAAGGAAGGAGAGAGATTGAAAGGGAAGGGATGGAGATGGAAGAAATGAAGGAAGATTGAAGGGGAAAGGAAGGAGACGGAGAAGGAAGGAGATTGAAGGGGAATTGAAGGAGATGGACAAGGAAGGAGATTGAAGGGGAAGGAAGGAAGGAAGGAAGATTGAAGGGG
Organism: Bothrops alternatus; assembly: GCA_034064705.1. Taxonomy (NCBI): domain Eukaryota; kingdom Metazoa; phylum Chordata; class Lepidosauria; order Squamata; family Viperidae; genus Bothrops; species Bothrops alternatus. Next base: position 98,927 of record JARGCV010000495.1, on the reverse strand, counting down.
AAAGGAAGGAGATGGAGAAGGAAGGAGATTGAAGGGGAAAAGAAGGAGATGGAGAAGGAAGGAGATTAAAGGGGAAAGGAAGCAGATGGACAAGGAAGGAGATTGACGGGGAAGGAAGGAAGGAAGGAAGGAAGGAAGGAGAGAGAGATTGAAAAGGAAGGGACGGAGATGGAAATGGATGGAAGTAAGGAAGACTGAAGGGGAAATAAAGCAGATGGACAAGGAAGGAGATTGAAGGGGAAGGAAGGAAGGATGGAGAGATTGAAGGGGAAAGGAAGGAAGGAAGAAGAAAGAAATTGAAGGGGAATGGATGGAGATGGAGATGGAAGGAGATTGAAGGGGAAGGAAGGAAGGATGGAAGATTGAAGGGGAAAGGAAGGATGGAAGGAAGGGAGAAAGGAAGGAAAAGGAGATTGAAGGGGAAGGGATGGAGATAGAGATGGAAGGAAGGAAAGAAGATTGAAGGGGAAAGGAAGGAAGGAAGATTGAAGAGCAAACGAAGGAGATGGAGATGGAAGGAGAATGAAGGGGAATTGAAGGAGATGGACAAGGAAGGAGATTGAAGGGGAAGGAAAGAAGGAAGGAGATAGTGATTGAAAAGGAAGGGATGGAGATGGAGATGGAAGGAAGGAAGGAAGATTGAAGTGGAAAGGAAGGAGATGGAGAAGGAAGGAGATTGAAGGGAAAGGAAGGATATGGACAAGGAAGGAGATTGAAGGGGAAGGAAGGAAGGAAGGAGTGAGAGATTGAAGGGGAAGTGATGGAGATGGAAGGAAGGAAGATTGAAGGGGAAAGGAAGGAGATGGAGAAGGAAGGAGATTGAAGGGGAAGGAAGGAAGGAAGGAGAGAGATTGAAAGGGAAAGGATGGAGATGGAAGAAATGAAGGAAGATTTAAGGGGAAAGGAAGGAGACGGAGAAGGAAGGAGATTGAAGGGGAATTGAAGGAGATGGACAAGGAAGGAGATTGAAGGGGAAGGAAGGAAGGAAGGAAGATTGAAGGGGAAAGGAAGGAGATGGACAAGGAAGGAGATTGAAGGGGGAAGGAAGGAAGGAAGGAAGGAAGGAAGGAAGGAAGGAAGGAAGGAAGGAAGGAAGGAAGGAGAGAGATTGAAGGGGAAGGAATGGAGATGGAGAAGGAAGGAAGGAAGATTGAAGGGGAAAGGAAGGAGATGGACAAGGAAGGAGATTGAAGGAGGAAGGAAGGAAGGAAGGAGAGATTGAAGGGGAAGGAATGGAGATGGAGATGGAAGGAAGGAAGGAAGATTGAAGGGGAAAGGAAGGAGATGGAGAAGGAAGGAGATTGAAGGGGAAGGAAGGAAGGAAGGAGAGAGATTGAAAGGGAAGGGATGGAGATGGAAGAAATGAAGGAAGATTGAAGGGGAAAGGAAGGAGACGGAGAAGGAAGGAGATTGAAGGGGAATTGAAGGAGATGGACAAGGAAGGAGATTGAAGGGGAAGGAAGGAAGGAAGGAAGATTGAAGGGGAAAGGAAGGAGATGGAGAAGGAAGGAGATTGAAGGGGAAAAGAAGGAGATGGAGAAGGAAGGAGATTAAAGGGGAAAGGAAGCAGATGGACAAGGAAGGAGATTGACGGGGAAGGAAGGAAGGAAGGAAGGAAGGAAGGAAGGAGAGAGAGATTGAAAAGGAAGGGACGGAGATGGAAATGGATGGAAGTAAGGAAGACTGAAGGGGAAATAAAGCAGATGGACAAGGAAGGAGATTGAAGGGGAAGGAAGGAAGGATGGAGAGATTGAAGGGGAAAGGAAGGAAGGAAGGAGAAAGAAATTGAAGGGGAATGGATGGAGATGGAGATGGAAGGAGATTGAAGGGGAAGGAAGGAAGGATGGAAGATTGAAGGGGAAAGGAAGGATGGAAGGAAGGGAGAAAGGAAGGAAAAGGAGATTGAAGGGGAAGGGATGGAGATAGAGATGGAAGGAAGGAAAGAAGATTGAAGGGGAAAGGAAGGAAGGAAGATTGAAGAGCAAACGAAGGAGATGGAGATGGAAGGAGATTGAAGGGGAATTGAAGGAGATGGACAAGGAAGGAGATTGAAGGGGAAGGAAAGAAGGAAGGAGATAGTGATTGAAAAGGAAGGGATGGAGATGGAGATGGAAGGAAGGAAGGAAGATTGAAGGGGAAAGGAAGGAGATGGAGAAGGAAGGAGATTGAAGGGAAAGGAAGGATATGGACAAGGAAGGAGATTGAAGGGGAAGGAAGGAAGGAAGGAGTGAGAGATTGAAGGGGAAGTGATGGAGATGGAAGGAAGGAAGATTGAAGGGGAAAGGAAGGAGATGGAGAAGGAAGGAGATTGAAGGGGAAGGAAGGAAGGAAGGAGAGAGATTGAAAGGGAAAGGATGGAGATGGAAGAAATGAAGGAAGATTTAAGGGGAAAGGAAGGAGACGGAGAAGGAAGGAGATTGAAGGGGAATTGAAGGAGATGGACAAGGAAGGAGATTGAAGGGGAAGGAAGGAAGGAAGGAAGATTGAAGGGGAAAGGAAGGAGATGGACAAGGAAGGAGATTGAAGGGGGAAGGAAGGAAGGAAGGAAGGAAGGAAGGAAGGAAGGAAGGAAGGAAGGAGAGAGATTGAAGGGGAAGGAATGGAGATGGAGAAGGAAGGAAGGAAGATTGAAGGGGAAAGGAAGGAGATGGACAAGGAAGGAGATTGAAGGAGGAAGGAAGGAAGGAAGGAGAGAGATTGAAAGGGAAGGGATGGAGATGGAAGAAATGAAGGAAGATTGAAGGGGAAAGGAAAGAGACGGAGAAGGAAGGAGATTGAAGGGGAATTGAAGGAGATGGACAAGGAAGGAGATTGAATGGGAAGGAAGGAAGGAAGGAAGATTGAAGGGGAAAGGAAGGAGATGGAGAAGGAAGGAGATTGAAGGGGAAAAGAAGGAGATGGAGAAGGAAGGAGATTAAAGGGGAAAGGAAGCAGATGGACAAGGAAGGAGATTGACGCGGAAGGAAGGAAGGAAGGAAGGAAGGAAGGAAGGAAGGAAGGAAGGAAGGAGAGAGAGATTGAAAAGGAAGGGACGGAGATGGAAATGGATGGAAGGAAGGAAGACTGAAGGGGAAATAAAGCAGATGGACAAGGAAGGAGATTGAAGGGGAAGGAAGGAATGATGGAAGATTGAAGGGGAAAGGAAGGAAGGAAGGAGAAAGAAATTGAAGGGGAATGGATGGAGATGGAGATGGAAGGAGATTGAAGGGGAAGGAAGGAAGGATGGAAGATTGAAGGGGAAAGGAAGGATGGAAGGAAGGGAGAAAGGAAGGAAAAGGAGATTGAAGGGGAAGGGATGGAGATAGAGATGGAAGGAAGGAAAGAAGATTGAAGGGGAAAGGAAGGAGATGGAGAAGGAAGGAGATTGAAGGGGAAGGAAAGAAGGAAGGAGAGAGAGATTGAAGGGGAAGGGATGGAGATGGAGAAGGAAGGAGATTGAAGGGGAAGGAAAGAAGGAAGGAGATAGTGATTGAAAAGGAAGGGATGGAGATGGAGATGGAAGGAAGGAAGGAAGATTGAAGGGGAAAGGAAGGAGATGGAGAAGGAAGGAGATTGAAGGGAAAGGAAGGATATGGACAAGGAAGGAGATTGAAGGGGAAGGAAGGAAGGAAGGAGAGAGAGATTGAAGGGGAAGTGATGGAGATGGAAGGAAGGAAGATTGAAGGGGAAAGGAAGGAGATGGAGAATGAAGGAGATTGAAAGAGAAAGGAAGGAAAGAAGGAAGGAAGATTGAAGGGGCAAGAAAGGAGATGGAGAAGAAAGGAGATTGAAGGGGAAGGAAGGAAGGAAGGCAGGCAGGAAGGAAGGAAGGCAGGAAGGAAGGAGAAAGATTGAAGGGGAAGGGATGGAGATGGAGATGTAAGGAAGGAAGGAAGGAAGATTGAAGGGGAAAAGAAGGAGATGGACAAGGAAGGAGATTGAAGGAGGAAGGAAGGAAGGAAGGAAGGAGAGATTGAAGGGGAAGGAATGGAGATGGAGATGGAAGGAAGGAAGGAAGATTGAAGGGGAAAGGAAGGAGATGGAGAAGGAAGGAGATTGAAGGGGAAGGAAGGAAGGAAGGAGAGAGATTGAAAGGGAAAGGATGGAGATGGAAGAAATGAAGGAAGATTTAAGGGGAAAGGAAGGAGACGGAGAAGGAAGGAGATTGAAGGGGAATTGAAGGAGATGGACAAGGAAGGAGATTGAAGGGGAAGGAAGGAAGGAAGGAAGATTGAAGGGGAAAGGAAGGAGATGGACAAGGAAGGAGATTGAAGGGGGAAGGAAGGAAGGAAGGAAGGAAGGAGAGATTGAAGGGGAAGGAATGGAGATGGAAGGAAGGAAGGAAGATTGAAGGGGAAAGGAAGGAGATGGAGAAGGAAGGAGATTGAAGGGGAAGGAAGGAAGGAAGGAGAGAGATTGAAAGGGAAGGGATGGAGATGGAAGAAATGAAGGAAGATTGAAGGGGAAAGGAAGGAGACGGAGAAGGAAGGAGATTGAAGGGGAATTGAAGGAGATGGACAAGGAAGGAGATTGAAGGGGAAGGAAGGAAGGAAGGAAGATTGAAGGGGAAAGGAAGGAGATGGACAAGGAAGGAGATTGAATGGGGAAGGAAGGAAGGAAGGAAGGAGAGATTGAAGGGGAAGGAATGGAGATGGAGATGGAAGGAAGGAAGGAAGATTGAAGGGGAAAGGAAGGAGATGGAGAAGGAAGGAGATTGAAGGGGAAGGAAGGAAGGAAGGAGAGAGATTGAAAGGGAAGGGATGGAGATGGAAGAAATGAAGGAAGATTGAAGGGGAAAGGAAGGAGACGGAGAAGGAAGGAGATTGAAGGGGAATTGAAGGAGATGGACAAGGAAGGAGATTGAAGGGGAAGGAAGGAAGGAAGGAAGATTGAAGGGGAAAGGAAGGAGATGGAGAAGGAAGGAGATTGAAGGGGAAAAGAAGGAGATGGAGAAGGAAGGAGATTAAAGGGGAAAGGAAGCAGATGGACAAGGAAGGAGATTGACGGGGAAGGAAGGAAGGAAGGAAGGAAGGAAGGAAGGAAGGAAGGAAGGAAGGAAGGAGAGAGAGATTGAAAAGGAAGGGACGGAGATGGAAATGGATGGAAGTAAGGAAGACTGAAGGGGAAATAAAGCAGATGGACAAGGAAGGAGATTGAAGGGGAAGGAAGGAAGGATGGAGAGATTGAAGGGGAAAGGAAGGAAGGAAGGAGAAAGAAATTGAAGGGGAATGGATGGAGATGGAGATGGAAGGAGATTGAAGGGGAAGGAAGGAAGGATGGAAGATTGAAGGGGAAAGGAAGGATGGAAGGAAGGGAGAAAGGAAGGAAAAGGAGATTGAAGGGGAAGGGATGGAGATAGAGATGGAAGGAAGGAAAGAAGATTGAAGGGGAAAGGAAGGAGATGGAGAAGGAAGGAGATTGAAGGGGAAAGAAGGAAGGAAGGAGAGAGAGATTGAAGGGGAAGGGATGGAGATGGAGAAGGAAGGAGATTGAAGGGGAAGGAAAGAAGGAAGGAGATAGTGATTGAAAAGGAAGGGATGGAGATGGAGATGGAAGGAAGGAAGGAAGATTGAAGGGGAAAGGAAGGAGATGGAGAAGGAAGGAGATTGAAGGGAAAGGAAGGATATGGACAAGGAAGGAGATTGAAGGGGAAGGAAGGAAGGAAGGAGAGAGAGATTGAAGGGGAAGTGATGGAGATGGAAGGAAGGAAGATTGAAGGGGAAAGGAAGGAGATGGAGAATGAAGGAGATTGAAAGAGAAAGGAAGGAAAGAAGGAAGGAAGATTGAAGGGGCAAGAAAGGAGATGGAGAAGAAAGGAGATTGAAGGGGAAGGAAGGAAGGAAGGAAGGCAGGAAGGAAGGAAGGCAGGCAGGAAGGAGAAAGATTGAAGGGGAAGGGATGGAGATGGAGATGTAAGGAAGGAAGGAAGGAAGATTGAAGGGGAAAGGAAGGAGATGGAGAAGGAAGGAAGATTGAAGGGGAAAGGAAGCAGATGGAGAAGGAAGGAGATTGAAGGGGAAGGGAAGAAAGGAAGGAGAGAGAGAGATTGAAGGGGAAGTGATGGAGATGGAAGGAAGGAAGATTGAAGGGGAAAGGAAGGAGATGGAGAATGAAGGAGATTGAAAGAGAAAGGAAGGAAAGAAGGAAGGAAGATTGAAGGGGAAAGAAAGGAGATGGAGAAGAAAGGAGATTGAAGGGGAAGGAAGGAAGGAAGGCAGGAAGGAAGGAAGGATGGAAGGAAGGGAGAAAGGAAGGAAAAGGAGATTGAAGGGGAAGGGATGGAGATAGAGATGGAAGGAAGGAAAGAAGATTGAAGGGGAAAGGAAGGAGATGGAGAAGGAAGGAGATTGAAAGGGAAGGAAAGAAGGAAGGAGAGAGAGATTGAAGGGGAAGGGATGGAGATGGAGAAGGAAGGAGATTGAAGGGGAAGGAAAGAAGGAAGGAGATAGTGATTGAAAAGGAAGGGATGGAGATGGAGATGGAAGGAAGGAAGGAGATTGAAGGGAAAGGAAGGATATGGACAAGGAAGGAGATTGAAGGGGAAGGAAGGAAGGAAGGAGAGAGAGAGAGAGATTGAAGGGGAAGTGATGGAGATGGAAGGAAGGAAGATTGAAGGGGCAAGGAAGGAGATGGAGAATGAAGGAGATTGAAAGAGAAAGGAAGGAAAGAAGGAAGGAAGATTGAAGGGGCAAGAAAGGAGATGGCGAAGAAAGGAGATTGAAGGGGAAGGAAGGAAGGAAGGCAGGAAGGAAGGAAGGAAGGCAGGAAGGAAGGAGAAAGATTGAAGGGGAAGGGATGGAGATGGAGATGTAAGGAAGGAAGGAAGGAAGATTGAAGGGGAAAGGAAGGAGATGGAGAAGGAAGGAAGATTGAAGGGGAAAGGAAGGAGATGGAGAAGGAAGGAGATTGAAGGGGAAGGGAAGAAAGGAAGGAGAGAGAGATTGAAGGGGAAGTGATGGAGATGGAACGAAGGAAGATTGAAGGGGAAAGGAAGGAGATGGAGAATGAAGGAGATTGAAAGAGAAAGGAAGGAAAGAAGGAAGGAAGATTGAAGGGGAAAGAAAGGAGATGGAGAAGAAAGGAGATTGAAGGGGAAGGAAGGAAGGAAGGCAGGAAGGAAGAAGGAAGGAAGGAAGGAGAGAGATTGAAAGGGAAGGGATGGAGATGGAAGAAATGAAGGAAGATTGAAGGGGAAAGGAAGGAGACGGAGAAGGAAGGAGATTGAAGGGGAATTGAGGAAGATGGACAAGGAAGGAGATTGAAGGGGAAGGAAGGAAGGAAGATTGAAGGGGAAAGGAAGGAGATGGAAAAGGAAGGAGATTGAAGGGGAAAAGAAGGAGATGGAGAAGGAAGGAGATTAAAGGAGAAAGGAAGGAGATGGACAAGGAAGGAGATTGACGGGGAAGGAAGGAAGGAAGGAAGGAAGGAAGGAAGGAAGGAGAGAGAGATTGAAAAGGAAGGGACGGAGATGGAAATGGATGGAAGGAAGGAAGACGGAAGGGGAAATAAAGCAGATGGACAAGGAAGGAGATTGAAGGGGAAGGAAGGAATGATGGAAGATTGAAGGGGAAAGGAAGGAAGGAAGGAGAAAGAAATTGAAGGGGAATGGATGGAGATGGAGATGGAAGGAGATTGAAGGGGAAGGAAGGAAGGAATGAAGATTGAAGGGGAAAGGAAGGATGGAAGGAAGGGAGAAAGGAAGGAAAAGGAGATTGAAGGGGAAGGGATGAAGATACAGATGGAAGGAAGGAAAGAAGATTGAAGGGGAAAGGAAGGAAGGAAGATTGAAGGGGAAAGAAAGGAGATGGAGAAGAAAGGAGATTGAAGGGGAAGGAAGGAAGGAAGGCAGGAAGGAAGGAAGGATGGAAGGAAGGGAGAAAGGAAGGAAAAGGAGATTGAAGGGGAAGGGATGGAGATAGAGATGGAAGGAAGGAAAGAAGATTGAAGGGGAAAGGAAGGAGATGGAGAAGGAAGGAGATTGAAAGGGAAGGAAAGAAGGAAGGAGAGAGAGATTGAAGGGGAAGGGATGGAGATGGAGAAGGAAGGAGATTGAAGGGGAAGGAAAGAAGGAAGGAGATAGTGATTGAAAAGGAAGGGATGGAGATGGAGATGGAAGGAAGGAAGGAAGATTGAAGGGGAAAGGAAGGAGATGGAGAAGGAAGGAGATTGAAGGGAAAGGAAGGATATGGACAAGGAAGGAGATTGAAGGGGAAGGAAGGAAGGAAGGAGAGAGAGAGAGAGATTGAAGGGGAAGTGATGGAGATGGAAGGAAGGAAGATTGAAGGGGAAAGGAAGGAGATGGAGAATGAAGGAGATTGAAAGAGAAAGGAAGGAAAGAAGGAAGGAAGATTGAAGGGGCAAGAAAGGAGATGGCGAAGAAAGGAGATTGAAGGGGAAGGAAGGAAGGAAGGCAGGAAGGAAGGAAGGAAGGCAGGAAGGAAGGAGAAAGATTGAAGGGGAAGGGATGGAGATGGAGATGTAAGGAAGGAAGGAAGGAAGATTGAAGGGGAAAGGAAGGAGATGGAGAAGGAAGGAAGATTGAAGGGGAAAGGAAGGAGATGGAGAAGGAAGGAGATTGAAGGGGAAGGGAAGAAAGGAAGGAGAGAGAGATTGAAGGGGAAGTGATGGAGATGGAACGAAGGAAGATTGAAGGGGAAAGGAAGGAGATGGAGAATGAAGGAGATTGAAAGAGAAAGGAAGGAAAGAAGGAAGGAAGATTGAAGGGGAAAGAAAGGAGATGGAGAAGAAAGGAGATTGAAGGGGAAGGAAGGAAGGAAGGCAGGAAGGAAGAAGGAAGGAAGGAAGGAGAGAGATTGAAAGGGAAGGGATGGAGATGGAAGAAATGAAGGAAGATTGAAGGAGAAAGGAAGGAGACGGAGAAGGAAGGAGATTGAAGGGGAATTGAAGAAGATGGACAAGGAAGGAGATTGAAGGGGAAGGAAGGAAGGAAGATTGAAGGGGAAAGGAAGGAGATGGAAAAGGAAGGAGATTGAAGGGGAAAAGAAGGAGATGGAGAAGGAAGGAGATTAAAGGAGAAAGGAAGGAGATGGACAAGGAAGGAGATTGACGGGGAAGGAAGGAAGGAAGGAAGGAAGGAAGGAAGGAAGGAAGGAAGGAAGGAGAGAGAGATTGAAAAGGAAGGGACGGAGATGGAAATGGATGGAAGGAAGGAAGACGGAAGGGGAAATAAAGCAGATGGACAAGGAAGGAGATTGAAGGGGAAGGAAGGAATGATGGAAGATTGAAGGGGAAAGGAAGGAAGGAAGGAGAAAGAAATTGAAGGGGAATGGATGGAGATGGAGATGGAAGGAGATTGAAGGGGAAGGAAGGAAGGAATGAAGATTGAAGGGGAAAGGAAGGATGGAAGGAAGGGAGAAAGGAAGGAAAAGGAGATTGAAGGGGAAGGGATGGAGATAGAGATGGAAGGAAGGAAAGAAGATTGAAGGGGAAAGGAAGGAAGGAAGATTGAAGAGCAAACGAAGGAGATGGAGATGGAAGGAGATTGAAGGGGAATTGAAGGAGATGGACAAGGAAGGAGATTGAAGGGGAAGGAAAGAAGGAAGGAGATAGTGATTGAAAAGGAAGGGATGGAGATGGAGATGGAAGGAAGGAAGGAAGATTGAAGGGGAAAGGAAGGAGATGGAGAAGGAAGGAGATTGAAGGGAAAGGAAGGATATGGACAAGGAAGGAGATTGAAGGGGAAGGAAGGAAGGAAGGAGTGAGAGATTGAAGGGGAAGTGATGGAGATGGAAGGAAGGAAGATTGAAGGGGAAAGGAAGGAGATGGAGAAGGAAGGAGATTGAAGGGGAAGGAAGGAAGGAAGGAGAGAGATTGAAAGGGAAAGGATGGAGATGGAAGAAATGAAGGAAGATTTAAGGGGAAAGGAAGGAGACGGAGAAGGAAGGAGATTGAAGGGGAAGGGAAGAAAGGAAGGAGAGAGAGAGATTGAAGGGGAAGTGATGGAGATGGAAGGAAGGAAGATTGAAGGGGAAAGGAAGGAGATGGAGAATGAAGGAGATTGAAAGAGAAAGGAAGGAAAGAAGGAAGGAAGATTGAAGGGGAAAGAAAGGAGATGGAGAAGAAAGGAGATTGAAGGGGAAGGAAGGAAGGAAGGCAGGAAGGAAGGAAGGATGGAAGGAAGGGAGAAAGGAAGGAAAAGGAGATTGAAGGGGAAGGGATGGAGATAGAGATGGAAGGAAGGAAAGAAGATTGAAGGGGAAAGGAAGGAGATGGAGAAGGAAGGAGATTGAAAGGGAAGGAAAGAAGGAAGGAGAGAGAGATTGAAGGGGAAGGGATGGAGATGGAGAAGGAAGGAGATTGAAGGGGAAGGAAAGAAGGAAGGAGATAGTGATTGAAAAGGAAGGGATGGAGATGGAGATGGAAGGAAGGAAGGAAGATTGAAGGGGAAAGGAAGGAGATGGAGAAGGAAGGAGATTGAAGGGAAAGGAAGGATATGGACAAGGAAGGAGATTGAAGGGGAAGGAAGGAAGGAAGGAGAGAGAGAGAGAGATTGAAGGGGAAGTGATGGAGATGGAAGGAAGGAAGATTGAAGGGGAAAGGAAGGAGATGGAGAATGAAGGAGATTGAAAGAGAAAGGAAGGAAAGAAGGAAGGAAGATTGAAGGGGCAAGAAAGGAGATGGCGAAGAAAGGAGATTGAAGGGGAAGGAAGGAAGGAAGGCAGGAAGGAAGGAAGGAAGGCAGGAAGGAAGGAGAAAGATTGAAGGGGAAGGGATGGAGATGGAGATGTAAGGAAGGAAGGAAGGAAGATTGAAGGGGAAAGGAAGGAGATGGAGAAGGAAGGAAGATTGAAGGGGAAAGGAAGGAGATGGAGAAGGAAGGAGATTGAAGGGGAAGGGAAAAAAGGAAGGAGAGAGAGATTGAAGGGGAAGTGATGGAGATGGAACGAAGGAAGATTGAAGGGGAAAGGAAGGAGATGGAGAATGAAGGAGATTGAAAGAGAAAGGAAGGAAAGAAGGAAGGAAGATTGAAGGGGAAAGAAAGGAGATGGAGAAGAAAGGAGATTGAAGGGGAAGGAAGGAAGGAAGGCAGGAAGGAAGAAGGAAGGAAGGAAGGAGAGAGATTGAAAGGGAAGGGATGGAGATGGAAGAAATGAAGGAAGATTGAAGGGGAAAGGAAGGAGACGGAGAAGGAAGGAGATTGAAGGGGAATTGAAGAAGATGGACAAGGAAGGAGATTGAAGGGGAAGGAAGGAAGGAAGATTGAAGGGGAAAGGAAGGAGATGGAAAAGGAAGGAGATTGAAGGGGAAAAGAAGGAGGTGGAGAAGGAAGGAGATTAAAGGAGAAAGGAAGGAGATGGACAAGGAAGGAGATTGACGGGGAAGGAAGGAAGGAAGGAAGGAAGGAAGGAAGGAAGGAAGGAAGGAAGGAGAGAGAGATTGAAAAGGAAGGGACGGAGATGGAAATGGATGGAAGGAAGGAAGACGGAAGGGGAAATAAAGCAGATGGACAAGGAAGGAGATTGAAGGGGAAGGAAGGAATGATGGAAGATTGAAGGGGAAAGGAAGGAAGGAAGGAGAAAGAAATTGAAGGGGAATGGATGGAGATGGAGATGGAAGGAGATTGAAGGGGAAGGAAGGAAGGAATGAAGATTGAAGGGGAAAGGAAGGATGGAAGGAAGGGAGAAAGGAAGGAAAAGGAGATTGAAGGGGAAGGGATGGAGATAGAGATGGAAGGAAGGAAAGAAGATTGAAGGGGAAAGGAAGGAAGGAAGATTGAAGAGCAAACGAAGGAGATGGAGATGGAAGGAGATTGAAGGGGAATTGAAGGAGATGGACAAGGAAGGAGATTGAAGGGGAAGGAAAGAAGGAAGGAGATAGTGATTGAAAAGGAAGGGATGGAGATGGAGATGGATGGAAGGAAGGAAGATTGAAGGGGAAAGGAAGGAGATTGAGAAGGAAGGAGATTGAAGGGAAAGGAAGGATATGGACAAGGAAGGAGATTGAAGGGGAAGGAAGGAAGGAAGGAGTGAGAGATTGAAGGGGAAGTGATGGAGATGGAAGGAAGGAAGATTGAAGGGGAAAGGAAGGAGATGGAGAATGAAGGAGATTGAAAGAGAAAGGAAGGAAAGAAGGAAGGAAGATTGAAGGGGCAAGAAAGGAGATGGAGAAGAAAGGAGATTGAAGGGGAAGGAAGGAAGGAAGGCAGGCAGGAAGGAAGGAAGGCAGGAAGGAAGGAGAAAGATTGAAGGGGAAGGGATGGAGATGGAGATGTAAGGAAGGAAGGAAGGAAGATTGAAGGGGAAAGGAAGGAGATGGAGAAGGAAGGAAGATTGAAGGGGAAAGGAAGGAGATGGAGAAGGAAGGAGATTGAAGGGGAAGGGAAGAAAGGAAGGAGAGAGAGAGATTGAAGGGGAAGTGATGGAGATGGAAGGAAGGAAGATTGAAGGGGAAAGGAAGGAGATGGAGAATGAAGGTGATTGAAAGAGAAAGGAAGGAAAGAAGGAAGGAAGATTGAAGGGGAAAGAAAGGAGATGGAGAAGAAAGGAGATTGAAGGGGAAGGAAGGAAGGAAGGAAGGCAGGAAGGAAGGAAGGAAGGAAGGAAGGAAGGAAGGAAGGAGAGAGATTGAAAGGGAAGGGATGGAGATGGAAGAAATGAAGGAAGATTGAAGGGGAAAGGAAGGAGACGGAGAAGGAAGGAGATTGAAGGGGAATTGAAGAAGATGGACAAGGAAGGAGATTGAAGGGGAAGGAAGGAAGGAAGATTGAAGGGGAAAGGAAGGAGATGGAAAAGGAAGGAGATTGAAGGGGAAAAGTAGGAGATGGAGAAGGAAGGAGATTAAAGGGGAAAGGAAGGAGATGGACAAGGAAGGAGATTGACGGGGAAGGAAGGAAGGAAGGAAGGAAGGAAGGAAGGAAGGAAGGAAGGAAGGAAGGAAGGAAGGAGAGAGAGATTGAAAAGGAAGGGACGGAGATGGAAATGGATGGAAGGAAGGAAGACTGAAGGGGAAATAAAGCAGATGGACAAGGAAGGAGATTGAAGGGGAAGGAAGGAATGATGGAAGATTGAAGGGGAAAGGAAGGAAGGAAGGAGAAAGAAATTGAAGGGGAATGGATGGAGATGGAGATGGAAGGAGATTGAAGGGGAAGGAAGGAAGGATGGAAGATTGAAGGGGAAAGGAAGGATGGAAGGAAGGGAGAAAGGAAGGAAAAGGAGATTGAAGGGGAAGGGATGAAGATACAGATGGAAGGAAGGAAAGAAGATTGAAGGGGAAAGGAAGGAAGGAAGATTGAAGGGGAAAGAAAGGAGATGGAGAAGAAAGGAGATTGAAGGGGAAGGAAGGAAGGAAGGCAGGAAGGAAGGAAGGATGGAAGGAAAGGAGAAAGGAAGGAAAAGGAGATTGAAGGGGAAGGGATGGAGATAGAGATGGAAGGAAGGAAAGAAGATTGAAGGGGAAAGGAAGGAGATGGAGAAGGAAGGAGATTGAAAGGGAAGGAAAGAAGGAAGGAGAGAGAGATTGAAGGGGAAGGGATGGAGATGGAGAAGGAAGGAGATTGAAGGGGAAGGAAAGAAGGAAGGAGATAGTGATTGAAAAGGAAGGGATGGAGATGGAGATGGAAGGAAGGAAGGAAGATTGAAGGGGAAAGGAAGGAGATGGAGAAGGAAGGAGATTGAAGGGAAAGGAAGGATATGGACAAGGAAGGAGATTGAAGGGGAAGGAAGGAAGGAAGGAGAGAGAGATTGAAGGGGAAGTGATGGAGATGGAAGGAAGGAAGATTGAAGGGGAAAGGAAGGAGATGGAGAATGAAGGAGATTGAAAGAGAAAGGAAGGAAAGAAGGAAGGAAGATTGAAGGGGAAAGAAAGGAGATGGAGAAGAAAGGAGATTGAAGGGGAAGGAAGGAAGGAAGGCAGGAAGGAAGGAAGGAAGGAAGGAAGGAAGGAAGGAAGGAAGGAAGGAAGGAGAGAGATTGAAAGGGAAGGGATGGAGATGGAAGAAATGAAGGAAGATTGAAGGGGAAAGGAAGGAGACGGAGAAGGAAGGAGATTGAAGGGGAATTGAAGAAGATGGACAAGGAAGGAGATTGAAGGGGAAGGAAGGAAGGAAGATTGAAGGGGAAAGGAAGGAGATGGAAAAGGAAGGAGATTGAAGGGGAAAAGTAGGAGATGGAGAAGGAAGGAGATTAAAGGGGAAAGGAAGGAGATGGACAAGGAAGGAGATTGACGGGGAAGGAAGGAAGGAAGGAAGGAAGGAAGGAAGGAGAGAGAGATTGAAAAGGAAGGGACGGAGATGGAAATGGATGGAAGGAAGGAAGACTGAAGGGGAAATAAAGCAGATGGACAAGGAAGGAGATTGAAGGGGAAGGAAGGAATGATGGAAGATTGAAGGGGAAAGGAAGGAAGGAAGGAGAAAGAAATTGAAGGGGAATGGATGGAGATGGAGATGGAAGGAGATTGAAGGGGAAGGAAGGAAGGATGGAAGATTGAAGGGGAAAGGAAGGATGGAAGGAAGGGAGAAAGGAAGGAAAAGGAGATTGAAGGGGAAGGGATGAAGATACAGATGGAAGGAAGGAAAGAAGATTGAAGGGGAAAGGAAGGAAGGAAGATTGAAGGGGAAAGAAAGGAGATGGAGAAGAAAGGAGATTGAAGGGGAAGGAAGGAAGGAAGGCAGGAAGGAAGGAAGGATGGAAGGAAGGGAGAAAGGAAGGAAAAGGAGATTGAAGGGGAAGGGATGGAGATAGAGATGGAAGGAAGGAAAGAAGATTGAAGGGGAAAGGAAGGAGATGGAGAAGGAAGGAGATTGAAAGGGAAGGAAAGAAGGAAGGAGAGAGAGATTGAAGGGGAAGGGATGGAGATGGAGAAGGAAGGAGATTGAAGGGGAAGGAAAGAAGGAAGGAGATAGTGATTGAAAAGGAAGGGATGGAGATGGAGATGGAAGGAAGGAAGGAAGATTGAAGGGGAAAGGAAGGAGATGGAGAAGGAAGGAGATTGAAGGGAAAGGAAGGATATGGACAAGGAAGGAGATTGAAGGGGAAGGAAGGAAGGAAGGAGAGAGAGATTGAAGGGGAAGTGATGGAGATGGAAGGAAGGAAGATTGAAGGGGAAAGGAAGGAGATGGAGAATGAAGGAGATTGAAAGAGAAAGGAAGGAAAGAAGGAAGGAAGATTGAAGGGGCAAGAAAGGAGATGGAGAAGAAAGGAGATTGAAAGGGAAGGAAGCAAGGAAGGCAGGAAGGAAGGAAGGAAGGCAGGAAGGAAGGAGAAAGATTGAAGGGGAAGGGATGGAGATGGAGATGTAAGGAAGGAAGGAAGGAAGATTGAAGGGGAAAGGAAGGAGATGGAGAAGGAAGGAAGATTGAAGGGGAAAGGAAGGAGATGGAGAAGGAAGGAGATTGAAGGGGAAGGGAAGAAAGGAAGGAGAGAGAGATTGAAGGGGAAGTGATGGAGATGGAACGAAGGAAGATTGAAGGGGAAAGGAAGGAGATGGAGAATGAAGGAGATTGAAAGAGAAAGGAAGGAAAGAAGGAAGGAAGATTGAAGGGGAAAGAAAGGAGATGGAGAAGAAAGGAGATTGAAGGGGAAGGAAGGAAGGAAGGCAGGAAGGAAGAAGGAAGGAAGGAAGGAGAGAGATTGAAAGGGAAGGGATGGAGATGGAAGAAATGAAGGAAGATTGAAGGGGAAAGGAAGGAGACGGAGAAGGAAGGAGATTGAAGGGGAATTGAAGAAGATGGACAAGGAAGGAGATTGAAGGGGAAGGAAGGAAGGAAGATTGAAGGGGAAAGGAAGGAGATGGAAAAGGAAGGAGATTGAAGGGGAAAAGAAGGAGATGGAGAAGGAAGGAGATTAAAGGGGAAAGGAAGGAGATGGACAAGGAAGGAGATTGACGGGGAAGGAAGGAAGGAAGGAAGGAAGGAAGGAAGGAAGGAAGGAAGGAAGGAGAGAGAGATTGAAAAGGAAGGGACGGAGATGGAAATGGATGGAAGGAAGGAAGACTGAAGGGGAAATAAAGCAGATGGACAAGGAAGGAGATTGAAGGGGAAGGAAGGAATGATGGAAGATTGAAGGGGAAAGGAAGGAAGGAAGGAGAAAGAAATTGAAGGGGAATGGATGGAGATGGAGATGGAAGGAGATTGAAGGGGAAGGAAGGAAGGAATGAAGATTGAAGGGGAAAGGAAGGATGGAAGGAAGGGAGAAAGGAAGGAAAAGGAGATTGAAGGGGAAGGGATGGAGATAGAGATGGAAGGAAGGAAAGAAGATTGAAGGGGAAAGGAAGGAAGGAAGATTGAAGAGCAAACGAAGGAGATGGAGATGGAAGGAGATTGAAGGGGAATTGAAGGAGATGGACAAGGAAGGAGATTGAAGGGGAAGGAAAGAAGGAAGGAGATAGTGATTGAAAAGGAAGGGATGGAGATGGAGATGGATGGAAGGAAGGAAGATTGAAGGGGAAAGGAAGGAGATTGAGAAGGAAGGAGACTGAAGGGAAAGGAAGGATATGGACAAGGAAGGAGATTGAAGGGGAAGGAAGGAAGGAAGGAGTGAGAGATTGAAGGGGAAGTGATGGAGATGGAAGGAAGGAAGATTGAAGGGGAAAGGAAGGAGATGGAGAATGAAGGAGATTGAAAGAGAAAGGAAGGAAAGAAGGAAGGAAGATTGAAGGGGCAAGAAAGGAGATGGAGAAGAAAGGAGATTGAAGGGGAAGGAAGGAAGGAAGGCAGGCAGGAAGGAAGGAAGGCAGGAAGGAAGGAGAAAGATTGAAGGGGAAGGGATGGAGATGGAGATGTAAGGAAGGAAGGAAGGAAGATTGAAGGGGAAAGGAAGGAGATGGAGAAGGAAGGAAGATTGAAGGGGAAAGGAAGGAGATGGAGAAGGAAGGAGATTGAAGGGGAAGGGAAGAAAGGAAGGAGAGAGAGAGATTGAAGGGGAAGTGATGGAGATGGAAGGAAGGAAGATTGAAGGGGAAAGGAAGGAGATGGAGAATGAAGGAGATTGAAAGAGAAAGGAAGGAAAGAAGGAAGGAAGATTGAAGGGGAAAGAAAGGAGATGGAGAAGAAAGGAGATTGAAGGGGAAGGAAGGAAGGAAGGCAGGAAGGAAGGAAGGAAGGAAGGAAGGAAGGAAGGAAGGAAGGAAGGAGAGAGATTGAAAGGGAAGGGATGGAGATGGAAGAAATGAAGGAAGATTGAAGGGGAAAGGAAGGAGACGGAGAAGGAAGGAGATTGAAGGGGAATTGAAGAAGATGGACAAGGAAGGAGATTGAAGGGGAAGGAAGGAAGGAAGATTGAAGGGGAAAGGAAGGAGATGGAAAAGGAAGGAGATTGAAGGGGAAAAGTAGGAGATGGAGAAGGAAGGAGATTAAAGGTGAAAGGAAGGAGATGGACAAGGAAGGAGATTGACGGGGAAGGAAGGAAGGAAGGAAGGAAGAAAGGAAGGAAGGAGAGAGAGATTGAAAAGGAAGGGACGGAGATGGAAATGGATGGAAGGAAGGAAGACTGAAGGGGAAATAAAGCAGATGGACAAGGAAGGAGATTGAAGGGGAAGGAAGGAATGATGGAAGATTGAAGGGGAAAGGAAGGAAGGAAGGAGAAAGAAATTGAAGGGGAATGGATGGAGATGGAGATGGAAGGAGATTGAAGGGGAAGGAAGGAAGGATGGAAGATTGAAGGGGAAAGGAAGGATGGAAGGAAGGGAGAAAGGAAGGAAAAGGAGATTGAAGGGGAAGGGATGAAGATACAGATGGAAGGAAGGAAAGAAGATTGAAGGGGAAAGGAAGGAAGGAAGATTGAAGGGGAAAGAAAGGAGATGGAGAAGAAAGGAGATTGAAGGGGAAGGAAGGAAGGAAGGCAGGAAGGAAGGAAGGATGGAAGGAAGGGAGAAAGGAAGGAAAAGGAGATTGAAGGGGAAGGGATGGAGATAGAGATGGAAGGAAGGAAAGAAGATTGAAGGGGAAAGGAAGGAGATGGAGAAGGAAGGAGATTGAAAGGGAAGGAAAGAAGGAAGGAGAGAGAGATTGAAGGGGAAGGGATGGAGATGGAGAAGGAAGGAGATTGAAGGGGAAGGAAAGAAGGAAGGAGATAGTGATTGAAAAGGAAGGGATGGAGATGGAGATGGAAGGAAGGAAGGAAGATTGAAGGGGAAAGGAAGGAGATGGAGAAGGAAGGAGATTGAAGGGAAAGGAAGGATATGGACAAGGAAGGAGATTGAAGGGGAAGGAAGGAAGGAAGGAGAGAGAGATTGAAGGGGAAGTGATGGAGATGGAAGGAAGGAAGATTGAAGGGGAAAGGAAGGAGATGGAGAATGAAGGAGATTGAAAGAGAAAGGAAGGAAAGAAGGAAGGAAGATTGAAGGGGAAAGAAAGGAGATGGAGAAGAAAGGAGATTGAAGGGGAAGGAAGGAAGGAAGGAAGGAAGGAAGGAAGGAAGGAAGGAAGGAAGGAAGGAAGGAAGGAAGGAAGGAAGGAGAGAGATTGAAAGGGAAGGGATGGAGATGGAAGAAATGAAGGAAGATTGAAGGGGAAAGGAAGGAGACGGAGAAGGAAGGAGATTGAAGGGGAAGGAAGGAAGGAAGGCAGGAAGGAAGAAGGAAGGAAGGAAGGAGAGAGATTGAAAGGGAAGGGATGGAGATGGAAGAAATGAAGGAAGATTGAAGGGGAAAGGAAGGAGACGGAGAAGGAAGGAGATTGAAGGGGAAGGAAGGAAGGAAGGCAGGAAGGAAGAAGGAAGGAAGGAAGGAGAGAGATTGAAAGGGAAGGGATGGAGATGGAAGAAATGAAGGAAGATTGAAGGGGAAAGGAAGGAGACGGAGAAGGAAGGAGATTGAAGGGGAATTGAGGAAGATGGACAAGGAAGGAGATTGAAGGGGAAGGAAGGAAGGAAGATTGAAGGGGAAAGGAAGGAGATGGAAAAGGAAGGAGATTGAAGGGGAAAAGAAGGAGATGGAGAAGGAAGGAGATTAAAGGAGAAAGGAAGGAGATGGACAAGGAAGGAGATTGACGGGGAAGGAAGGAAGGAAGGAAGGAAGGAAGGAAGGAAGGAGAGAGAGATTGAAAAGGAAGGGACGGAGATGGAAATGGATGGAAGGAAGGAAGACGGAAGGGGAAATAAAGCAGATGGACAAGGAAGGAGATTGAAGGGGAAGGAAGGAATGATGGAAGATTGAAGGGGAAAGGAAGGAAGGAAGGAGAAAGAAATTGAAGGGGAATGGATGGAGATGGAGATGGAAGGAGATTGAAGGGGAAGGAAGGAAGGAATGAAGATTGAAGGGGAAAGGAAGGATGGAAGGAAGGGAGAAAGGAAGGAAAAGGAGATTGAAGGGGAAGGGATGGAGATAGAGATGGAAGGAAGGAAAGAAGATTGAAGGGGAAAGGAAGGAGATGGAGAAGGAAGGAGATTGAAAGGGAAGGAAAGAAGGAAGGAGAGAGAGATTGAAGGGGAAGGGATGGAGATGGAGAAGGAAGGAGATTGAAGGGGAAGGAAAGAAGGAAGGAGATAGTGATTGAAAAGGAAGGGATGGAGATGGAGATGGAAGGAAGGAAGGAAGGCAGGAAGGAAGGAAGGAAGGCAGGAAGGAAGGAGAAAGATTGAAGGGGAAGGGATGGAGATGGAGATGTAAGGAAGGAAGGAAGGAAGATTGAAGGGGAAAGGAAGGAGATGGAGAAGGAAGGAAGATTGAAGGGGAAAGGAAGGAGATGGAGAAGGAAGGAGATTGAAGGGGAAGGGAAGAAAGGAAGGAGAGAGAGATTGAAGGGGAAGTGATGGAGATGGAACGAAGGAAGATTGAAGGGGAAAGGAAGGAGATGGAGAATGAAGGAGATTGAAAGAGAAAGGAAGGAAAGAAGGAAGGAAGATTGAAGGGGAAAGAAAGGAGATGGAGAAGAAAGGAGATTGAAGGGGAAGGAAGGAAGGAAGGCAGGAAGGAAGAAGGAAGGAAGGAAGGAGAGAGATTGAAAGGGAAGGGATGGAGATGGAAGAAATGAAGGAAGATTGAAGGGGAAAGGAAGGAGACGGAGAAGGAAGGAGATTGAAGGGGAATTGAAGAAGATGGACAAGGAAGGAGATTGAAGGGGAAGGAAGGAAGGAAGATTGAAGGGGAAAGGAAGGAGATGGAAAAGGAAGGAGATTGAAGGGGAAAAGAAGGAGATGGAGAAGGAAGGAGATTAAAGGAGAAAGGAAGGAGATGGACAAGGAAGGAGATTGACGGGGAAGGAAGGAAGGAAGGAAGGAAGGAAGGAAGGAAGGAGAGAGAGATTGAAAAGGAAGGGACGGAGATGGAAATGGATGGAAGGAAGGAAGACGGAAGGGGAAATAAAGCAGATGGACAAGGAAGGAGATTGAAGGGGAAGGAAGGAATGATGGAAGATTGAAGGGGAAAGGAAGGAAGGAAGGAGAAAGAAATTGAAGGGGAATGGATGGAGATGGAGATGGAAGGAGATTGAAGGGGAAGGAAGGAAGGAATGAAGATTGAAGGGGAAAGGAAGGATGGAAGGAAGGGAGAAAGGAAGGAAAAGGAGATTGAAGGGGAAGGGATGGAGATAGAGATGGAAGGAAGGAAAGAAGATTGAAGGGGAAAGGAAGGAAGGAAGATTGAAGAGCAAACGAAGGAGATGGAGATGGAAGGAGATTGAAGGGGAATTGAAGGAGATGGACAAGGAAGGAGATTGAAGGGGAAGGAAAGAAGGAAGGAGATAGTGATTGAAAAGGAAGGGATGGAGATGGAGATGGAAGGAAGGAAGGAAGATTGAAGGGGAAAGGAAGGAGATGGAGAAGGAAGGAGATTGAAGGGAAAGGAAGGATATGGACAAGGAAGGAGATTGAAGGGGAAGGAAGGAAGGAAGGAGTGAGAGATTGAAGGGGAAGTGATGGAGATGGAAGGAAGGAAGATTGAAGGGGAAAGGAAGGAGATGGAGAAGGAAGGAGATTGAAGGGGAAGGAAGGAAGGAAGGAGAGAGATTGAAAGGGAAAGGATGGAGATGGAAGAAATGAAGGAAGATTTAAGGGGAAAGGAAGGAGACGGAGAAGGAAGGAGATTGAAGGGGAAGGGAAGAAAGGAAGGAGAGAGAGAGATTGAAGGGGAAGTGATGGAGATGGAAGGAAGGAAGATTGAAGGGGAAAGGAAGGAGATGGAGAATGAAGGAGATTGAAAGAGAAAGGAAGGAAAGAAGGAAGGAAGATTGAAGGGGAAAGAAAGGAGATGGAGAAGAAAGGAGATTGAAGGGGAAGGAAGGAAGGAAGGCAGGAAGGAAGGAAGGATGGAAGGAAGGGAGAAAGGAAGGAAAAGGAGATTGAAGGGGAAGGGATGGAGATAGAGATGGAAGGAAGGAAAGAAGATTGAAGGGGAAAGGAAGGAGATGGAGAAGGAAGGAGATTGAAAGGGAAGGAAAGAAGGAAGGAGAGAGAGATTGAAGGGGAAGGGATGGAGATGGAGAAGGAAGGAGATTGAAGGGGAAGGAAAGAAGGAAGGAGATAGTGATTGAAAAGGAAGGGATGGAGATGGAGATGGAAGGAAGGAAGGAAGATTGAAGGGGAAAGGAAGGAGATGGAGAAGGAAGGAGATTGAAGGGAAAGGAAGGATATGGACAAGGAAGGAGATTGAAGGGGAAGGAAGGAAGGAAGGAGAGAGAGAGAGAGATTGAAGGGGAAGTGATGGAGATGGAAGGAAGGAAGATTGAAGGGGAAAGGAAGGAGATGGAGAATGAAGGAGATTGAAAGAGAAAGGAAGGAAAGAAGGAAGGAAGATTGAAGGGGCAAGAAAGGAGATGGCGAAGAAAGGAGATTGAAGGGGAAGGAAGGAAGGAAGGCAGGAAGGAAGGAAGGAAGGCAGGAAGGAAGGAGAAAGATTGAAGGGGAAGGGATGGAGATGGAGATGTAAGGAAGGAAGGAAGGAAGATTGAAGGGGAAAGGAAGGAGATGGAGAAGGAAGGAAGATTGAAGGGGAAAGGAAGGAGATGGAGAAGGAAGGAGATTGAAGGGGAAGGGAAGAAAGGAAGGAGAGAGAGATTGAAGGGGAAGTGATGGAGATGGAACGAAGGAAGATTGAAGGGGAAAGGAAGGAGATGGAGAATGAAGGAGATTGAAAGAGAAAGGAAGGAAAGAAGGAAGGAAGATTGAAGGGGAAAGAAAGGAGATGGAGAAGAAAGGAGATTGAAGGGGAAGGAAGGAAGGAAGGCAGGAAGGAAGAAGGAAGGAAGGAAGGAGAGAGATTGAAAGGGAAGGGATGGAGATGGAAGAAATGAAGGAAGATTGAAGGGGAAAGGAAGGAGACGGAGAAGGAAGGAGATTGAAGGGGAATTGAAGAAGATGGACAAGGAAGGAGATTGAAGGGGAAGGAAGGAAGGAAGATTGAAGGGGAAAGGAAGGAGATGGAAAAGGAAGGAGATTGAAGGGGAAAAGAAGGAGGTGGAGAAGGAAGGAGATTAAAGGAGAAAGGAAGGAGATGGACAAGGAAGGAGATTGACGGGGAAGGAAGGAAGGAAGGAAGGAAGGAAGGAAGGAAGGAAGGAAGGAGAGAGAGATTGAAAAGGAAGGGACGGAGATGGAAATGGATGGAAGGAAGGAAGACGGAAGGGGAAATAAAGCAGATGGACAAGGAAGGAGATTGAAGGGGAAGGAAGGAATGATGGAAGATTGAAGGGGAAAGGAAGGAAGGAAGGAGAAAGAAATTGAAGGGGAATGGATGGAGATGGAGATGGAAGGAGATTGAAGGGGAAGGAAGGAAGGAATGAAGATTGAAGGGGAAAGGAAGGATGGAAGGAAGGGAGAAAGGAAGGAAAAGGAGATTGAAGGGGAAGGGATGGAGATAGAGATGGAAGGAAGGAAAGAAGATTGAAGGGGAAAGGAAGGAAGGAAGATTGAAGAGCAAACGAAGGAGATGGAGATGGAAGGAGATTGAAGGGGAATTGAAGGAGATGGACAAGGAAGGAGATTGAAGGGGAAGGAAAGAAGGAAGGAGATAGTGATTGAAAAGGAAGGGATGGAGATGGAGATGGATGGAAGGAAGGAAGATTGAAGGGGAAAGGAAGGAGATTGAGAAGGAAGGAGATTGAAGGGAAAGGAAGGATATGGACAAGGAAGGAGATTGAAGGGGAAGGAAGGAAGGAAGGAGTGAGAGATTGAAGGGGAAGTGATGGAGATGGAAGGAAGGAAGATTGAAGGGGAAAGGAAGGAGATGGAGAATGAAGGAGATTGAAAGAGAAAGGAAGGAAAGAAGGAAGGAAGATTGAAGGGGCAAGAAAGGAGATGGAGAAGAAAGGAGATTGAAGGGGAAGGAAGGAAGGAAGGCAGGCAGGAAGGAAGGAAGGCAGGAAGGAAGGAGAAAGATTGAAGGGGAAGGGATGGAGATGGAGATGTAAGGAAGGAAGGAAGGAAGATTGAAGGGGAAAGGAAGGAGATGGAGAAGGAAGGAAGATTGAAGGGGAAAGGAAGGAGATGGAGAAGGAAGGAGATTGAAGGGGAAGGGAAGAAAGGAAGGAGAGAGAGAGATTGAAGGGGAAGTGATGGAGATGGAAGGAAGGAAGATTGAAGGGGAAAGGAAGGAGATGGAGAATGAAGGTGATTGAAAGAGAAAGGAAGGAAAGAAGGAAGGAAGATTGAAGGGGAAAGAAAGGAGATGGAGAAGAAAGGAGATTGAAGGGGAAGGAAGGAAGGAAGGCAGGAAGGAAGGAAGGAAGGAAGGAAGGAAGGAAGGAGAGAGATTGAAAGGGAAGGGATGGAGATGGAAGAAATGAAGGAAGATTGAAGGGGAAAGGAAGGAGACGGAGAAGGAAGGAGATTGAAGGGGAATTGAAGAAGATGGACAAGGAAGGAGATTGAAGGGGAAGGAAGGAAGGAAGATTGAAGGGGAAAGGAAGGAGATGGAAAAGGAAGGAGATTGAAGGGGAAAAGTAGGAGATGGAGAAGGAAGGAGATTAAAGGGGAAAGGAAGGAGATGGACAAGGAAGGAGATTGACGGGGAAGGAAGGAAGGAAGGAAGGAAGGAAGGAAGGAAGGAAGGAAGGAAGGAAGGAAGGAAGGAAGGAGAGAGACATTGAAAAGGAAGGGACGGAGATGGAAATGGATGGAAGGAAGGAAGACTGAAGGGGAAATAAAGCAGATGGACAAGGAAGGAGATTGAAGGGGAAGGAAGGAATGATGGAAGATTGAAGGGGAAAGGAAGGAAGGAAGGAGAAAGAAATTGAAGGGGAATGGATGGAGATGGAGATGGAAGGAGATTGAAGGGGAAGGAAGGAAGGATGGAAGATTGAAGGGGAAAGGAAGGATGGAAGGAAGGGAGAAAGGAAGGAAAAGGAGATTGAAGGGGAAGGGATGAAGATACAGATGGAAGGAAGGAAAGAAGATTGAAGGGGAAAGGAAGGAAGGAAGATTGAAGGGGAAAGAAAGGAGATGGAGAAGAAAGGAGATTGAAGGGGAAGGAAGGAAGGAAGGCAGGAAGGAAGGAAGGATGGAAGGAAAGGAGAAAGGAAGGAAAAGGAGATTGAAGGGGAAGGGATGGAGATAGAGATGGAAGGAAGGAAAGAAGATTGAAGGGGAAAGGAAGGAGATGGAGAAGGAAGGAGATTGAAAGGGAAGGAAAGAAGGAAGGAGAGAGAGATTGAAGGGGAAGGGATGGAGATGGAGAAGGAAGGAGATTGAAGGGGAAGGAAAGAAGGAAGGAGATAGTGATTGAAAAGGAAGGGATGGAGATGGAGATGGAAGGAAGGAAGGAAGATTGAAGGGGAAAGGAAGGAGATGGAGAAGGAAGGAGATTGAAGGGAAAGGAAGGATATGGACAAGGAAGGAGATTGAAGGGGAAGGAAGGAAGGAAGGAGAGAGAGATTGAAGGGGAAGTGATGGAGATGGAAGGAAGGAAGATTGAAGGGGAAAGGAAGGAGATGGAGAATGAAGGAGATTGAAAGAGAAAGGAAGGAAAGAAGGAAGGAAGATTGAAGGGGAAAGAAAGGAGATGGAGAAGAAAGGAGATTGAAGGGGAAGGAAGGAAGGAAGGCAGGAAGGAAGGAAGGAAGGAAGGAAGGAAGGAAGGAAGGAAGGAAGGAAGGAAGGAAGGAAGGAGAGAGATTGAAAGGGAAGGGATGGAGATGGAAGAAATGAAGGAAGATTGAAGGGGAAAGGAAGGAGACGGAGAAGGAAGGAGATTGAAGGGGAATTGAAGAAGATGGACAAGGAAGGAGATTGAAGGGGAAGGAAGGAAGGAAGATTGAAGGGGAAAGGAAGGAGATGGAAAAGGAAGGAGATTGAAGGGGAAAAGTAGGAGATGGAGAAGGAAGGAGATTAAAGGGGAAAGGAAGGAGATGGACAAGGAAGGAGATTGACGGGGAAGGAAGGAAGGAAGGAAGGAAGGAAGGAAGGAGAGAGAGATTGAAAAGGAAGGGACGGAGATGGAAATGGATGGAAGGAAGGAAGACTGAAGGGGAAATAAAGCAGATGGACAAGGAAGGAGATTGAAGGGGAAGGAAGGAATGATGGAAGATTGAAGGGGAAAGGAAGGAAGGAAGGAGAAAGAAATTGAAGGGGAATGGATGGAGATGGAGATGGAAGGAGATTGAAGGGGAAGGAAGGAAGGATGGAAGATTGAAGGGGAAATGAAGGATGGAAGGAAGGGAGAAAGGAAGGAAAAGGAGATTGAAGGGGAAGGGATGAAGATACAGATGGAAGGAAGGAAAGAAGATTGAAGGGGAAAGGAAGGAAGGAAGATTGAAGGGGAAAGAAAGGAGATGGAGAAGAAAGGAGATTGAAGGGGAAGGAAGGAAGGAAGGCAGGAAGGAAGGAAGGATGGAAGGAAGGGAGAAAGGAAGGAAAAGGAGATTGAAGGGGAAGGGATGGAGATAGAGATGGAAGGAAGGAAAGAAGATTGAAGGGGAAAGGAAGGAGATGGAGAAGGAAGGAGATTGAAAGGGAAGGAAAGAAGGAAGGAGAGAGAGATTGAAGGGGAAGGGATGGAGATGGAGAAGGAAGGAGATTGAAGGGGAAGGAAAGAAGGAAGGAGATAGTGATTGAAAAGGAAGGGATGGAGATGGAGATGGAAGGAAGGAAGGAAGATTGAAGGGGAAAGGAAGGAGATGGAGAAGGAAGGAGATTGAAGGGAAAGGAAGGATATGGACAAGGAAGGAGATTGAAGGGGAAGGAAGGAAGGAAGGAGAGAGAGATTGAAGGGGAAGTGATGGAGATGGAAGGAAGGAAGATTGAAGGGGAAAGGAAGGAGATGGAGAATGAAGGAGATTGAAAGAGAAAGGAAGGAAAGAAGGAAGGAAGATTGAAGGGGCAAGAAAGGAGATGGAGAAGAAAGGAGATTGAAAGGGAAGGAAGCAAGGAAGGCAGGAAGGAAGGAAGGAAGGCAGGAAGGAAGGAGAAAGATTGAAGGGGAAGGGATGGAGATGGAGATGTAAGGAAGGAAGGAAGGAAGATTGAAGGGGAAAGGAAGGAGATGGAGAAGGAAGGAAGATTGAAGGGGAAAGGAAGGAGATGGAGAAGGAAGGAGATTGAAGGGGAAGGGAAGAAAGGAAGGAGAGAGAGATTGAAGGGGAAGTGATGGAGATGGAACGAAGGAAGATTGAAGGGGAAAGGAAGGAGATGGAGAATGAAGGAGATTGAAAGAGAAAGGAAGGAAAGAAGGAAGGAAGATTGAAGGGGAAAGAAAGGAGATGGAGAAGAAAGGAGATTGAAGGGGAAGGAAGGAAGGAAGGCAGGAAGGAAGAAGGAAGGAAGGAAGGAGAGAGATTGAAAGGGAAGGGATGGAGATGGAAGAAATGAAGGAAGATTGAAGGGGAAAGGAAGGAGACGGAGAAGGAAGGAGATTGAAGGGGAATTGAAGAAGATGGACAAGGAAGGAGATTGAAGGGGAAGGAAGGAAGGAAGATTGAAGGGGAAAGGAAGGAGATGGAAAAGGAAGGAGATTGAAGGGGAAAAGAAGGAGATGGAGAAGGAAGGAGATTAAAGGGGAAAGGAAGGAGATGGACAAGGAAGGAGATTGACGGGGAAGGAAGGAAGGAAGGAAGGAAGGAAGGAAGGAAGGAAGGAAGGAAGGAGAGAGAGATTGAAAAGGAAGGGACGGAGATGGAAATGGATGGAAGGAAGGAAGACTGAAGGGGAAATAAAGCAGATGGACAAGGAAGGAGATTGAAGGGGAAGGAAGGAATGATGGAAGATTGAAGGGGAAAGGAAGGAAGGAAGGAGAAAGAAATTGAAGGGGAATGGATGGAGATGGAGATGGAAGGAGATTGAAGGGGAAGGAAGGAAGGAATGAAGATTGAAGGGGAAAGGAAGGATGGAAGGAAGGGAGAAAGGAAGGAAAAGGAGATTGAAGGGGAAGGGATGGAGATAGAGATGGAAGGAAGGAAAGAAGATTGAAGGGGAAAGGAAGGAAGGAAGATTGAAGAGCAAACGAAGGAGATGGAGATGGAAGGAGATTGAAGGGGAATTGAAGGAGATGGACAAGGAAGGAGATTGAAGGGGAAGGAAAGAAGGAAGGAGATAGTGATTGAAAAGGAAGGGATGGAGATGGAGATGGATGGAAGGAAGGAAGATTGAAGGGGAAAGGAAGGAGATTGAGAAGGAAGGAGACTGAAGGGAAAGGAAGGATATGGACAAGGAAGGAGATTGAAGGGGAAGGAAGGAAGGAAGGAGTGAGAGATTGAAGGGGAAGTGATGGAGATGGAACGAAGGAAGATTGAAGGGGAAAGGAAGGAGATGGAGAATGAAGGAGATTGAAAGAGAAAGGAAGGAAAGAAGGAAGGAAGATTGAAGGGGAAAGAAAGGAGATGGAGAAGAAAGGAGATTGAAGGGGAAGGAAGGAAGGAAGGCAGGAAGGAAGAAGGAAGGAAGGAAGGAGAGAGATTGAAAGGGAAGGGATGGAGATGGAAGAAATGAAGGAAGATTGAAGGGGAAAGGAAGGAGACGGAGAAGGAAGGAGATTGAAGGGGAATTGAAGAAGATGGACAAGGAAGGAGATTGAAGGGGAAGGAAGGAAGGAAGATTGAAGGGGAAAGGAAGGAGATGGAAAAGGAAGGAGATTGAAGGGGAAAAGAAGGAGATGGAGAAGGAAGGAGATTAAAGGGGAAAGGAAGGAGATGGACAAGGAAGGAGATTGACGGGGAAGGAAGGAAGGAAGGAAGGAAGGAAGGAAGGAAGGAAGGAAGGAAGGAGAGAGAGATTGAAAAGGAAGGGACGGAGATGGAAATGGATGGAAGGAAGGAAGACTGAAGGGGAAATAAAGCAGATGGACAAGGAAGGAGATTGAAGGGGAAGGAAGGAATGATGGAAGATTGAAGGGGAAAGGAAGGAAGGAAGGAGAAAGAAATTGAAGGGGAATGGATGGAGATGGAGATGGAAGGAGATTGAAGGGGAAGGAAGGAAGGAATGAAGATTGAAGGGGAAAGGAAGGATGGAAGGAAGGGAGAAAGGAAGGAAAAGGAGATTGAAGGGGAAGGGATGGAGATAGAGATGGAAGGAAGGAAAGAAGATTGAAGGGGAAAGGAAGGAAGGAAGATTGAAGAGCAAACGAAGGAGATGGAGATGGAAGGAGATTGAAGGGGAATTGAAGGAGATGGACAAGGAAGGAGATTGAAGGGGAAGGAAAGAAGGAAGGAGATAGTGATTGAAAAGGAAGGGATGGAGATGGAGATGGATGGAAGGAAGGAAGATTGAAGGGGAAAGGAAGGAGATTGAGAAGGAAGGAGACTGAAGGGAAAGGAAGGATATGGACAAGGAAGGAGATTGAAGGGAAAGGAAGGAAGGAAGGAGTGAGAGATTGAAGGGGAAGTGATGGAGATGGAAGGAAGGAAGATTGAAGGGGAAAGGAAGGAGATGGAGAATGAAGGAGATTGAAAGAGAAAGGAAGGAAAGAAGGAAGGAAGATTGAAGGGGCAAGAAAGGAGATGGAGAAGAAAGGAGATTGAAGGGGAAGGAAGGAAGGAAGGCAGGCAGGAAGGAAGGAAGGCAGGAAGGAAGGAGAAAGATTGAAGGGGAAGGGATGGAGATGGAGATGTAAGGAAGGAAGGAAGGAAGATTGAAGGGGAAAGGAAGGAGATGGAGAAGGAAGGAAGATTGAAGGGGAAAGGAAGGAGATGGAGAAGGAAGGAGATTGAAGGGGAAGGGAAGAAAGGAAGGAGAGAGAGAGATTGAAGGGGAAGTGATGGAGATGGAAGGAAGGAAGATTGAAGGGGAAAGGAAGGAGATGGAGAATGAAGGAGATTGAAAGAGAAAGGAAGGAAAGAAGGAAGGAAGATTGAAGGGGAAAGAAAGGAGATGGAGAAGAAAGGAGATTGAAGGGGAAGGAAGGAAGGAAGGCAGGAAGGAAGGAAGGAAGGAAGGAAGGAAGGAAGGAAGGAAGGAAGGAGAGAGATTGAAAGGGAAGGGATGGAGATGGAAGAAATGAAGGAAGATTGAAGGGGAAAGGAAGGAGACGGAGAAGGAAGGAGATTGAAGGGGAATTGAAGAAGATGGACAAGGAAGGAGATTGAAGGGGAAGGAAGGAAGGAAGATTGAAGGGGAAAGGAAGGAGATGGAAAAGGAAGGAGATTGAAGGGGAAAAGTAGGAGATGGAGAAGGAAGGAGATTAAAGGTGAAAGGAAGGAGATGGACAAGGAAGGAGATTGACGGGGAAGGAAGGAAGGAAGGAAGGAAGAAAGGAAGGAAGGAGAGAGAGATTGAAAAGGAAGGGACGGAGATGGAAATGGATGGAAGGAAGGAAGACTGAAGGGGAAATAAAGCAGATGGACAAGGAAGGAGATTGAAGGGGAAGGAAGGAATGATGGAAGATTGAAGGGGAAAGGAAGGAAGGAAGGAGAAAGAAATTGAAGGGGAATGGATGGAGATGGAGATGGAAGGAGATTGAAGGGGAAGGAAGGAAGGATGGAAGATTGAAGGGGAAAGGAAGGATGGAAGGAAGGGAGAAAGGAAGGAAAAGGAGATTGAAGGGGAAGGGATGAAGATACAGATGGAAGGAAGGAAAGAAGATTGAAGGGGAAAGGAAGGAAGGAAGATTGAAGGGGAAAGAAAGGAGATGGAGAAGAAAGGAGATTGAAGGGGAAGGAAGGAAGGAAGGCAGGAAGGAAGGAAGGATGGAAGGAAGGGAGAAAGGAAGGAAAAGGAGATTGAAGGGGAAGGGATGGAGATAGAGATGGAAGGAAGGAAAGAAGATTGAAGGGGAAAGGAAGGAGATGGAGAAGGAAGGAGATTGAAAGGGAAGGAAAGAAGGAAGGAGAGAGAGATTGAAGGGGAAGGGATGGAGATGGAGAAGGAAGGAGATTGAAGGGGAAGGAAAGAAGGAAGGAGATAGTGATTGAAAAGGAAGGGATGGAGATGGAGATGGAAGGAAGGAAGGAAGATTGAAGGGGAAAGGAAGGAGATGGAGAAGGAAGGAGATTGAAGGGAAAGGAAGGATATGGACAAGGAAGGAGATTGAAGGGGAAGGAAGGAAGGAAGGAGAGAGAGATTGAAGGGGAAGTGATGGAGATGGAAGGAAGGAAGATTGAAGGGGAAAGGAAGGAGATGGAGAATGAAGGAGATTGAAAGAGAAAGGAAGGAAAGAAGGAAGGAAGATTGAAGGGGAAAGAAAGGAGATGGAGAAGAAAGGAGATTGAAGGGGAAGGAAGGAAGGAAGGAAGGAAGGAAGGAAGGAAGGAAGGAAGGAAGGAAGGAAGGAAGGAAGGAGAGAGATTGAAAGGGAAGGGATGGAGATGGAAGAAATGAAGGAAGATTGAAGGGGAAAGGAAGGAGACGGAGAAGGAAGGAGATTGAAGGGGAATTGAAGAAGATGGACAAGGAAGGGAGATTGAAGGGGAAGGAAGGAAGGAAGATTGAAGGGGAAAGGAAGGAGATGGAAAAGGAAGGAGATTGAAGGGGAAAAGTAGGAGATGGAGAAGGAAGGAGATTAAAGGGGAAAGGAAGGAGATGGACAAGGAAGGAGATTGACGGGGAAGGAAGGAAGGAAGGAAGGAAGGAAGGAAGGAAGGAAGGAAGGAAGGAGAGAGAGATTGAAAAGGAAGGGACGGAGATGGAAATGGATGGAAGGAAGGAAGACTGAAGGGGAAATAAAGCAGATGGACAAGGAAGGAGATTGAAGGGGAAGGAAGGAATGATGGAAGATTGAAGGGGAAAGGAAGGAAGGAAGGAGAAAGAAATTGAAGGGGAATGGATGGAGATGGAGATGGAAGGAGATTGAAGGGGAAGGAAGGAAGGATGGAAGATTGAAGGGGAAAGGAAGGATGGAAGGAACGGAGAAAGGAAGGAAAAGGAGATTGAAGGGGAAGGGATGAAGATACAAATGGAAGGAAGGAAAGAAGATTGAAGGGGAAAGGAAGGAAGGAAGATTGAAGGGGAAAGAAAGGAGATGGAGAAGAAAGGAGATTGAAGGGGAAGGAAGGAAGGAAGGCAGGAAGGAAGGAAGGATGGAAGGAAGGGAGAAAGGAAGGAAAAGGAGATTGAAGGGGAAGGGATGGAGATAGAGATGGAAGGAAGGAAAGAAGATTGAAGGGGAAAGGAAGGAGATGGAGAAGGAAGGAGATTGAAAGGGAAGGAAAGAAGGAAGGAGAGAGAGATTGAAGGGGAAGGGATGGAGATGGAGAAGGAAGGAGATTGAAGGGGAAGGAAAGAAGGAAGGAGATAGTGATTGAAAAGGAAGGGATGGAGATGGAGATGGAAGGAAGGAAGGAAGATTGAAGGGGAAAGGAAGGAGATGGAGAAGGAAGGAGATTGAAGGGAAAGGAAGGATATGGACAAGGAAGGAGATTGAAGGGGAAGGAAGGAAGGAAGGAAGGAGAGAGAGATTGAAGGGGAAGTGATGGAGATGGAAGGAAGGAAGATTGAAGGGGAAAGGAAGGAGATGGAGAATGAAGGAGATTGAAAGAGAAAGGAAGGAAAGAAGGAAGGAAGATTGAAGGGGCAAGAAAGGAGATGGAGAAGAAAGGAGATTGAAGGGGAAGGAAGGAAGGAAGGCAGGAAGGAAGGAAGGAAGGCAGGAAGGAAGGAGAAAGATTGAAGGGGAAGGGATGGAGATGGAGATGTAAGGAAGGAAGGAAGGAAGATTGAAGGGGAAAGGAAGGAGATGGAGAAGGAAGGAAGATTGAAGGGGAAAGGAAGGAGATGGAGAAGGAAGGAGATTGAAGGGGAAGGGAAGAAAGGAAGGAGAGAGAGATTGAAGGGGAAGTGATGGAGATGGAACGAAGGAAGATTGAAGGGGAAAGGAAGGAGATGGAGAATGAAGGAGATTGAAAGAGAAAGGAAGGAAAGAAGGAAGGAAGATTGAAGGGGAAAGAAAGGAGATGGAGAAGAAAGGAAATTGAAGGGGAAGGAAGGAAGGCAGGAAGGAAGAAGGAAGGAAGGAAGGAGAGAGATTGAAAGGGAAGGGATGGAGATGGAAGAAATGAAGGAAGATTGAAGGGGAAAGGAAGGAGACGGAGAAGGAAGGAGATTGAAGGGGAATTGAAGAAGATGGACAAGGAAGGAGATTGAAGGGGAAGGAAGGAAGGAAGATTGAAGGGGAAAGGAAGGAGATGGAAAAGGAAGGAGATTGAAGGGGAAAAGAAGGAGATGGAGAAGGAAGGAGATTAAAGGGGAAAGGAAGGAGATGGACAAGGAAGGAGATTGACGGGGAAGGAAGGAAGGAAGGAAGGAAGGAAGGAAGGAAGGAAGGAAGGAGAGAGAGATTGAAAAGGAAGGGACGGAGATGGAAATGGATGGAAGGAAGGAAGACTGAAGGGGAAATAAAGCAGATGGACAAGGAAGGAGATTGAAGGGGAAGGAAGGAATGAGGGAAGATTGAAGGGGAAAGGAAGGAAGGAAGGAGAAAGAAATTGAAGGGGAATGGATGGAGATGGAGATGGAAGGAGATTGAAGGGGAAGGAAGGAAGGATGGAAGATTGAAGGGGAAAGGAAGGATGGAAGGAAGGGAGAAAGGAAGGAAAAGGAGATTGAAGGGGAAGGGATGGAGATAGAGATGGAAGGAAGGAAAGAAGATTGAAGGGGAAAGGAAGGAAGGAAGATTGAAGAGCAAACGAAGGAGATGGAGATGGAAGGAGATTGAAGGGGAATTGAAGGAGATGGACAAGGAAGGAGATTGAAGGGGAAGGAAAGAAGGAAGGAGATAGTGATTGAAAAGGAAGGGATGGAGATGGAGATGGAAGGAAGGAAGGAAGATTGAAGGGGAAAGGAAGGAGATGGAGAAGGAAGGAGATTGAAGGGAAAGGAAGGATATGGACAAGGAAGGAGATTGAAGGGGAAGGAAGGAAGGAAGGAGTGAGAGATTGAAGGGGAAGTGATGGAGATGGAAGGAAGGAAGATTGAAGGGGAAAGGAAGGAGATGGAGAATGAAGGAGATTGAAAGAGAAAGGAAGGAAAGAAGGAAGGAAGATTGAAGGGGCAAGAAAGGAGATGGAGAAGAAAGGAGATTGAAGGGGAAGGAAGGAAGGAAGGCAGGCAGGAAGGAAGGAACGCAGGAAGGAAGGAGAAAGATTGAAGGGGAAGGGATGGAGATGGAGATGTAAGGAAGGAAGGAAGGAAGATTGAAGGGGAAAGGAAGGAGATGGAGAAGGAAGGAAGATTGAAGGGGAAAGGCAGGAGATGGAGAAGGAAGGAGATTGAAGGGGAAGGGAAGAAAGGAAGGAGAGAGAGAGATTGAAGGGGAAGTGATGGAGATGGAAGGAAGGAAGATTGAAGGGGAAAGGAAGGAGATGGAGAATGAAGGAGATTGAAAGAGAAAGGAAGGAAAGAAGGAAGGAAGATTGAAGGGGAAAGAAAGGAGATGGAGAAGAAAGGAAATTGAAGGGGAAGGAAGGAAGGAAGGCAGGAAGGAAGGAAGGAAGGAAGGAAGGAAGGAGAGAGATTGAAAGGGAAGGGATGGAGATGGAAGAAATGAAGGAAGATTGAAGGGGAAAGGAAGGAGACGGAGAAGGAAGGAGATTGAAGGGGAATTGAAGAAGATGGACAAGGAAGGAGATTGAAGGGGAAGGAAGGAAGGAAGATTGAAGGGGAAAGGAAGGAGATGGAAAAGGAAGGAGATTGAAGGGGAAAAGAAGGAGATGGAGAAGGAAGGAGATTAAAGGGGAAAGGAAGGAGATGGACAAGGAAGGAGATGGACGGGGAAGGAAGGAAGGAAGGAAGGAAGGAAGGAGAGAGAGATTGAAAAGGAAGGGACGGAGATGGAAATGGATGGAAGGAAGGAAGACTGAAGGGGAAATAAAGCAGATGGACAAGGAAGGAGATTGAAGGGGAAGTAAGGAATGATGGAAGATTGAAGGGGAAAGGAAGGAAGGAAGGAGAAAGAAATTGAAGGGGAATGGATGGAGATGGAGATGGAAGGAGATTGAAGGGGAAGGAAGGAAGGAATGAAGATTGAAGGGGAAAGGAAGGATGGAAGGAAGGGAGAAAGGAAGGAAAAGGAGATTGAAGGGGAAGGGATGGAGATAGAGATGGAAGGAAGGAAAGAAGATTGAAGGGGAAAGGAAGGAAGGAAGATTGAAGAGCAAACGAAGGAGATGGAGATGGAAGGAGATTGAAGGGGAATTGAAGGAGATGGACAAGGAAGGAGATTGAAGGGGAAGGAAAGAAGGAAGGCAGGCAGGAAGGAAGGAAGGCAGGAAGGAAGGAGAAAGATTGAAGGGGAAGGGATTGAGATGGAGATGTAAGGAAGGAAGGAAGGAAGATTGAAGGGGAAAGGAAGGAGATGGAGAAGGAAGGAAGATTGAAGGGGAAAGGAAGGAGATGGAGAAGGAAGGAGATTGAAGGGGAAGGAAGGAAGGAAGGCAGGCAGGAAGGAAGGAAGGCAGGAAGGAAGGAGAAAGATTGAAGGGGAAGGGATGGAGATGGAGATGTAAGGAAGGAAGGAAGGAAGATTGAAGGGGAAATAAAGCAGATGGACAAGGAAGGAGATTGAAGGGGAAGGAAGGAATGATGGAAGATTGAAGGGGAAAGGAAGGAAGGAAGGAGAAAGAAATTGAAGGGGAATGGATGGAGATGGAGATGGAAGGAGATTGAAGGGGAAGGAAGGAAGGATGGAAGATTGAAGGGGAAAGGAAGGATGGAAGGAAGGGAGAAAGGAAGGAAAGAAGATTGAAGGGGAAAGGAAGGAAGGAAGATTGAAGAGCAAACGAAGGAGATGGAGATGGAAGGAGATTGAAGGGGAATTGAAGGAGATGGACAAGGAAGGAGATTGAAGGGGAAGGAAAGAAGGAAGGAGATAGTGATTGAAAAGGAAGGGATGGAGATGGAGATGGAAGGAAGGAAGGAAGATTGAAGGGGAAAGGAAGGAGATGGAGAAGGAAGGAGATTGAAGGGAAAGGAAGGATATGGACAAGGAAGGAGATTGAAGGGGAAGGAAGGAGTGAGAGATTGAAGGGGAAGTGATGGAGATGGAAGGAAGGAAGATTGAAGGGGAAAGGAAGGAGATGGAGAAGGAAGGAGATTGAAGGGGAAGGAAGGAAGGAAGGAGAGAGATTGAAAGGGAAAGGATGGAGATGGAAGAAATGAAGGAAGATTTAAGGGGAAAGGAAGGAGACGGAGAAGGAAGGAGATTGAAGGGGAATTGAAGGAGATGGACAAGGAAGGAGATTGAAGGGGAAGGAAGGAAGGAAGGAAGATTGAAGGGGAAAGGAAGGAGATGGACAAGGAAGGAGATTGAAGGGGGAAGGAAGGAAGGAAGGAAGGAAGGAAGGAAGGAAGGAAGGAAGGAAGGAAGGAGAGAGATTGAAGGGGAAGGAATGGAGATGGAGAAGGAAGGAAGGAAGATTGAAGGGGAAAGGAAGGAGATGGACAAGGAAGGAGATTGAAGGAGGAAGGAAGGAAGGAAGGAGAGAGATTGAAAGGGAAGGGATGGAGATGGAAGAAATGAAGGAAGATTGAAGGGGAAAGGAAAGAGACGGAGAAGGAAGGAGATTGAAGGGGAATTGAAGGAGATGGACAAGGAAGGAGATTGAATGGGAAGGAAGGAAGGAAGGAAGATTGAAGGGGAAAGGAAGGAGATGGAGAAGGAAGGAGATTGAAGGGGAAAAGAAGGAGATGGAGAAGGAAGGAGATTAAAGGGGAAAGGAAGCAGATGGACAAGGAAGGAGATTGACGCGGAAGGAAGGAAGGAAGGAAGGAAGGAAGGAAGGAAGGAAGGAAGGAGAGAGAGATTGAAAAGGAAGGGACGGAGATGGAAATGGATGGAAGGAAGGAAGACTGAAGGGGAAATAAAGCAGATGGACAAGGAAGGAGATTGAAGGGGAAGGAAGGAATGATGGAAGATTGAAGGGGAAAGGAAGGAAGGAAGGAGAAAGAAATTGAAGGGGAATGGATGGAGATGGAGATGGAAGGAGATTGAAGGGGAAGGAAGGAAGGATGGAAGATTGAAGGGGAAAGGAAGGATGGAAGGAAGGGAGAAAGGAAGGAAAAGGAGATTGAAGGGGAAGGGATGGAGATAGAGATGGAAGGAAGGAAAGAAGATTGAAGGGGAAAGGAAGGAGATGGAGAAGGAAGGAGATTGAAGGGGAAGGAAAGAAGGAAGGAGAGAGAGATTGAAGGGGAAGGGATGGAGATGGAGAAGGAAGGAGATTGAAGGGGAAGGAAAGAAGGAAGGAGATAGTGATTGAAAAGGAAGGGATGGAGATGGAGATGGAAGGAAGGAAGGAAGATTGAAGGGGAAAGGAAGGAGATGGAGAAGGAAGGAGATTGAAGGGAAAGGAAGGATATGGACAAGGAAGGAGATTGAAGGGGAAGGAAGGAAGGAAGGAGAGAGAGATTGAAGGGGAAGTGATGGAGATGGAAGGAAGGAAGATTGAAGGGGAAAGGAAGGAGATGGAGAATGAAGGAGATTGAAAGAGAAAGGAAGGAAAGAAGGAAGGAAGATTGAAGGGGCAAGAAAGGAGATGGAGAAGAAAGGAGATTGAAGGGGAAGGAAGGAAGGAAGGCAGGCAGGAAGGAAGGAAGGCAGGAAGGAAGGAGAAAGATTGAAGGGGAAGGGATGGAGATGGAGATGTAAGGAAGGAAGGAAGGAAGATTGAAGGGGAAAAGAAGGAGATGGACAAGGAAGGAGATTGAAGGAGGAAGGAAGGAAGGAAGGAAGGAGAGATTGAAGGGGAAGGAATGGAGATGGAGATGGAAGGAAGGAAGGAAGATTGAAGGGGAAAGGAAGGAGATGGAGAAGGAAGGAGATTGAAGGGGAAGGAAGGAAGGAAGGAGAGAGATTGAAAGGGAAAGGATGGAGATGGAAGAAATGAAGGAAGATTTAAGGGGAAAGGAAGGAGACGGAGAAGGAAGGAGATTGAAGGGGAATTGAAGGAGATGGACAAGGAAGGAGATTGAAGGGGAAGGAAGGAAGGAAGGAAGATTGAAGGGGAAAGGAAGGAGATGGACAAGGAAGGAGATTGAAGGGGGAAGGAAGGAAGGAAGGAAGGAAGGAGAGATTGAAGGGGAAGGAATGGAGATGGAAGGAAGGAAGGAAGATTGAAGGGGAAAGGAAGGAGATGGAGAAGGAAGGAGATTGAAGGGGAAGGAAGGAAGGAAGGAGAGAGATTGAAAGGGAAGGGATGGAGATGGAAGAAATGAAGGAAGATTGAAGGGGAAAGGAAGGAGACGGAGAAGGAAGGAGATTGAAGGGGAATTGAAGGAGATGGACAAGGAAGGAGATTGAAGGGGAAGGAAGGAAGGAAGGAAGATTGAAGGGGAAAGGAAGGAGATGGACAAGGAAGGAGATTGAATGGGGAAGGAAGGAAGGAAGGAAGGAGAGATTGAAGGGGAAGGAATGGAGATGGAGATGGAAGGAAGGAAGGAAGATTGAAGGGGAAAGGAAGGAGATGGAGAAGGAAGGAGATTGAAGGGGAAGGAAGGAAGGAAGGAGAGAGATTGAAAGGGAAGGGATGGAGATGGAAGAAATGAAGGAAGATTGAAGGGGAAAGGAAGGAGACGGAGAAGGAAGGAGATTGAAGGGGAATTGAAGGAGATGGACAAGGAAGGAGATTGAAGGGGAAGGAAGGAAGGAAGGAAGATTGAAGGGGAAAGGAAGGAGATGGAGAAGGAAGGAGATTGAAGGGGAAAAGAAGGAGATGGAGAAGGAAGGAGATTAAAGGGGAAAGGAAGCAGATGGACAAGGAAGGAGATTGACGGGGAAGGAAGGAAGGAAGGAAGGAAGGAAGGAAGGAAGGAAGGAAGGAAGGAGAGAGAGATTGAAAAGGAAGGGACGGAGATGGAAATGGATGGAAGTAAGGAAGACTGAAGGGGAAATAAAGCAGATGGACAAGGAAGGAGATTGAAGGGGAAGGAAGGAAGGATGGAGAGATTGAAGGGGAAAGGAAGGAAGGAAGGAGAAAGAAATTGAAGGGGAATGGATGGAGATGGAGATGGAAGGAGATTGAAGGGGAAGGAAGGAAGGATGGAAGATTGAAGGGGAAAGGAAGGATGGAAGGAAGGGAGAAAGGAAGGAAAAGGAGATTGAAGGGGAAGGGATGGAGATAGAGATGGAAGGAAGGAAAGAAGATTGAAGGGGAAAGGAAGGAGATGGAGAAGGAAGGAGATTGAAGGGGAAAGAAGGAAGGAAGGAGAGAGAGATTGAAGGGGAAGGGATGGAGATGGAGAAGGAAGGAGATTGAAGGGGAAGGAAAGAAGGAAGGAGATAGTGATTGAAAAGGAAGGGATGGAGATGGAGATGGAAGGAAGGAAGGAAGATTGAAGGGGAAAGGAAGGAGATGGAGAAGGAAGGAGATTGAAGGGAAAGGAAGGATATGGACAAGGAAGGAGATTGAAGGGGAAGGAAGGAAGGAAGGAGAGAGAGATTGAAGGGGAAGTGATGGAGATGGAAGGAAGGAAGATTGAAGGGGAAAGGAAGGAGATGGAGAATGAAGGAGATTGAAAGAGAAAGGAAGGAAAGAAGGAAGGAAGATTGAAGGGGCAAGAAAGGAGATGGAGAAGAAAGGAGATTGAAGGGGAAGGAAGGAAGGAAGGAAGGCAGGAAGGAAGGAAGGCAGGAAGGAAGGAGAAAGATTGAAGGGGAAGGGATGGAGATGGAGATGTAAGGAAGGAAGGAAGGAAGATTGAAGGGGAAAGGAAGGAGATGGAGAAGGAAGGAAGATTGAAGGGGAAAGAAGGAAGGAAGGAGAGAGAGATTGAAGGGGAAGGGATGGAGATGGAGAAGGAAGGAGATTGAAGGGGAAGGAAAGAAGGAAGGAGATAGTGATTGAAAAGGAAGGGATGGAGATGGAGATGGAAGGAAGGAAGGAAGATTGAAGGGGAAAGGAAGGAGATGGAGAAGGAAGGAGATTGAAGGGGAAAGAAGGAAGGAAGGAGAGAGAGATTGAAGGGGAAGGGATGGAGATGGAGAAGGAAGGAGATTGAAGGGGAAGGAAAGAAGGAAGGAGATAGTGATTGAAAAGGAAGGGATGGAGATGGAGATGGAAGGAAGGAAGGAAGATTGAAGGGGAAAGGAAGGAGATGGAGAAGGAAGGAGATTGAAGGGAAAGGAAGGATATGGACAAGGAAGGAGATTGAAGGGGAAGGAAGGAAGGAAGGAGAGAGAGATTGAAGGGGAAGTGATGGAGATGGAAGGAAGGAAGATTGAAGGGGAAAGGAAGGAGATGGAGAATGAAGGAGATTGAAAGAGAAAGGAAGGAAAGAAGGAAGGAAGATTGAAGGGGCAAGAAAGGAGATGGAGAAGAAAGGAGATTGAAGGGGAAGGAAGGAAGGAAGGAAGGCAGGAAGGAAGGAAGGCAGGAA
This sequence comes from Bothrops alternatus, assembly GCA_034064705.1. NCBI lineage: Eukaryota > Metazoa > Chordata > Lepidosauria > Squamata > Viperidae > Bothrops > Bothrops alternatus. Next base: position 59,328 of record JARGCV010000495.1, on the reverse strand, counting down.
GGAAGGAGAAAGATTGAAGGGGAAGGGATGGATATGGAGATGTAAGGAAGGAAGGAAGGAAGACTGAAGGGGAAAGGAAGGAGATGGAGAAGGAAGGAAGATTGAAGGGGAAAGGAAGGAGATGGAGAAGGAAGGAGATTGAAGGGGAAGGAAGGAAGGAAGGCAGGCAGGAAGGAAGGAAGGCAGGAAGGAAGGAGAAAGATTGAAGGGGAAGGGATGGAGATGGAGATGTAAGGAAGGAAGGAAGGAAGATTGAAGGGGAAATAAAGCAGATGGACAAGGAAGGAGATTGAAGGGGAAGGAAGGAATGATGGAAGATTGAAGGGGAAAGGAAGGAAGGAAGGAGAAAGAAATTGAAGGGGAATGGATGGAGATGGAGATGGAAGGAGATTGAAGGGGAAGGAAGGAAGGATGGAAGATTGAAGGGGAAAGGAAGGATGGAAGGAAGGGAGAAAGGAAGGAAAGAAGATTGAAGGGGAAAGGAAGGAAGGAAGATTGAAGAGCAAACGAAGGAGATGGAGATGGAAGGAGATTGAAGGGGAATTGAAGGAGATGGACAAGGAAGGAGATTGAAGGGGAAGGAAAGAAGGAAGGAGATAGTGATTGAAAAGGAAGGGATGGAGATGGAGATGGAAGGAAGGAAGGAAGATTGAAGGGGAAAGGAAGGAGATGGAGAAGGAAGGAGATTGAAGGGAAAGGAAGGATATGGACAAGGAAGGAGATTGAAGGGGAAGGAAGGAGTGAGAGATTGAAGGGGAAGTGATGGAGATGGAAGGAAGGAAGATTGAAGGGGAAAGGAAGGAGATGGAGAAGGAAGGAGATTGAAGGGGAAGGAAGGAAGGAAGGAGAGAGATTGAAAGGGAAAGGATGGAGATGGAAGAAATGAAGGAAGATTTAAGGGGAAAGGAAGGAGACGGAGAAGGAAGGAGATTGAAGGGGAATTGAAGGAGATGGACAAGGAAGGAGATTGAAGGGGAAGGAAGGAAGGAAGGAAGATTGAAGGGGAAAGGAAGGAGATGGACAAGGAAGGAGATTGAAGGGGGAAGGAAGGAAGGAAGGAAGGAAGGATGGAAGGAAGGAAGGAAGGAAGGAGAGAGATTGAAGGGGAAGGAATGGAGATGGAGAAGGAAGGAAGGAAGATTGAAGGGGAAAGGAAGGAGATGGACAAGGAAGGAGATTGAAGGAGGAAGGAAGGAAGGAAGGAGAGAGATTGAAAGGGAAGGGATGGAGATGGAAGAAATGAAGGAAGATTGAAGGGGAAAGGAAAGAGACGGAGAAGGAAGGAGATTGAAGGGGAATTGAAGGAGATGGACAAGGAAGGAGATTGAAGGGGAAGGAAGGAAGGAAGGAAGATTGAAGGGGAAAGGAAGGAGATGGAGAAGGAAGGAGATTGAAGGGGAAAAGAAGGAGATGGAGAAGGAAGGAGATTAAAGGGGAAAGGAAGCAGATGGACAAGGAAGGAGATTGACGCGGAAGGAAGGAAGGAAGGAAGGAAGGAAGGAAGGAAGGAGAGAGAGATTGAAAAGGAAGGGACGGAGATGGAAATGGATGGAAGGAAGGAAGACTGAAGGGGAAATAAAGCAGATGGACAAGGAAGGAGATTGAAGGGGAAGGAAGGAATGATGGAAGATTGAAGGGGAAAGGAAGGAAGGAAGGAGAAAGAAATTGAAGGGGAATGGATGGAGATGGAGATGGAAGGAGATTGAAGGGGAAGGAAGGAAGGATGGAAGATTGAAGGGGAAAGGAAGGATGGAAGGAAGGGAGAAAGGAAGGAAAAGGAGATTGAAGGGGAAGGGATGGAGATAGAGATGGAAGGAAGGAAAGAAGATTGAAGGGGAAAGGAAGGAAGGAAGATTGAAGAGCAAACGAAGGAGATGGAGATGGAAGGAGATTGAAGGGGAATTGAAGGAGATGGACAAGGAAGGAGATTGAAGGGGAAGGAAAGAAGGAAGGAGATAGTGATTGAAAAGGAAGGGATGGAGATGGAGATGGAAGGAAGGAAGGAAGATTGAAGGGGAAAGGAAGGAGATGGAGAAGGAAGGAGATTGAAGGGAAAGGAAGGATATGGACAAGGAAGGAGATTGAAGGGGAAGGAAGGAAGGAAGGAGTGAGAGATTGAAGGGGAAGTGATGGAGATGGAAGGAAGGAAGATTGAAGGGGAAAGGAAGGAGATGGAGAAGGAAGGAGATTGAAGGGGAAGGAAGGAAGGAAGGAGAGAGATTGAAAGGGAAAGGATGGAGATGGAAGAAATGAAGGAAGATTTAAGGGGAAAGGAAGGAGACGGAGAAGGAAGGAGATTGAAGGGGAATTGAAGGAGATGGACAAGGAAGGAGATTGAAGGGGAAGGAAGGAAGGAAGGAAGATTGAAGGGGAAAGGAAGGAGATGGAGAAGGAAGGAGATTGAAGGGGAAAAGAAGGAGATGGAGAAGGAAGGAGATTAAAGGGGAAAGGAAGCAGATGGACAAGGAAGGAGATTGACGGGGAAGGAAGGAAGGAAGGAAGGAAGGAAGGAAGGAAGGAAGGAAGGAAGGAAGGAGAGAGAGATTGAAAAGGAAGGGACGGAGATGGAAATGGATGGAAGGAAGGAAGACTGAAGGGGAAATAAAGCAGATGGACAAGGAAGGAGATTGAAGGGGAAGGAAGGAAGGATGGAGAGATTGAAGGGGAAAGGAAGGAAGGAAGGAGAAAGAAATTGAAGGGGAATAGATGGAGATGGAGATGGAAGGAGATTGAAGGGGAAGGAAGGAAGGATGGAAGATTGAAGGGGAAAGGAAGGATGGAAGGAAGGGAGAAAGGAAGGAAAAGGAGATTGAAGGGGAAGGGATGGAGATAGAGATGGAAGGAAGGAAAGAAGATTGAAGGGGAAAGGAAGGAAGGAAGATTGAAGAGCAAACGAAGGAGATGGAGATGGAAGGAGATTGAAGGGGAATTGAAGGAGATGGACAAGGAAGGAGATTGAAGGGGAAGGAAAGAAGGAAGGAGATAGTGATTGAAAAGGAAGGGATGGAGATGGAGATGGAAGGAAGGAAGGAAGATTGAAGGGGAAAGGAAGGAGATGGAGAAGGAAGGAGATTGAAGGGAAAGGAAGGATATGGACAAGGAAGGAGATTGAAGGGGAAGGAAGGAAGGAAGGAGAGAGATTGAAAGGGAAAGGATGGAGATGGAAGAAATGAAGGAAGATTTAAGGGGAAAGGAAGGAGACGGATAAGGAAGGAGATTGAAGGGGAATTGAAGGAGATGGACAAGGAAGGAGATTGAAGGGGAAGGAAGGAAGGAAGGAAGATTGAAGGGGAAAGGAAGGAGATGGACAAGGAAGGAGATTGAAGGGGGAAGGAAGGAAGGAAGGAAGGAAGGAAGGAGAGAGATTGAAGGGGAAGGAATGGAGATGGAGAAGGAAGGAAGGAAGATTGAAGGGGAAAGGAAGGAGATGGACAAGGAAGGAGATTGAAGGAGGAAGGAAGGAAGGAAGGAAGGAGAGATTGAAGGGGAAGGAATGGAGATGGAGATGGAAGGAAGGAAGGAAGATTGAAGGGGAAAGGAAGGAGATGGAGAAGGAAGGAGATTGAAGGGGAAGGAAGGAAGGAAGGAGAGAGATTGAAAGGGAAGGGATGGAGATGGAAGAAATGAAGGAAGATTGAAGGGGAAAGGAAGGAGACGGAGAAGGAAGGAGATTGAAGGGGAATTGAAGGAGATGGACAAGGAAGGAGATTGAAGGGGAAGGAAGGAAGATTGAAGGGGAAAGGAAGGAGATGGAGAAGGAAGGAGATTGAAGGGGAAAAGAAGGAGATGGAGAAGGAAGGAGATTAAAGGGGAAAGGAAGCAGATGGACAAGGAAGGAGATTGACGGGGAAGGAAGGAAGGAAGGAAGGAAGGAAGGAAGGAAGGAAGGAAGGAAGGAAGGAAGGAAGGAAGGAGAGAGAGAGAGATTGAAAAGGAAGGGACGGAGATGGAAATGGATGGAAGTAAGGATGACTGAAGGGGAAATAAAGCAGATGGACAAGGAAGGAGATTGAAGGGGAAGGAAGGAAGGATGGAAGATTGAAGGGGAAAGGAAGGAAGGAAGGAGAAAGAAATTGAAGGGGAATGGATGGAGATGGAGATGGAAGGAGATTGAAGGGGAAGGAAGGAAGGATGGAAGATTGAAGGGGAAAGGAAGGATGGAAGGAAGGGAGAAAGGAAGGAAAAGGAGATTGAAGGGGAAGGGATGGAGATAGAGATGGAAGGAAGGAAAGAAGATTGAAGGGGAAAGGAAGGAGATGGAGAAGGAAGGAGATTGAAGGGGAAGGAAAGAAGGAAGGAGAGAGAGATTGAAGGGGAAGGGATGGAGATGGAGAAGGAAGGAGATTGAAGGGGAAGGAAAGAAGGAAGGAGATAGTGATTGAAAAGGAAGGGATGGAGATGGAGATGGAAGGAAGGAAGGAAGATTGAAGGGGAAAGGAAGGAGATGGAGAAGGAAGGAGATTGAAGGGAAAGGAAGGATATGGACAAGGAAGGAGATTGAAGGGGAAGGAAGGAAGGAAGGAGAGAGAGATTGAAGGGGAAGTGATGGAGATGGAAGGAAGGAAGATTGAAGGGGAAAGGAAGGAGATGGAGAATGAAGGAGATTGAAAGAGAAAGGAAGGAAAGAAGGAAGGAAGATTGAAGGGGCAAGAAAAGAGATGGAGAAGAAAGGAGATTGAAGGGGAAGGAAGGAAGGAAGGCAGGCAGGAAGGAAGGAAGGCAGGAACGAAGGAGAAAGATTGAAGGGGAAGGGATGGAGATGGAGATGTAAGGAAGGAAGGAAGGAAGGAAGATTGAAGGGGAAAGGAAGGAGATGGACAAGGAAGGAGATTGAAGGGGGAAGGAAGGAAGGAAGGAAGGAAGGAAGGAGAGATTGAAGGGGAAGGAATGGAGATGGAGATGGAAGGAAGGAAGGAAGATTGAAGGGGAAAGGAAGGAGATGGAGAAGGAAGGAGATTGAAGGGGAAGGAAGGAAGGAAGGAGAGAGATTGAAAGGGAAGGGATGGAGATGGAAGAAATGAAGGAAGATTGAAGGGGAAAGGAAGGAGACGGAGAAGGAAGGAGATTGAAGGGGAATTGAAGGAGATGGACAAGGAAGGAGATTGAAGGGGAAGGAAGGAAGGAAGGAAGATTGAAGGGGAAAGGAAGGAGATGGACAAGGAAGGAGATTGAAGGGGGAAGGAAGGAAGGAAGGAAGGAGAGATTGAAGGGGAAGGAATGGAGATGGAGATGGAAGGAAGGAAGGAAGATTGAAGGGGAAAGGAAGGAGATGGAGAAGGAAGGAGATTGAAGGGGAAGGAAGGAAGGAAGGAGAGAGATTGAAAGGGAAGGGATGGAGATGGAAGAAATGAAGGAAGATTGAAGGGGAAAGGAAGGAGACGGAGAAGGAAGGAGATTGAAGGGGAATTGAAGGAGATGGACAAGGAAGGAGATTGAAGGGGAAGGAAGGAAGGAAGGAAGATTGAAGGGGAAAGGAAGGAGATGGAGAAGGAAGGAGATTGAAGGGGAAAAGAAGGAGATGGAGAAGGAAGGAGATTAAAGGGGAAAGGAAGCAGATGGACAAGGAAGGAGATTGACGGGGAAGGAAGGAAGGAAGGAAGGAAGGAAGGAAGGAAGGAAGGAAGGAAGGAAGGAAGGAAGGAAGGAGAGAGAGATTGAAAAGGAAGGGACGGAGATGGAAATGGATGGAAGTAAGGAAGACTGAAGGGGAAATAAAGCAGATGGACAAGGAAGGAGATTGAAGGGGAAGGAAGGAAGGATGGAGAGATTGAAGGGGAAAGGAAGGAAGGAAGGAGAAAGAAATTGAAGGGGAATGGATGGAGATGGAGATGGAAGGAGATTGAAGGGGAAGGAAGGAAGGATGGAAGATTGAAGGGGAAAGGAAGGATGGAAGGAAGGGAGAAAGGAAGGAAAAGGAGATTGAAGGGGAAGGGATGGAGATAGAGATGGAAGGAAGGAAAGAAGATTGAAGGGGAAAGGAAGGAAGGAAGATTGAAGAGCAAACGAAGGAGATGGAGATGGAAGGAGATTGAAGGGGAATTGAAGGAGATGGACAAGGAAGGAGATTGAAGGGGAAGGAAAGAAGGAAGGAGATAGTGATTGAAAAGGAAGGGATGGAGATGGAGATGGAAGGAGATTGAAGGGAAAGGAAGGATATGGACAAGGAAGGAGATTGAAGGGGAAGGAAGGAAGGAAGGAGTGAGAGATTGAAGGGGAAGTGATGGAGATGGAAGGAAGGAAGATTGAAGGGGAAAGGAAGGAGATGGAGAAGGAAGGAGATTGAAGGGGAAGGAAGGAAGGAAGGAGAGAGATTGAAAGGGAAAGGATGGAGATGGAAGAAATGAAGGAAGATTTAAGGGGAAAGGAAGGAGACGGAGAAGGAAGGAGATTGAAGGGGAATTGAAGGAGATGGACAAGGAAGGAGATTGAAGGGGAAGGAAGGAAGGAAGGAAGATTGAAGGGGAAAGGAAGGAGATGGACAAGGAAGGAGATTGAAGGGGGAAGGAAGGAAGGAAGGAAGGAAGGAATTAAGGAAGGAAGGAAGGAGAGAGATTGAAGGGGAAGGAATGGAGATGGAGAAGGAAGGAAGGAAGATTGAAGGGGAAAGGAAGGAGATGGACAAGGAAGGAGATTGAAGGAGGAAGGAAGGAAGGAAGGAGAGATTGAAGGGGAAGGAATGGAGATGGAAGGAAGGAAGGAAGATTGAAGGGGAAAGGAAGGAGATGGAGAAGGAAGGAGATTGAAGGGGAAGGAAGGAAGGAAGGAGAGAGATTGAAAGGGAAGGGATGGAGATGGAAGAAATGAAGGAAGATTGAAGGGGAAAGGAAGGAGACGGAGAAGGAAGGAGATTGAAGGGGAATTGAAGGAGATGGACAAGGAAGGAGATTGAAGGGGAAGGAAGGAAGGAAGGAAGATTGAAGGGGAAAGGAAGGAGATGGAGAAGGAAGGAGATTGAAGGGGAAAAGAAGGAGATGGAGAAGGAAGGAGATTAAAGGAGAAAGGAAGCAGATGGACAAGGAAGGAGATTGACGGGGAAGGAAGGAAGGAAGGAAGGAAGGAAGGAAGGAAGGAAGGAAGGAGAGAGAGATTGAAAAGGAAGGGACGGAGATGGAAATGGATGGAAGGAAGGAAGACTGAAGGGGAAATAAAGCAGATGGACAAGGAAGGAGATTGAAGGGGAAGGAAGGAATGATGGAAGATTGAAGGGGAAAGGAAGGAAGGAAGGAGAAAGAAATTGAAGGGGAATGGATGGAGATGGAGATGGAAGGAGATTGAAGGGGAAGGAAGGAAGGAATGAAGATTGAAGGGGAAAGGAAGGATGGAAGGAAGGGAGAAAGGAAGGAAAAGGAGATTGAAGGGGAAGGGATGGAGATAGAGATGGAAGGAAGGAAAGAAGATTGAAGGGGAAAGGAAGGAAGGAAGATTGAAGAGCAAACGAAGGAGATGGAGATGGAAGGAGATTGAAGGGGAATTGAAGGAGATGGACAAGGAAGGAGATTGAAGGGGAAGGAAAGAAGGAAGGAGATAGTGATTGAAAAGGAAGGGATGGAGATGGAGATGGATGGAAGGAAGGAAGATTGAAGGGGAAAGGAAGGAGATTGAGAAGGAAGGAGATTGAAGGGAAAGGAAGGATATGGACAAGGAAGGAGATTGAAGGGGAAGGAAGGAAGGAAGGAGTGAGAGATTGAAGGGGAAGTGATGGAGATGGAAGGAAGGAAGATTGAAGGGGAAAGGAAGGAGATGGAGAATGAAGGAGATTGAAAGAGAAAGGAAGGAAAGAAGGAAGGAAGATTGAAGGGGCAAGAAAGGAGATGGAGAAGAAAGGAGATTGAAGGGTAAGGAAGGAAGGAAGGCAGGCAGGAAGGAAGGAAGGCAGGAAGGAAGGAGAAAGATTGAAGGGGAAGGGATGGAGATGGAGATGTAAGGAAGGAAGGAAGGAAGATTGAAGGGGAAAGGAAGGAGATGGAGAAGGAAGGAAGATTGAAGGGGAAAGGAAGGAGATGGAGAAGGAAGGAGATTGAAGGGGAAGGGAAGAAAGGAAGGAGAGAGAGAGTTTGAAGGGGAAGTGATGGAGATGGAAGGAAGGAAGATTGAAGGGGAAAGGAAGGAGATGGAGAATGAAGGAGATTGAAAGAGAAAGGAAGGAAAGAAGGAAGGAAGATTGAAGGGGAAAGAAAGGAGATGGAGAAGAAAGGAGATTGAAGGGGAAGGAAGGAAGGAAGGCAGGAAGGAAGAAAGGAAGGAAGGAAGGAAGGAAGGAAGGAAGGAAGGAAGGAAGGAAGGAGAGAGATTGAAAGGGAAGGGATGGAGATGGAAGAAATGAAGGAAGATTGAAGGGGAAAGGAAGGAGACGGAGAAGGAAGGAGATTGAAGGGGAATTGAAGAAGATGGACAAGGAAGGAGATTGAAGGGGAAGGAAGGAAGGAAGATTGAAGGGGAAAGGAAGGAGATGGAAAAGGAAGGAGATTGAAGGGGAAAAGTAGGAGATGGAGAAGGAAGGAGATTAAAGGGGAAAGGAAGGAGATGGACAAGGAAGGAGATTGACGGGGAAGGAAGGAAGGAAGGAAGGAAGGAAGGAAGGAGAGAGAGATTGAAAAGGAAGGGACGGAGATGGAAATGGATGGAAGGAAGGAAGACTGAAGGGGAAATAAAGCAGATGGACAAGGAAGGAGATTGAAGGGGAAGGAAGGAATGATGGAAGATTGAAGGGGAAAGGAAGGAAGGAAGGAGAAAGAAATTGAAGGGGAATGGATGGAGATGGAGATGGAAGGAGATTGAAGGGGAAGGAAGGAAGGATGGAAGATTGAAGGGGAAAGGAAGGATGGAAGGAAGGGAGAAAGGAAGGAAAAGGAGATTGAAGGGGAAGGGATGAAGATACAGATGGAAGGAAGGAAAGAAGATTGAAGGGGAAAGGAAGGAAGGAAGATTGAAGGGGAAAGAAAGGAGATGGAGAAGAAAGGAGATTGAAGGGGAAGGAAGGAAGGAAGGCAGGAAGGAAGGAAGGATGGAAGGAAGGGAGAAAGGAAGGAAAAGGAGATTGAAGGGGAAGGGATGGAGATAGAGATGGAAGGAAGGAAAGAAGATTGAAGGGGAAAGGAAGGAGATGGAGAAGGAAGGAGATTGAAAGGGAAGGAAAGAAGGAAGGAGAGAGAGATTGAAGGGGAAGGGATGGAGATGGAGAAGGAAGGAGATTGAAGGGGAAGGAAAGAAGGAAGGAGATAGTGATTGAAAAGGAAGGGATGGAGATGGAGATGGAAGGAAGGAAGGAAGATTGAAGGGGAAAGGAAGGAGATGGAGAAGGAAGGAGATTGAAGGGAAAGGAAGGATATGGACAAGGAAGGAGATTGAAGGGGAAGGAAGGAAGGAAGGAGAGAGAGATTGAAGGGGAAGTGATGGAGATGGAAGGAAGGAAGATTGAAAGGGAAAGGAAGGAGATGGAGAATGAAGGAGATTGAAAGAGAAAGGAAGGAAAGAAGGAAGGAAGATTGAAGGGGAAAGAAAGGAGATGGAGAAGAAAGGAGATTGAAGGGGAAGGAAGGAAGGAAGGCAGGAAGGAAGGAAGGAAGGAAGGAAGGAAGGAAGGAAGGAAGGAAGGAAGGAAGGAAGGAGAGAGATTGAAAGGGAAGGGATGGAGATGGAAGAAATGAAGGAAGATTGAAGGGGAAAGGAAGGAGACGGAGAAGGAAGGAGATTGAAGGGGAATTGAAGAAGATGGACAAGGAAGGAGATTGAAGGGGAAGGAAGGAAGGAAGATTGAAGGGGAAAGGAAGGAGATGGAAAAGGAAGGAGATTGAAGGGGAAAAGTAGGAGATGGAGAAGGAAGGAGATTAAAGGGGAAAGGAAGGAGATGGACAAGGAAGGAGATTGACGGGGAAGGAAGGAAGGAAGGAAGGAAGGAAGGAAGGAAGGAGAGAGAGATTGAAAAGGAAGGGACGGAGATGGAAATGGATGGAAGGAAGGAAGACTGAAGGGGAAATAAAGCAGATGGACAAGGAAGGAGATTGAAGGGGAAGGAAGGAATGATGGAAGATTGAAGGGGAAAGGAAGGAAGGAAGGAGAAAGAAATTGAAGGGGAATGGATGGAGATGGAGATGGAAGGAGATTGAAGGGGAAGGAAGGAAGGATGGAAGATTGAAGGGGAAAGGAAGGATGGAAGGAAGGGAGAAAGGAAGGAAAAGGAGATTGAAGGGGAAGGGATGAAGATACAGATGGAAGGAAGGAAAGAAGATTGAAGGGGAAAGGAAGGAAGGAAGATTGAAGGGGAAAGAAAGGAGATGGAGAAGAAAGGAGATTGAAGGGGAAGGAAGGAAGGAAGGCAGGAAGGAAGGAAGGATGGAAGGAAGGGAGAAAGGAAGGAAAAGGAGATTGAAGGGGAAGGGATGGAGATAGAGATGGAAGGAAGGAAAGAAGATTGAAGGGGAAAGGAAGGAGATGGAGAAGGAAGGAGATTGAAAGGGAAGGAAAGAAGGAAGGAGAGAGAGATTGAAGGGGAAGGGATGGAGATGGAGAAGGAAGGAGATTGAAGGGGAGGGAAAGAAGGAAGGAGATAGTGATTGAAAAGGAAGGGATGGAGATGGAGATGGAAGGAAGGAAGGAAGATTGAAGGGGAAAGGAAGGAGATGGAGAAGGAAGGAGATTGAAGGGAAAGGAAGGATATGGACAAGGAAGGAGATTGAAGGGGAAGGAAGGAAGGAAGGAGAGAGAGATTGAAGGGGAAGTGATGGAGATGGAAGGAAGGAAGATTGAAGGGGAAAGGAAGGAGATGGAGAATGAAGGAGATTGAAAGAGAAAGGAAGGAAAGAAGGAAGGAAGATTGAAGGGGCAAGAAAAGAGATGGAGAAGAAAGGAGATTGAAGGGGAAGGAAGGAAGGAAGGCAGGCAGGAAGGAAGGAAGGCAGGAACGAAGGAGAAAGATTGAAGGGGAAGGGATGGAGATGGAGATGTAAGGAAGGAAGGAAGGAAGGAAGATTGAAGGGGAAAGGAAGGAGATGGACAAGGAAGGAGATTGAAGGGGGAAGGAGGAAGGAAGGAAGGAAGGAAGGAGAGATTGAAGGGGAAGGAATGGAGATGGAGATGGAAGGAAGGAAGGAAGATTGAAGGGGAAAGGAAGGAGATGGAGAAGGAAGGAGATTGAAGGGGAAGGAAGGAAGGAAGGAGAGAGATTGAAAGGGAAGGGATGGAGATGGAAGAAATGAAGGAAGATTGAAGGGGAAAGGAAGGAGACGGAGAAGGAAGGAGATTGAAGGGGAATTGAAGGAGATGGACAAGGAAGGAGATTGAAGGGGAAGGAAGGAAGGAAGGAAGATTGAAGGGGAAAGGAAGGAGATGGACAAGGAAGGAGATTGAAGGGGGAAGGAAGGAAGGAAGGAAGGAGAGATTGAAGGGGAAGGAATGGAGATGGAGATGGAAGGAAGGAAGGAAGATTGAAGGGGAAAGGAAGGAGATGGAGAAGGAAGGAGATTGAAGGGGAAGGAAGGAAGGAAGGAGAGAGATTGAAAGGGAAGGGATGGAGATGGAAGAAATGAAGGAAGATTGAAGGGGAAAGGAAGGAGACGGAGAAGGAAGGAGATTGAAGGGGAATTGAAGGAGATGGACAAGGAAGGAGATTGAAGGGGAAGGAAGGAAGGAAGGAAGATTGAAGGGGAAAGGAAGGAGATGGAGAAGGAAGGAGATTGAAGGGGAAAAGAAGGAGATGGAGAAGGAAGGAGATTAAAGGGGAAAGGAAGCAGATGGACAAGGAAGGAGATTGACGGGGAAGGAAGGAAGGAAGGAAGGAAGGAAGGAAGGAAGGAAGGAAGGAAGGAAGGAAGGAAGGAAGGAGAGAGAGATTGAAAAGGAAGGGACGGAGATGGAAATGGATGGAAGTAAGGAAGACTGAAGGGGAAATAAAGCAGATGGACAAGGAAGGAGATTGAAGGGGAAGGAAGGAAGGATGGAGAGATTGAAGGGGAAAGGAAGGAAGGAAGGAGAAAGAAATTGAAGGGGAATGGATGGAGATGGAGATGGAAGGAGATTGAAGGGGAAGGAAGGAAGGATGGAAGATTGAAGGGGAAAGGAAGGATGGAAGGAAGGGAGAAAGGAAGGAAAAGGAGATTGAAGGGGAAGGGATGGAGATAGAGATGGAAGGAAGGAAAGAAGATTGAAGGGGAAAGGAAGGAAGGAAGATTGAAGAGCAAACGAAGGAGATGGAGATGGAAGGAGATTGAAGGGGAATTGAAGGAGATGGACAAGGAAGGAGATTGAAGGGGAAGGAAAGAAGGAAGGAGATAGTGATTGAAAAGGAAGGGATGGAGATGGAGATGGAAGGAGATTGAAGGGAAAGGAAGGATATGGACAAGGAAGGAGATTGAAGGGGAAGGAAGGAAGGAAGGAGTGAGAGATTGAAGGGGAAGTGATGGAGATGGAAGGAAGGAAGATTGAAGGGGAAAGGAAGGAGATGGAGAAGGAAGGAGATTGAAGGGGAAGGAAGGAAGGAAGGAGAGAGATTGAAAGGGAAAGGATGGAGATGGAAGAAATGAAGGAAGATTTAAGGGGAAAGGAAGGAGACGGAGAAGGAAGGAGATTGAAGGGGAATTGAAGGAGATGGACAAGGAAGGAGATTGAAGGGGAAGGAAGGAAGGAAGGAAGATTGAAGGGGAAAGGAAGGAGATGGACAAGGAAGGAGATTGAAGGGGGAAGGAAGGAAGGAAGGAAGGAAGGAAGGAAGGAAGGAAGGAAGGAAGGAGAGAGATTGAAGGGGAAGGAATGGAGATGGAGAAGGAAGGAAGGAAGATTGAAGGGGAAAGGAAGGAGATGGACAAGGAAGGAGATTGAAGGAGGAAGGAAGGAAGGAAGGAGAGATTGAAGGGGAAGGAATGGAGATGGAGATGGAAGGAAGGAAGGAAGATTGAAGGGGAAAGGAAGGAGATGGAGAAGGAAGGAGATTGAAGGGGAGGGAAGGAAGGAAGGAGAGAGATTGAAAGGGAAGGGATGGAGATGGAAGAAATGAAGGAAGATTGAAGGGGAAAGGAAGGAGACGGAGAAGGAAGGAGATTGAAGGGGAATTGAAGGAGATGGACAAGGAAGGAGATTGAAGGGGAAGGAAGGAAGGAAGGAAGATTGAAGGGGAAAGGAAGGAGATGGAGAAGGAAGGAGATTGAAGGGGAAAAGAAGGAGATGGAGAAGGAAGGAGATTAAAGGAGAAAGGAAGCAGATGGACAAGGAAGGAGATTGACGGGGAAGGAAGGAAGGAAGGAAGGAAGGAAGGAAGGAAGGAAGGAAGGAAGGAGAGAGAGATTGAAAAGGAAGGGACGGAGATGGAAATGGATGGAAGGAAGGAAGACTGAAGGGGAAATAAAGCAGATGGACAAGGAAGGAGATTGAAGGGGAAGGAAGGAATGATGGAAGATTGAAGGGGAAAGGAAGGAAGGAAGGAGAAAGAAATTGAAGGGGAATGGATGGAGATGGAGATGGAAGGAGATTGAAGGGGAAGGAAGGAAGGAATGAAGATTGAAGGGGAAAGGAAGGATGGAAGGAAGGGAGAAAGGAAGGAAAAGGAGATTGAAGGGGAAGGGATGGAGATAGAGATGGAAGGAAGGAAAGAAGATTGAAGGGGAAAGGAAGGAAGGAAGATTGAAGAGCAAACGAAGGAGATGGAGATGGAAGGAGATTGAAGGGGAATTGAAGGAGATGGACAAGGAAGGAGATTGAAGGGGAAGGAAAGAAGGAAGGAGATAGTGATTGAAAAGGAAGGGATGGAGATGGAGATGGATGGAAGGAAGGAAGATTGAAGGGGAAAGGAAGGAGATTGAGAAGGAAGGAGATTGAAGGGAAAGGAAGGATATGGACAAGGAAGGAGATTGAAGGGGAAGGAAGGAAGGAAGGAGTGAGAGATTGAAGGGGAAGTGATGGAGATGGAAGGAAGGAAGATTGAAGGGGAAAGGAAGGAGATGGAGAAGAAAAGAGATTGAAGGGGAAGGAAGGAAGGAAGGCAGGCAGGAAGGAAGGAAGGCAGGAAGGAAGGAGAAAGATTGAAGGGGAAGGGATGGAGATGGAGATGTAAGGAAGGAAGGAAGGAAGATTGAAGGGGAAAGGAAGGAGATGGAGAAGGAAGGAAGATTGAAGGGGAAACGAAGGAGATGGAGAAGGAAGGAGATTGAAGGGGAAGGGAAGAAAGGAAGGAGAGAGAGAGATTGAAGGGGAAGTGATGGAGATGGAAGGAAGGAAGATTGAAGGGGAAAGGAAGGAGATGGAGAATGAAGGAGATTGAAAGAGAAAGGAAGGAAAGAAGGAAGGAAGATTGAAGGGGCAAGAAAGGAGATGGAGAAGAAAAGAGATTGAAGGGGAAGGAAGGAAGGAAGGCAGGCAGGAAGGAAGGAAGGCAGGAAGGAAGGAGAAAGATTGAAGGGGAAGGGATGGAGATGGAGATGTAAGGAAGGAAGGAAGGAAGATTGAAGGGGAAAGGAAGGAGATGGAGAAGGAAGGAAGATTGAAGGGGAAACGAAGGAGATGGAGAAGGAAGGAGATTGAAGGGGAAGGGAAGAAAGGAAGGAGAGAGAGAGATTGAAGGGGAAGTGATGGAGATGGAAGGAAGGAAGATTGAAGGGGAAAGGAAGGAGATGGAGAATGAAGGAGATTGAAAGAGAAAGGAAGGAAAGAAGGAAGGAAGATTGAAGGGGAAAGAAAGGAGATGGAGAAGAAAGGAGATTGAAGGGGAAGGAAGGAAGGAAGGCAGGAAGGAAGGAAGGAAGGAAGGAAGGAAGGAAGGAAGGAAGGAAGGAAGGAAGGAAGGAAGGAAGGAGAGAGATTGAAAGGGAAGGGATGGAGATGGAAGAAATGAAGGAAGATTGAAGGGGAAAGGAAGGAGACGGAGAAGGAAGGAGATTGAAGGGGAATTGAAGAAGATGGACAAGGAAGGAGATTGAAGGGGAAGGAAGGAAGGAAGATTGAAGGGGAAAGGAAGGAGATGGAAAAGGAAGGAGATTGAAGGGGAAAAGTAGGAGATGGAGAAGGAAGGAGATTAAAGGGGAAAGGAAGGAGATGGACAAGGAAGGAGATTGACGGGGAAGGAAGGAAGGAAGGAAGGAAGGAAGGAAGGAAGGAAGGAAGGAGAGAGAGATTGAAAAGGAAGGGACGGAGATGGAAATGGATGGAAGGAAGGAAGACTGAAGGGGAAATAAAGCAGATGGACAAGGAAGGAGATTGAAGGGGAAGGAAGGAATGATGGAAGATTGAAGGGGAAAGGAAGGAAGGAAGGAGAAAGAAATTGAAGGGGAATGGATGGAGATGGAGATGGAAGGAGATTGAAGGGGAAGGAAGGAAGGATGGAAGATTGAAGGGGAAAGGAAGGATGGAAGGAAGGGAGAAAGGAAGGAAAAGGAGATTGAAGGGGAAGGGATGAAGATACAGATGGAAGGAAGGAAAGAAGATTGAAGGGGAAAGGAAGGAAGGAAGATTGAAGGGGAAAGAAAGGAGATGGAGAAGAAAGGAGATTGAAGGGGAAGGAAGGAAGGAAGGCAGGAAGGAAGGAAGGATGGAAGGAAGGGAGAAAGGAAGGAAAAGGAGATTGAAGGGGAAGGGATGGAGATAGAGATGGAAGGAAGGAAAGAAGATTGAAGGGGAAAGGAAGGAGATGGAGAAGGAAGGAGATTGAAAGGGAAGGAAAGAAGGAAGGAGAGAGAGATTGAAGGGGAAGGGATGGAGATGGAGAAGGAAGGAGATTGAAGGGGAAGGAAAGAAGGAAGGAGATAGTGATTGAAAAGGAAGGGATGGAGATGGAGATGGAAGGAAGGAAGGAAGATTGAAGGGGAAAGGAAGGAGATGGAGAAGGAAGGAGATTGAAGGGAAAGGAAGGATATGGACAAGGAAGGAGATTGAAGGGGAAGGAAGGAAGGAAGGAGAGAGAGATTGAAGGGGAAGTGATGGAGATGGAAGGAAGGAAGATTGAAAGGGAAAGGAAGGAGATGGAGAATGAAGGAGATTGAAAGAGAAAGGAAGGAAAGAAGGAAGGAAGATTGAAGGGGAAAGAAAGGAGATGGAGAAGAAAGGAGATTGAAGGGGAAGGAAGGAAGGAAGGCAGGAAGGAAGGAAGGAAGGAAGGAAGGAAGGAAGGAAGGAAGGAAGGAGAGAGATTGAAAGGGAAGGGATGGAGATGGAAGAAATGAAGGAAGATTGAAGGGGAAAGGAAGGAGACGGAGAAGGAAGGAGATTGAAGGGGAATTGAAGAAGATGGACAAGGAAGGAGATTGAAGGGGAAGGAAGGAAGGAAGATTGAAGGGGAAAGGAAGGAGATGGAAAAGGAAGGAGATTGAAGGGGAAAAGTAGGAGATGGAGAAGGAAGGAGATTAAAGGGGAAAGGAAGGAGATGGACAAGGAAGGAGATTGACGGGGAAGGAAGGAAGGAAGGAAGGAAGGAAGGAAGGAGAGAGAGATTGAAAAGGAAGGGACGGAGATGGAAATGGATGGAAGGAAGGAAGACTGAAGGGGAAATAAAGCAGATGGACAAGGAAGGAGATTGAAGGGGAAGGAAGGAATGATGGAAGATTGAAGGGGAAAGGAAGGAAGGAAGGAGAAAGAAATTGAAGGGGAATGGATGGAGATGGAGATGGAAGGAGATTGAAGGGGAAGGAAGGAAGGATGGAAGATTGAAGGGGAAAGGAAGGATGGAAGGAAGGGAGAAAGGAAGGAAAAGGAGATTGAAGGGGAAGGGATGAAGATACAGATGGAAGGAAGGAAAGAAGATTGAAGGGGAAAGGAAGGAAGGAAGATTGAAGGGGAAAGAAAGGAGATGGAGAAGAAAGGAGATTGAAGGGGAAGGAAGGAAGGAAGGCAGGAAGGAAGGAAGGATGGAAGGAAGGGAGAAAGGAAGGAAAAGGAGATTGAAGGGGAAGGGATGGAGATAGAGATGGAAGGAAGGAAAGAAGATTGAAGGGGAAAGGAAGGAGATGGAGAAGGAAGGAGATTGAAAGGGAAGGAAAGAAGGAAGGAGAGAGAGATTGAAGGGGAAGGGATGGAGATGGAGAAGGAAGGAGATTGAAGGGGAGGGAAAGAAGGAAGGAGATAGTGATTGAAAAGGAAGGGATGGAGATGGAGATGGAAGGAAGGAAGGAAGATTGAAGGGGAAAGGAAGGAGATGGAGAAGGAAGGAGATTGAAGGGAAAGGAAGGATATGGACAAGGAAGGAGATTGAAGGGGAAGGAAGGAAGGAAGGAGAGAGAGATTGAAGGGGAAGTGATGGAGATGGAAGGAAGGAAGATTGAAGGGGAAAGGAAGGAGATGGAGAATGAAGGAGATTGAAAGAGAAAGGAAGGAAAGAAGGAAGGAAGATTGAAGGGGCAAGAAAGGAGATGGAGAAGAAAGGAGTTTGAAGGGGAAGGAAGGAAGGAAGGCAGGAAGGAAGGAAGGAAGGCAGGAAGGAAGGAGAAAGATTGAAGGGGAAGGGATGGAGATGGAGATGTAAGGAAGGAAGGAAGGAAGATTGAAGGGGAAAGGAAGGAGATGGAGAAGGAAGGAAGATTGAAGGGGAAAGGAAGGAGATGGAGAAGGAAGGAGATTGAAGGGGAAGGGAAGAAAGGAAGGAGAGAGAGATTGAAGGGGAAGTGATGGAGATGGAACGAAGGAAGATTGAAGGGGAAAGGAAGGAGATGGAGAATGAAGGAGATTGAAAGAGAAAGGAAGGAAAGAAGGAAGGAAGATTGAAGGGGAAAGAAAGGAGATGGAGAAGAAAGGAGATTGAAGGGGAAGGAAGGAAGGAAGGCAGGAAGGAAGAAGGAAGGAAGGAAGGAGAGAGATTGAAAGGGAAGGGATGGAGATGGAAGAAATGAAGGAAGATTGAAGGGGAAAGGAAGGAGACGGAGAAGGAAGGAGATTGAAGGGGAATTGAAGAAGATGGACAAGGAAGGAGATTGAAGGGGAAGGAAGGAAGGAAGATTGAAGGGGAAAGGAAGGAGATGGAAAAGGAAGGAGATTGAAGGGGAAAAGAAGGAGATGGAGAAGGAAGGAGATTAAAGGAGAAAGGAAGGAGATGGACAAGGAAGGAGATTGACGGGGAAGGAAGGAAGGAAGGAAGGAAGGAAGGAAGGAAGGAAGGAAGGAAGGAAGGAAGGAAGGAGAGAGAGATTGAAAAGGAAGGGACGGAGATGGAAATGGATGGAAGGAAGGAAGACTGAAGGGGAAATAAAGCAGATGGACAAGGAAGGAGATTGAAGGGGAAGGAAGGAATGATGGAAGATTGAAGGGGAAAGGAAGGAAGGAAGGAGAAAGAAATTGAAGGGGAATGGATGGAGATGGAGATGGAAGGAGATTGAAGGGGAAGGAAGGAAGGAATGAAGATTGAAGGGGAAAGGAAGGATGGAAGGAAGGGAGAAAGGAAGGAAAAGGAGATTGAAGGGGAAGGGATGGAGATAGAGATGGAAGGAAGGAAAGAAGATTGAAGGGGAAAGGAAGGAAGGAAGATTGAAGAGCAAACGAAGGAGATGGAGATGGAAGGAGATTGAAGGGGAATTGAAGGAGATGGACAAGGAAGGAGATTGAAGGGGAAGGAAAGAAGGAAGGAGATAGTGATTGAAAAGGAAGGGATGGAGATGGAGATGGATGGAAGGAAGGAAGATTGAAGGGGAAAGGAAGGAGATTGAGAAGGAAGGAGATTGAAGGGAAAGGAAGGATATGGACAAGGAAGGAGATTGAAGGGGAAGGAAGGAAGGAAGGAGTGAGAGATTGAAGGGGAAGTGATGGAGATGGAAGGAAGGAAGATTGAAGGGGAAAGGAAGGAGATGGAGAATGAAGGAGATTGAAAGGGAAAGGAAGGAAAGAAGGAAGGAAGATTGAAGGGGCAAGAAAGGAGATGGAGAAGAAAGGAGATTGAAGGGGAAGGAAGGAAGGAAGGCAGGCAGGAAGGAAGGAAGGCAGGAAGGAAGGAGAAAGATTGAAGGGGAAGGGATGGAGATGGAGATGTAAGGAAGGAAGGAAGGAAGATTGAAGGGGAAAGGAAGGAGATGGAGAAGGAAGGAAGATTGAAGGGGAAAGGAAGGAGATGGAGAAGGAAGGAGATTGAAGGGGAAGGGAAGAAAGGAAGGAGAGAGAGAGATTGAAGGGGAAGTGATGGAGATGGAAGGAAGGAAGATTGAAGGGGAAAGGAAGGAGATGGAGAATGAAGGAGATTGAAAGAGAAAGGAAGGAAAGAAGGAAGGAAGATTGAAGGGGAAAGAAAGGAGATGGAGAAGAAAGGAGATTGAAGGGGAAGGAAGGAAGGAAGGCAGGAAGGAAGGAAGGAAGGAAGGAAGGAAGGAAGGAAGGAAGGAAGGAGAGATATTGAAAGGGAAGGGATGGAGATGGAAGAAATGAAGGAAGATTGAAGGGGAAAGGAAGGAGACGGAGAAGGAAGGAGATTGAAGGGGAATTGAAGAAGATGGACAAGGAAGGAGATTGAAGGGGAAGGAAGGAAGGAAGATTGAAGGGGAAAGGAAGGAGATGGAAAAGGAAGGAGATTGAAGGGGAAAAGTAGGAGATGGAGAAGGAAGGAGATTAAAGGGGAAAGGAAGGAGATGGACAAGGAAGGAGATTGACGGGGAAGGAAGGAAGGAAGGAAGGAAGAAAGGAAGGAAGGAGAGAGAGATTGAAAAGGAAGGGACGGAGATGGAAATGGATGGAAGGAAGGAAGACTGAAGGGGAAATAAAGCAGATGGACAAGGAAGGAGATTGAAGGGGAAGGAAGGAATGATGGAAGATTGAAGGGGAAAGGAAGGAAGGAAGGAGAAAGAAATTGAAGGGGAATGGATGGAGATGGAGATGGAAGGAGATTGAAGGGGAAGGAAGGAAGGATGGAAGATTGAAGGGGAAAGGAAGGATGGAAGGAAGGGAGAAAGGAAGGAAAAGGAGATTGAAGGGGAAGGGATGAAGATACAGATGGAAGGAAGGAAAGAAGATTGAAGGGGAAAGGAAGGAAGGAAGATTGAAGGGGAAAGAAAGGAGATGGAGAAGAAAGGAGATTGAAGGGGAAGGAAGGAAGGAAGGCAGGAAGGAAGGAAGGATGGAAGGAAGGGAGAAAGGAAGGAAAAGGAGATTGAAGGGGAAGGGATGGAGATAGAGATGGAAGGAAGGAAAGAAGATTGAAGGGGAAAGGAAGGAGATGGAGAAGGAAGGAGATTGAAAGGGAAGGAAAGAAGGAAGGAGAGAGAGATTGAAGGGGAAGGGATGGAGATGGAGAAGGAAGGAGATTGAAGGGGAAGGAAAGAAGGAAGGAGATAGTGATTGAAAAGGAAGGGATGGAGATGGAAGGAAGGAAGGAAGATTGAAGGGGAAAGGAAGGAGATGGAGAAGGAAGGAGATTGAAGGGAAAGGAAGGATATGGACAAGGAAGGAGATTGAAGGGGAAGGAAGGAAGGAAGGAGAGAGAGATTGAAGGGGAAGTGATGGAGATGGAAGGAAGGAAGATTGAAGGGGAAAGGAAGGAGATGGAGAATGAAGGAGATTGAAAGAGAAAGGAAGGAAAGAAGGAAGGAAGATTGAAGGGGAAAGAAAGGAGATGGAGAAGAAAGGAGATTGAAGGGGAAGGAAGGAAGGAAGGAAGGAAGGAAGGAAGGAAGGAAGGAAGGAAGGAAGGAAGGAAGGAAGGAAGGAAGGAAGGAGAGAGATTGAAAGGGAAGGGATGGAGATGGAAGAAATGAAGGAAGATTGAAGGGGAAAGGAAGGAGACGGAGAAGGAAGGAGATTGAAGGGGAATTGAAGAAGATGGACAAGGAAGGAGATTGAAGGGGAAGGAAGGAAGGAAGATTGAAGGGGAAAGGAAGGAGATGGAAAAGGAAGGAGATTGAAGGGGAAAAGTAGGAGATGGAGAAGGAAGGAGATTAAAGGCGAAAGGAAGGAGATGGACAAGGAAGGAGATTGACGGGGAAGGAAGGAAGGAAGGAAGGAAGGAAGGAAGGAAGGAAGGAAGGAGAGAGAGATTGAAAAGGAAGGGACGGAGATGGAAATGGATGGAAGGAAGGAAGACTGAAGGGGAAATAAAGCAGATGGACAAGGAAGGAGATTGAAGGGGAAGGAAGGAATGATGGAAGATTGAAGGGGAAAGGAAGGAAGGAAGGAGAAAGAAATTGAAGGGGAATGGATGGAGATGGAGATGGAAGGAGATTGAAGGGGAAGGAAGGAAGGATGGAAGATTGAAGGGGAAAGGAAGGATGGAAGGAACGGAGAAAGGAAGGAAAAGGAGATTGAAGGGGAAGGGATGAAGATACAAATGGAAGGAAGGAAAGAAGATTGAAGGGGAAAGGAAGGAAGGAAGATTGAAGGGGAAAGAAAGGAGATGGAGAAGAAAGGAGATTGAAGGGGAAGGAAGGAAGGAAGGCAGGAAGGAAGGAAGGATGGAAGGAAGGGAGAAAGGAAGGAAAAGGAGATTGAAGGGGAAGGGATGGAGATAGAGATGGAAGGAAGGAAAGAAGATTGAAGGGGAAAGGAAGGAGATGGAGAACGAAGGAGATTGAAAGGGAAGGAAAGAAGGAAGGAGAGAGAGATTGAAGGGGAAGGGATGGAGATGGAGAAGGAAGGAGATTGAAGTGGAAGGAAAGAAGGAAGGAGATAGTGATTGAAAAGGAAGGGATGGAGATGGAGATGGAAGGAAGGAAGGAAGATTGAAGGGGAAAGGAAGGAGATGGAGAAGGAAGGAGATTGAAGGGAAAGGAAGGATATGGACAAGGAAGGAGATTGAAGGGGAAGGAAGGAAGGAAGGAGAGAGAGATTGAAGGGGAAGTGATGGAGATGGAAGGAAGGAAGATTGAAGGGGAAAGGAAGGAGATGGAGAATGAAGGAGATTGAAAGAGAAAGGAAGGAAAGAAGGAAGGAAGATTGAAGGGGCAAGAAAGGAGATGGAGAAGAAAGGAGATTGAAGGGGAAGGAAGGAAGGAAGGCAGGAAGGAAGGAAGGAAGGCAGGAAGGAAGGAGAAAGATTGAAGGGGAAGGGATGGAGATGGAGATGTAAGGAAGGAAGGAAGGAAGATTGAAGGGGAAAGGAAGGAGATGGAGAAGGAAGGAAGATTGAAGGGGAAAGGAAGGAGATGGAGAAGGAAGGAGATTGAAGGGGAAGGGAAGAAAGGAAGGAGAGAGAGATTGAAGGGGAAGTGATGGAGATGGAACGAAGGAAGATTGAAGGGGAAAGGAAGGAGATGGAGAATGAAGGAGATTGAAAGAGAAAGGAAGGAAAGAAGGAAGGAAGATTGAAGGGGAAAGAAAGGAGATGGAGAAGAAAGGAGATTGAAGGGGAAGGAAGGAAGGAAGGCAGGAAGGAAGAAGGAAGGAAGGAAGGAGAGAGATTGAAAGGGAAGGGATGGAGATGGAAGAAATGAAGGAAGATTGAAGGGGAAAGGAAGGAGACGGAGAAGGAAGGAGATTGAAGGGGAATTGAAGAAGATGGACAAGGAAGGAGATTGAAGGGGAAGGAAGGAAGGAAGATTGAAGGGGAAAGGAAGGAGATGGAAAAGGAAGGAGATTGAAGGGGAAAAGAAGGAGATGGAGAAGGAAGGAGATTAAAGGGGAAAGGAAGGAGATGGACAAGGAAGGAGATTGACGGGGAAGGAAGGAAGGAAGGAAGGAAGGAGAGAGAGATTGAAAAGGAAGGGACGGAGATGGAAATGGATGGAAGGAAGGAAGACTGAAGGGGAAATAAAGCAGATGGACAAGGAAGGAGATTGAAGGGGAAGGAAGGAATGATGGAAGATTGAAGGGGAAAGGAAGGAAGGAAGGAGAAAGAAATTGAAGGGGAATGGATGGAGATGGAGATGGAAGGAGATTGAAGGGGAAGGAAGGAAGGATGGAAGATTGAAGGGGAAAGGAAGGATGGAAGGAAGGGAGAAAGGAAGGAAAAGGAGATTGAAGGGGAAGGGATGAAGATACAGATGGAAGGAAGTAAAGAAGATTGAAGGGGAAAGGAAGGAAGGAAGATTGAAGAGCAAACGAAGGAGATGGAGATGGAAGGAGATTGAAGGGGAGAGGAAGGAGATGGAGAAGAAAGGAGATTGAAGGAGGAAGGAAGGAAGGAAGAAAGGAAGGAGAGAGTGATTGAAAAGGAAGGGATGGAGATGGAAGGAAGGAAGGAAGATTGAAGGGGAAAGGAAGGAGATGGAGAATGAAGGAGATTGAATGGAAAGGAAGGAGATGGACGAGGAAGGAAATTGAAGGGGAAGGAAGAAAGGAAGGAAGGAGAAAGAAATTGAAGGGGAAGGGATAGAGATGGAGATGGAAGGAGATTGAAGGGGAAAGGAAGGAGATGGAGAAGGAAGGAGATTGAAGGGGAAAGGAAGGAAGGAAGATTGAAGGGGAAACTGAGGAGATGGAGAAGGGAGGAGATTGAAGGGGAAGGAAGGAAGGAAGGAGAAAGATTGAAGGGGAAGGGATGGAGATGGAGATGGAAGGAAGGAAGATTGAAGGGGAAAGGAAGGAGATGGAGAAGAAAGGAGATTGAAGGGGAAGGAAGGAATTAGAGAGATTGAAGGGGAAGGGATGGAGATGGAAGGAAGGAAGGAAGATTGAAGGGGAAAGGAAGGAGATGGAGAAGGAAGGAGATTGAAGGGGGAAGGAAGGACGGAAGGAGAGATTGAAGGGGAAGGAATGGAGATGGAGATGGAAGGAAGGAAGGAAGATTGAAGGGGAAAGGAAGGAGATGGAGAAGGAAGGAGATTGAAGGGGAAGGAAGGAAGGAAGGAAGGAAGGAAGGAAGGAAGGAAGGAGAATGATTGAAAGGAAAGGGATGGAGATGGAAATGGATGGAAGGAAGGAAGATTGAAGGGGAAATATAGCAGATGGACAAGGAAGGAGATTGAAGGGGAATGAAGTAAGGATGGAAGATTAAAGGGGAAAGGAAGGATGGAAGGAACGAAGGAAGGAAGGAGAAAGAAATTGAAAGGGAATGGATGGAGATGGAGATGGAAGGAGATTGAAGGGGAAGGAAGGAAGGATGGAAGATTGAAGGGGAAAGGAAGGATGGAAGGAAGGAAGAAAGGAAGGAAAAAGAGATTGAAGGGGAAGGGATGGAGATACAGATGGAAGGAAGGAAAGAAGATTGAAGGGGAAAGGAAGGAGATGGAGAAGGAAGGAAATTGAAGGGGAAAGGAAGGAAGGAAGGAAGATTGAAGTGGAAACGAAGGAGATGGAGAAGGAAGGAGATTGAAGGGGAAGGGAAGAAAGGAAGGAGAGAGTGATTGAAAAGGAAGAGATGGAGATGGAAGGAAGGAAGGAAGATTGAAGGGGAAAGGAAGGAGATGGAGAATGAAGGAGATTGAATGGAAAGGAAACAAATGGACGAGGAAGGAGATTGAAGGGGAAGGAAGAAAGGAAGGAGAGAGAGAGATTGAAGGGGAAGTGATGGAGATGGAAGGAAGGAAGATTGAAGGGGAAAGAAAGGAAGGAAGGAAGGAGAAAGAAATTGAAGGGGAAGGGATAGAGATGGAGATGGAAGGAGATTGAAGGGGAAAGGAAGGAGATGGAGAAGGAAGGAGATTGAAGGGGAAAGGAAGGAAGGAAGATTGAAGGGGAAACGAAGGAGATGGAGAAGGAAGGAGATTGAAGGGGAGGGAAGGAATTAGAGAGATTGAAGGGGAAAGGAAGGATGGAAGGAAGGAAGGAAGGAGAAAGAAATTGAAGGGGAAGGGATAGAGATGGAGATGGAAAGAGATTGAAGGGGAAATGAAGGAGATGGAGATGGAAGGAGATTGAAGGGGAAAGGAAGGAAGGAAGATTGAAGAGGAAACGAAGGAGATGGAGATGGAAGGAGATTGAAGGGGAGAGGAAGGAGATGGGGAAGGAAGGAGATTAAAGGAGGAAGGAAGGAAGGAAGGAAGGAGAGAGTGATTGAAAAGGAAGAGATGGAGATGGAAGGAAGGAAGGAAGATTGAAGGGGAAACGAAGGAGATGGAGAATGAAGGAGATTGAATGGAAAGGAAGGAGATGGACGAGGAAGGAGATTGAAGGGGAAGGAAGAAAGGAAGGAGAGAGAGATTGAAGGGGAAGTGATGGAGATGGAAGGAAGGAAGATTGAAGGGGAAAGAAAGGAAGGAAGGAAGGAGAAAGAAATTGAAGGGGAAGGGATAGAGATGGAGATGGAAGGAGATTGAAGGGGAAAGGAAGGAGATGGAGAAGGAAGGAGATTGAAGGGGAAAGGAAGGAAGGAAGATTGAAGGGGAAACGAAGGAGATGGAGAAGGAAGGAGATTGAAGGGGAGGGAAGGAATTAGAGAGATTGAAGGGGAAGGGATGGAGATGGAGAAGGAAGGAAGGAAGATTGAAGGGGAAAGGAAGGAGATGGAGAAGGAAGGAGATTGAAGGGGGAAGGAAGGAAGGAAGGAAGGAGAGAGATTGAAGGGGAAGGGATGGAGATGGAGAAGGAAGGAAGGAAGATTGAAGGGGAAAGGAAGGAGATGGACAAGGAAGGAGATTAAAGGAGGAAGGAAAGAAGGAAGGAAGGAAGGAGAGAGATTGAAGGGGAAGGGATGGAGATGGAGAAGGAAGGAAGGAAGATTGAAGGGGAAAGGAAGGAGATGGACAAGGAAGGAGATTGAAGGGGGAAGGAAGGAAGGAAGGAAGGAAGGAGAGAGATTGAAGGGGAAGGGATGGAGATGGAGAAGGAAGGAAGGAAGATTGAAGGGGAAAGGAAGGAGATGGACAAGGAAGGAGATTTAAGGGGGAAGGAAGGAAGGAAGGAAGGAAGGAAGGAAGGAAGGAAGGAGAGAGATTGAAGGGGAAGGGATGGAGATGGAGAAGGAAGGAAGGAAGATTGAAGGGGAAAGGAAGGAGATGGACAAGGAAGGAGATTGAAGGAGGAAGGAAGGAAGGAAGGAAGGAAGGAAGGAAGGAAGGAAGGAGAGATTGAAGGGTAAGGAATGGAGATGGAGATGGAAGGAAGGAAGGAAGATTGAAGGGGAAAGGAAGGAGATGGAGAAGGAAGGAGATTGAAGGGGAAGGAAGGAAGGAAGGAGAGAGATTGAAAGGGAAGGGATGGAGATGGAAGAAATGAAGGAAGATTGAAGGGGAAAGGAAGGAGACGGAGAAGGAAGGAGATTGAAGGGGAATTGAAGGAGATGGACAAGGAAGGAGATTGAAGGGGAAGGAAGGAAGGAAGGAAGATTGAAGGGGAAAGGAAGGAGATGGAGAAGGAAGGAGATTGAAGGGGAAAAGAAGGAGATGGAGAAGGAAGGAGATTAAAGGGGAAAGGAAGCAGATGGACAAGGAAGGAGATTGACGGGGAAGGAAGGAAGGAAGGAAGGAAGGAGAGAGAGATTGAAAAGGAAGGGACGGAGATGGAAATGGATGGATGGAAGGAAGACTGAAGGGGAAATAAAGCAGATGGACAAGGAAGGAGATTGAAGGGGAAGGAAGGATGGAAGATTGAAGGGGAAAGGAAGGAAGGAAGGAGAAAGAAATTGAAGGGGAATGGATGGAGATGGAGATGGAAGGAGATTGAAGGGGAAGGAAGGAAGGATGGAAGATTGAAGGGGAAAGGAAGGATGGAAGGAAGGGAGAAAGGAAGGAAAAGGAGATTGAAGGGGAAGGGATGGAGATAGAGATGGAAGGAAGGAAAGAAGATTGAAGGGGAAAGGAAGGAGATGGAGAAGGAAGGAGATTGAAGGGGAAAGGAAGGAGATGGAGAAGGAAGGAAATTGAAGGGGAAGGAAAGAAGGAAGGAGAGAGAGATTGAAGGGGAAGGGATGTAGATGGAGAAGGAAGGAGATTGAAGGGGAAGGAAGGAAGGAAGGAGATAGTGATTGAAAAGGAAGGGATGGAGATGGAGATGGAAGGAAGGAAGGAAGATTGAAGGGGAAAGGAAGGAGATGGAGAAGGAAGGAGATTGAAGGGAAAGGAAGGATATGGACAAGGAAGGAGATTGAAGGGGAAGGAAGGAAGGAAGGAGAGAGAGATTGAAGGGGAAGTGATGGAGATGGAAGGAAGGAAGATTGAAGGGGAAAGGAAGGAGATGGAGAATGAAGGAGATTGAAAGAGAAAGGAAGGAAAGAAGGAAGGAAGATTGAAGGGGAAAGAAAGGAGATGGAGAAGAAAGGAGATTGAAGGGGAAGGAAGAAAGGAAGGAAGGAAGGAGAGAGATTGAAGGGGAAGGGATGGAGATGGAGATGGAAGGACGGAAGGAAAGAAGATTGAAGGGGAAAGGAAGGAGATGGAGAAGGAAGGAGATTGAAGGGGAAAGGAAGGAAGGAAGGAAGGAAGGAAGATTGAAGGGGGAACGAAGGAGATGGAGAAGGAAGGAGATTGAAGGACAAGGAAGGAAGGAGAAAGATTGAAGGGGAAGGGATGGAGATGGAAGGAAGAAAGAAAGATTGAACGGGAAAGGAAGGAGATGGAGAAGGAAGGAGATTGAAGGGGAAAGGAAGGAGATGGAGAAGGAAGTAGATTGAAGGGGAAGGAAGGAAGGAAGGAAGGAAGGAAGGAAGGAAGGAAGGAAGGAAGGAAGGAAGGAAGGAAGGAAGGAAGGAAGGAGAGAGAGATTGAAGGGGAAGGGATGGAGATGGAGATGGAAAAAAGGAAGGAAGGAAGGAAGATTGAAGGGGAAAGGAAGGAGATGGAGAAGGAAGGAGATTGAAGGGGAAGGAAGGAAGGACAAAGATTGAAGGGGAAGGGGTGGAGATGGAAGGAAGGAAGGAAGATTGAAGGGGAAAAGAAGGAGATGGAGAAAAATGGAGATTGAAGTGGAAAGGAAGGAGATGGAGAAGGAAGGAGATTGAAGGGGAAGGAAGGAAGGAAGGAAGGAGAGAGAGAGATTGAAGGGGAAGGGATGGGGATGGAGAAGGAAGGAGATTGACGGGGAAGGAAGGAAGGAAGGAAGATTGAAGGGGAAAGGAAGGATGGAAGGAAGGGAGAAAGGAAGGAAAAGGAGATTGAAGGGGAAGGGATGGAGATAGAGATGGAAGGAAGGAAAGAAGATTGAAGGGGAAAGGAAGGAAGGAAGATTGAAGAGCAAACGAAGGAGATGGAGATGGAAGGAGATTGAAGGGGAATTGAAGGAGATGGACAAGGAAGGAGATTGAAGGGGAAGGAAAGAAGGAAGGAGATAGTGATTGAAAAGGAAGGGATGGAGATGGAGATGGAAGGAAGGAAGGAAGATTGAAGGGGAAAGGAAGGAGATGGAGAAGGAAGGAGATTGAAGGGAAAGGAAGGATATGGACAAGGAACGAGATTGAAGGGGAAGGAAGGAAGGAAGGAGTGAGAGATTGAAGGGGAAGTGATGGAGATGGAAGGAAGGAAGATTGAAGGGGAAAGGAAGGAGATGGAGAAGGAAGGAGATTGAAGGGGAAGGAAGGAAGGAAGGAGAGAGATTGAAAGGGAAAGGATGGAGATGGAAGAAATGAAGGAAGATTTAAGGGGAAAGGAAGGAGACGGAGAAGGAAGGAGATTGAAGGGGAATTGAAGGAGATGGACAAGGAAGGAGATTGAAGGGGAAGGAAGGAAGGAAGGAAGATTGAAGGGGAAAGGAAGGAGATGGAGAAGGAAGGAGATTGAAGGGGAAAAGAAGGAGATGGAGAAGGAAGGAGATTAAAGGGGAAAGGAAGCAGATGGACAAGGAAGGAGATTGACGGGGAAGGAAGGAAGGAAGGAAGGAAGGAAGGAAGGAAGGAAGGAAGGAAGGAAGGAGAGAGAGATTGAAAAGGAAGGGACGGAGATGGAAATGGATGGAAGGAAGGAAGACTGAAGGGGAAATAAAGCAGATGGACAAGGAAGGAGATTGAAGGGGAAGGAAGGAAGGATGGAGAGATTGAAGGGGAAAGGAAGGAAGGAAGGAGAAAGAAATTGAAGGGGAATAGATGGAGATGGAGATGGAAGGAGATTGAAGGGGAAGGAAGGAAGGATGGAAGATTGAAGGGGAAAGGAAGGATGGAAGGAAGGGAGAAAGGAAGGAAAAGGAGATTGAAGGGGAAGGGATGGAGATAGAGATGGAAGGAAGGAAAGAAGATTGAAGGGGAAAGGAAGGAAGGAAGATTGAAGAGCAAACGAAGGAGATGGAGATGGAAGGAGATTGAAGGGGAATTGAAGGAGATGGACAAGGAAGGAGATTGAAGGGGAAGGAAAGAAGGAAGGAGATAGTGATTGAAAAGGAAGGGATGGAGATGGAGATGGAAGGAAGGAAGGAAGATTGAAGGGGAAAGGAAGGAGATGGAGAAGGAAGGAGATTGAAGGGAAAGGAAGGATATGGACAAGGAAGGAGATTGAAGGGGAAGGAAGGAAGGAAGGAGAGAGATTGAAAGGGAAAGGATGGAGATGGAAGAAATGAAGGAAGATTTAAGGGGAAAGGAAGGAGACGGAGAAGGAAGGAGATTGAAGGGGAATTGAAGGAGATGGACAAGGAAGGAGATTGAAGGTGAAGGAAGGAAGGAAGGAAGATTGAAGGGGAAAGGAAGGAGATGGACAAGGAAGGAGATTGAAGGGGGAAGGAAGGAAGGAAGGAAGGAAGGAAGGAAGGAAGGAGAGAGATTGAAGGGGAAGGAATGGAGATGGAGAAGGAAGGAAGGAAGATTGAAGGGGAAAGGAAGGAGATGGACAAGGAAGGAGATTGAAGGAGGAAGGAAGGAAGGAAGGAAGGAAGGAGAGATTGAAGGGGAAGGAATGGAGATGGAGATGGAAGGAAGGAAGGAAGATTGAAGGGGAAAGGAAGGAGATGGAGAAGGAAGGAGATTGAAGGGGAAGGAAGGAAGGAAGGAGAGAGATTGAAAGGGAAGGGATGGAGATGGAAGAAATGAAGGAAGATTGAAGGGGAAAGGAAGGAGACGGAGAAGGAAGGAGATTGAAGGGGAATTGAAGGAGATGGACAAGGAAGGAGATTGAAGGGGAAGGAAGGAAGGAAGGAAGATTGAAGGGGAAAGGAAGGAGATGGAGAAGGAAGGAGATTGAAGGGGAAAAGAAGGAGATGGAGAAGGAAGGAGATTAAAGGGGAAAGGAAGCAGATGGACAAGGAAGGAGATTGACGGGGAAGGAAGGAAGGAAGGAAGGAAGGAAGGAAGGAAGGAAGGAAGGAGAGAGAGAGAGATTGAAAAGGAAGGGACGGAGATGGAAATGGATGGAAGTAAGGAAGACTGAAGGGGAAATAAAGCAGATGGACAAGGAAGGAGATTGAAGGGGAAGGAAGGAAGGATGGAAGATTGAATGGGAAAGGAAGGAAGGAAGGAGAAAGAAATTGAAGGGGAATGGATGGAGATGGAGATGGAAGGAGATTGAAGGGGAAGGAAGGAAGGATGGAAGATTGAAGGGGAAAGGAAGGATGGAAGGAAGGGAGAAAGGAAGGAAAAGGAGATTGAAGGGGAAGGGATGGAGATAGAGATGGAAGGAAGGAAAGAAGATTGAAGGGGAAAGGAAGGAGATGGAGAAGGAAGGAGATTGAAGGGGAAGGAAAGAAGGAAGGAGAGAGAGATTGAAGGGGAAGGGATGGAGATGGAGAAGGAAGGAGATTGAAGGGGAAGGAAAGAAGGAAGGAGATAGTGATTGAAAAGGAAGGGATGGAGATGGAGATGGAAGGAAGGAAGGAAGATTGAAGGGGAAAGGAAGGAGATGGAGAAGGAAGGAGATTGAAGGGAAAGGAAGGATATGGACAAGGAAGGAGATTGAAGGGGAAGGAAGGAAGGAAGGAGAGAGAGATTGAAGGGGAAGTGATGGAGATGGAAGGAAGGAAGATTGAAGGGGAAAGGAAGGAGATGGAGAATGAAGGAGATTGAAAGAGAAAGGAAGGAAAGAAGGAAGGAAGATTGAAGGGGCAAGAAAAGAGATGGAGAAGAAAGGAGATTGAAGGGGAAGGAAGGAAGGAAGGCAGGCAGGAAGGAAGGAAGGCAGGAAGGAAGGAGAAAGATTGAAGGGGAAGGGATGGAGATGGAGATGTAAGGAAGGAAGGAAGGAAGATTGAAGGGGAAAGGAAGGAGATGGACAAGGAAGGAGATTGAAGGGGGAAGGAAAAAAGGAAGGAAGGAAGGAGAGATTGAAGGGGAAGGAATGGAGATGGAGATGGAAGGAAGGAAGGAAGATTGAAGGGGAAAGGAAGGAGATGGAGAAGGAAGGAGATTGAAGGGGAAGGAAGGAAGGAAGGAGAGAGATTGAAAGGGAAGGGATGGAGATGGAAGAAATGAAGGAAGATTGAAGGGGAAAGGAAGGAGACGGAGAAGGAAGGAGATTGAAGGGGAATTGAAGGAGATGGACAAGGAAGGAGATTGAAGGGGAAGGAAGGAAGGAAGGAAGATTGAAGGGGAAAGGAAGGAGATGGACAAGGAAGGAGATTGAAGGGGGAAGGAAGGAAGGAAGGAAGGAGAGATTGAAGGGGAAGGAATGGAGATGGAGATGGAAGGAAGGAAGGAAGATTGAAGGGGAAAGGAAGGAGATGGAGAAGGAAGGAGATTGAAGGGGAAGGAAGGAAGGAAGGAGAGAGATTGAAAGGGAAGGGATGGAGATGGAAGAAATGAAGGAAGATTGAAGGGGAAAGGAAGGAGACGGAGAAGGAAGGAGATTGAAGGGGAATTGAAGGAGATGGACAAGGAAGGAGATTGAAGGGGAAGGAAGGAAGGAAGGAAGATTGAAGGGGAAAGGAAGGAGATGGAGAAGGAAGGAGATTGAAGGGGAAAAGAAGGAGATGGAGAAGGAAGGAGATTAAAGGGGAAAGGAAGCAGATGGACAAGGAAGGAGATTGACGGGGAAGGAAGGAAGGAAGGAAGGAAGGAAGGAAGGAAGGAAGGAAGGAAGGAAGGAAGGAAGGAAGGAAGGAGAGAGAGATTGAAAAGGAAGGGACGGAGATGGAAATGGATGGAAGTAAGGAAGACTGAAGGGGAAATAAAGCAGATGGACAAGGAAGGAGATTGAAGGGGAAGGAAGGAAGGATGGAGAGATTGAAGGGGAAAGGAAGGAAGGAAGGAGAAAGAAATTGAAGGGGAATGGATGGAGATGGAGATGGAAGGAGATTGAAGGGGAAGGAAGGAAGGATGGAAGATTGAAGGGGAAAGGAAGGATGGAAGGAAGGGAGAAAGGAAGGAAAAGGAGATTGAAGGGGAAGGGATGGAGATAGAGATGGAAGGAAGGAAAGAAGATTGAAGGGGAAAGGAAGGAAGGAAGATTGAAGAGCAAACGAAGGAGATGGAGATGGAAGGAGATTGAAGGGGAATTGAAGGAGATGGACAAGGAAGGAGATTGAAGGGGAAGGAAAGAAGGAAGGAGATAGTGATTGAAAAGGAAGGGATGGAGATGGAGATGGAAGGAAGGAAGGAAGATTGAAGGGGAAAGGAAGGAGATGGAGAAGGAAGGAGATTGAAGGGAAAGGAAGGATATGGACAAGGAAGGAGATTGAAGGGGAAGGAAGGAAGGAAGGAGTGAGAGATTGAAGGGGAAGTGATGGAGATGGAAGGAAGGAAGATTGAAGGGGAAAGGAAGGAGATGGAGAAGGAAGGAGATTGAAGGGGAAGGAAGGAAGGAAGGAGAGAGATTGAAAGGGAAAGGATGGAGATGGAAGAAATGAAGGAAGATTTAAGGGGAAAGGAAGGAGACGGATAAGGAAGGAGATTGAAGGGGAATTGAAGGAGATGGACAAGGAAGGAGATTGAAGGGGAAGGAAGGAAGGAAGGAAGATTGAAGGGGAAAGGAAGGAGATGGACAAGGAAGGAGATTGAAGGGGGAAGGAAGGAAGGAAGGAAGGAAGGAAGGAAGGAAGGAAGGAAGGAAGGAGAGAGATTGAAGGGGAAGGAATGGAGATGGAGAAGGAAGGAAGGAAGATTGAAGGGGAAAGGAAGGAGATGGACAAGGAAGGAGATTGAAGGAGGAAGGAAGGAAGGAAGGAAGGAGAGATTGAAGGGGAAGGAATGGAGATGGAGATGGAAGGAAGGAAGGAAGATTGAAGGGGAAAGGAAGGAGATGGAGAAGGAAGGAGATTGAAGGGGAAGGAAGGAAGGAAGGAGAGAGATTGAAAGGGAAGGGATGGAGATGGAAGAAATGAAGGAAGATTGAAGGGGAAAGGAAGGAGACGGAGAAGGAAGGAGATTGAAGGGGAATTGAAGGAGATGGACAAGGAAGGAGATTGAAGGGGAAGGAAGGAAGGAAGGAAGATTGAAGGGGAAAGGAAGGAGATGGAGAAGGAAGGAGATTGAAGGGGAAAAGAAGGAGATGGAGAAGGAAGGAGATTAAAGGAGAAAGGAAGCAGATGGACAAGGAAGGAGATTGACGGGGAAGGAAGGAAGGAAGGAAGGAAGGAAGGAAGGAAGGAGAGAGAGATTGAAAAGGAAGGGACGGAGATGGAAATGGATGGAAGTAAGGAAGACTGAAGGGGAAATAAAGCAGATGGACAAGGAAGGAGATTGAAGGGGAAGGAAGGAAGGATGGAGAGATTGAAGGGGAAAGGAAGGAAGGAAGGAGAAAGAAATTGAAGGGGAATGGATGGAGATGGAGATGGAAGGAGATTGAAGGGGAAGGAAGGAAGGATGGAAGATTGAAGGGGAAAGGAAGGATGGAAGGAAGGGAGAAAGAAGGAAAAGGAGATTGAAGGGGAAGGGATGGAGATAGAGATGGAAGGAAGGAAAGAAGATTGAAGGGGAAAGGAAGGAAGGAAGATTGAAGAGCAAACGAAGGAGATGGAGATGGAAGGAGATTGAAGGGGAATTGAAGGAGATGGACAAGGAAGGAGATTGAAGGGGAAGGAAAGAAGGAAGGAGATAGTGATTGAAAAGGAAGGGATGGAGATGGAGATGGAAGGAAGGAAGGAAGATTGAAGGGGAAAGGAAGGAGATGGAGAAGGAAGGAGATTGAAGGGAAAGGAAGGATATGGACAAGGAAGGAGATTGAAGGGGAAGGAAGGAAGGAAGGAGTGAGAGATTGAAGGGGAAGTGATGGAGATGGAAGGAAGGAAGATTGAAGGGGAAAGGAAGGAGATGGAGAAGGAAGGAGATTGAAGGGGAAGGAAGGAAGGAAGGAGAGAGATTGAAAGGGAAAGGATGGAGATGGAAGAAATGAAGGAAGATTTAAGGGGAAAGGAAGGAGACGGAGAAGGAAGGAGATTGAAGGGGAATTGAAGGAGATGGACAAGGAAGGAGATTGAAGGGGAAGGAAGGAAGGAAGGAAGATTGAAGGGGAAAGGAAGGAGATGGACAAGGAAGGAGATTGAAGGGGGAAGGAAGGAAGGAAGGAAGGAAGGAAGGAAGGAAGGAAGGAAGGAAGGAAGGAGAGAGATTGAAGGGGAAGGAATGGAGATGGAGAAGGAAGGAAGGAAGATTGAAGGGGAAAGGAAGGAGATGGACAAGGAAGGAGATTGAAGGAGGAAGGAAGGAAGGAAGGAGAGATTGAAGGGGAAGGAATGGAGATGGAGATGGAAGGAAGGAAGGAAGATTGAAGGGGAAAGGAAGGAGATGGAGAAGGAAGGAGATTGACGGGGAAGGAAGGAAGGAAGGAGAGAGATTGAAAGGGAAGGGATGGAGATGGAAGAAATGAAGGAAGATTGAAGGGGAAAGGAAGGAGACGGAGAAGGAAGGAGATTGAAGGGGAATTGAAGGAGATGGACAAGGAAGGAGATTGAAGGGGAAGGAAGGAAGGAAGGAAGATTGAAGGGGAAAGGAAGGAGATGGAGAAGGAAGGAGATTGAAGGGGAAAAGAAGGAGATGGAGAAGGAAGGAGATTAAAGGAGAAAGGAAGCAGATGGACAAGGAAGGAGATTGATGGGGAAGGAAGGAAGGAAGGAAGGAAGGAAGGAAGGAAGGAAGGAGAGAGAGATTGAAAAGGAAGGGACGGAGATGGAAATGGATGGAAGGAAGGAAGACTGAAGGGGAAATAAAGCAGATGGACAAGGAAGGAGATTGAAGGGGAAGGAAGGAATGATGGAAGATTGAAGGGGAAAGGAAGGAAGGAAGGAGAAAGAAATTGAAGGGGAATGGATGGAGATGGAGATGGAAGGAGATTGAAGGGGAAGGAAGGAAGGATGGAAGATTGAAGGGGAAAGGAAGGATGGAAGGAAGGGAGAAAGGAAGGAAAAGGAGATTGAAGGGGAAGGGATGGAGATAGAGATGGAAGGAAGGAAAGAAGATTGAAGGGGAAAGGAAGGAAGGAAGATTGAAGAGCAAACGAAGGAGATGGAGATGGAAGGAGATTGAAGGGGAATTGAAGGAGATGGACAAGGAAGGAGATTGAAGGGGAAGGAAAGAAGGAAGGAGATAGTGATTGAAAAGGAAGGTATGGAGATGGAGATGGAAGGAAGGAAGGAAGATTGAAGGGGAAAGGAAGGAGATGGAGAAGGAAGGAGATTGAAGGGAAAGGAAGGATATGGACAAGGAAGGAGATTGAAGGGGAAGGAAGGAAGGAAGGAGAGAGAGATTGAAGGGGAAGTGATGGAGATGGAAGGAAGGAAGATTGAAGGGGAAAGGAAGGAGATGGAGAATGAAGGAGATTGAAAGAGAAAGGAAGGAAAGAAGGAAGGAAGATTGAAGGGGCAAGAAAGGAGATGGAGAAGAAAGGAGATTGAAGGGGAAGGAAGGAAGGAAGGCAGGCAGGAAGGAAGGAAGGCAGGAAGGAAGGAGAAAGATTGAAGGGGAAGGGATGGAGATGGAGATGTAAGGAAGGAAGGAAGGAAGATTGAAGGGGAAAGGAAGGAGATGGAGAAGGAAGGAAGATTGAAGGGGAAAGGAAGGAGATGGAGAAGGAAGGAGATTGAAGGGGAAGGGAAGAAAGGAAGGAGAGAGAGAGATTGAAGGGGAAGTGATGGAGATGGAAGGAAGGAAGATTGAAGGGGAAAGGAAGGAGATGGAGAATGAAGGAGATTGAAAGAGAAAGGAAGGAAAGAAGGAAGGAAGATTGAAGGGGAAAGAAAGGAGATGGAGAAGAAAGGAGATTGAAGGGGAAGGAAGGAAGGAAGGCAGGAAGGAAGGAAGGAAGGAAGGAAGGAAGGAAGGAAGGAAGGAAGGAGAGAGATTGAAAGGGAAGGGATGGAGATGGAAGAAATGAAGGAAGATTGAAGGGGAAAGGAAGGAGACGGAGAAGGAAGGAGATTGAAGGGGAATTGAAGAAGATGGACAAGGAAGGAGATTGAAGGGGAAGGAAGGAAGGAAGATTGAAGGGGAAAGGAAGGAGATGGAAAAGGAAGGAGATTGAAGGGGAAAAGTAGGAGATGGAGAAGGAAGGAGATTAAAGGGGAAAGGAAGGAGATGGACAAGGAAGGAGATTGACGGGGAAGGAAGGAAGGAAGGAAGGAAGGAAGGAAGGAAGGAAGGAAGGAGAGAGAGATTGAAAAGGAAGGGACGGAGATGGAAATGGATGGAAGGAAGGAAGACTGAAGGGGAAATAAAGCAGATGGACAAGGAAGGAGATTGAAGGGGAAGGAAGGAATGATGGAAGATTGAAGGGGAAAGGAAGGAAGGAAGGAGAAAGAAATTGAAGGGGAATGGATGGAGATGGAGATGGAAGGAGATTGAAGGGGAAGGAAGGAAGGATGGAAGATTGAAGGGGAAAGGAAGGATGGAAGGAAGGGAGAAAGGAAGGAAAAGGAGATTGAAGGGGAAGGGATGAAGATACAGATGGAAGGAAGGAAAGAAGATTGAAGGGGAAAGGAAGGAAGGAAGATTGAAGGGGAAAGAAAGGAGATGGAGAAGAAAGGAGATTGAAGGGGAAGGAAGGAAGGAAGGCAGGAAGGAAGGAAGGATGGAAGGAAGGGAGAAAGGAAGGAAAAGGAGATTGAAGGGGAAGGGATGGAGATAGAGATGGAAGGAAGGAAAGAAGATTGAAGGGGAAAGGAAGGAGATGGAGAAGGAAGGAGATTGAAAGGGAAGGAAAGAAGGAAGGAGAGAGAGATTGAAGGGGAAGGGATGGAGATGGAGAAGGAAGGAGATTGAAGGGGAAGGAAAGAAGGAAGGAGATAGTGATTGAAAAGGAAGGGATGGAGATGGAGATGGAAGGAAGGAAGGAAGATTGAAGGGGAAAGGAAGGAGATGGAGAAGGAAGGAGATTGAAGGGAAAGGAAGGATATGGACAAGGAAGGAGATTGAAGGGGAAGGAAGGAAGGAAGGAGAGAGAGATTGAAGGGGAAGTGATGGAGATGGAAGGAAGGAAGATTGAAGGGGAAAGGAAGGAGATGGAGAATGAAGGAGATTGAAAGAGAAAGGAAGGAAAGAAGGAAGGAAGATTGAAGGGGAAAGAAAGGAGATGGAGAAGAAAGGAGATTGAAGGGGAAGGAAGGAAGGAAGGCAGGAAGGAAGGAAGGAAGGAAGGAAGGAAGGAAGGAAGGAAGGAAGGAAGGAAGGAAGGAGAGAGATTGAAAGGGAAGGGATGGAGATGGAAGAAATGAAGGAAGATTGAAGGGGAAAGGAAGGAGACGGAGAAGGAAGGAGATTGAAGTGGAATTGAAGAAGATGGACAAGGAAGGAGATTGAAGGGGAAGGAAGGAAGGATGATTGAAGGGGAAAGGAAGGAGATGGACAAGGAAGGAGATTGACGGGGAAGGAAGGAAGGAAGGAAGGAAGGAAGGAGAGAGAGATTGAAAAGGAAGGGACGGAGATGGAAATGGATGGAAGGAAGGAAGACTGAAGGGGAAATAAAGCAGATGGACAAGGAAGGAGATTGAAGGGGAAGGAAGGAATGATGGAAGATTGAAGGGGAAAGGAAGGAAGGAAGGAGAAAGAAATTGAAGGGGAATGGATGGAGATGGAGATGGAAGGAGATTGAAGGGGAAGGAAGGAAGGATGGAAGATTGAAGGGGAAAGGAAGGATGGAAGGAAGGGAGAAAGGAAGGAAAAGGAGATTGAAGGGGAAGGGATGAAGATACAGATGGAAGGAAGGAAAGAAGATTGAAGGGGAAAGGAAGGAAGGAAGATTGAAGGGGAAAGAAAGGAGATGGAGAAGAAAGGAGATTGAAGGGGAAGGAAGGAAGGAAGGCAGGAAGGAAGGAAGGATGGAAGGAAGGGAGAAAGGAAGGAAAAGGAGATTGAAGGGGAAGGGTTGGAGATAGAGATGGAAGGAAGGAAAGAAGATTGAAGGGGAAAGGAAGGAGATGGAGAAGGAAGGAGATTGAAAGGGAAGGAAAGAAGGAAGGAGAGAGAGATTGAAGGGGAAGGGATGGAGATGGAGAAGGAAGGAGATTGAAGGGGAAGGAAAGAAGGAAGGAGATAGTGATTGAAAAGGAAGGGATGGAGATGGAGATGGAAGGAAGGAAGGAAGATTGAAGGGGAAAGGAAGGAGATGGAGAAGGAAGGAGATTGAAGGGAAAGGAAGGATATGGACAAGGAAGGAGATTGAAGGGGAAGGAAGGAAGGAAGGAGAGAGAGATTGAAGGGGAAGTGATGGAGATGGAAGGAAGGAAGATTGAAGGGGAAAGGAAGGAGATGGAGAATGAAGGAGATTGAAAGAGAAAGGAAGGAAAGAAGGAAGGAAGATTGAAGGGGCAAGAAAGGAGATGGAGAAGAAAGGAGATTGAAAGGGAAGGAAGCAAGGAAGGCAGGAAGGAAGGAAGGAAGGCAGGAAGGAAGGAGAAAGATTGAAGGGGAAGGGATGGAGATGGAGATGTAAGGAAGGAAGGAAGGAAGATTGAAGGGGAAAGGAAGGAGATGGAGAAGGAAGGAAGATTGAAGGGGAAAGGAAGGAGATGGAGAAGGAAGGAGATTGAAGGGGAAGGGAAGAAAGGAAGGAGAGAGAGATTGAAGGGGAA
The DNA here is from genome assembly GCA_034064705.1 of Bothrops alternatus. Lineage (NCBI taxonomy): Eukaryota > Metazoa > Chordata > Lepidosauria > Squamata > Viperidae > Bothrops > Bothrops alternatus. The sequence goes on along the minus strand of JARGCV010000495.1, from coordinate 20,724 downwards.
GTGATGGAGATGGAACGAAGGAAGATTGAAGGGGAAAGGAAGGAGATGGAGAATGAAGGAGATTGAAAGAGAAAGGAAGGAAAGAAGGAAGGAAGATTGAAGGGGAAAGAAAGGAGATGGAGAAGAAAGGAGATTGAAGGGGAAGGAAGGAAGGAAGGCAGGAAGGAAGAAGGAAGGAAGGAAGGAGAGAGATTGAAAGGGAAGGGATGGAGATGGAAGAAATGAAGGAAGATTGAAGGGGAAAGGAAGGAGACGGAGAAGGAAGGAGATTGAAGGGGAAGGAAGGAAGGAAGGAGAGAGAGATTGAAGGGGAAGTGATGGAGATGGAAGGAAGGAAGATTGAAGGGGAAAGGAAGGAGATGGAGAATGAAGGAGATTGAAAGAGAAAGGAAGGAAAGAAGGAAGGAAGATTGAAGGGGAAAGAAAGGAGATGGAGAAGAAAGGAGATTGAAGGGGAAGGAAGGAAGGAAGGAAGGAAGGAAGGAAGGAAGGAAGGAAGGAAGGAGAGAGATTGAAAGGGAAGGGATGGAGATGGAAGAAATGAAGGAAGATTGAAGGGGAAAGGAAGGAGACGGAGAAGGAAGGAGATTGAAGGGGAATTGAAGAAGATGGACAAGGAAGGAGATTGAAGGGGAAGGAAGGAAGGAAGATTGAAGGGGAAAGGAAGGAGATGGAAAAGGAAGGAGATTGAAGGGGAAAAGTAGGAGATGGAGAAGGAAGGAGATTAAAGGGGAAAGGAAGGAGATGGACAAGGAAGGAGATTGACGGGGAAGGAAGGAAGGAAGGAAGGAAGGAAGGAAGGAAGGAGAGAGAGATTGAAAAGGAAGGGACGGAGATGGAAATGGATGGAAGGAAGGAAGACTGAAGGGGAAATAAAGCAGATGGACAAGGAAGGAGATTGAAGGGGAAGGAAGGAATGATGGAAGATTGAAGGGGAAAGGAAGGAAGGAAGGAGAAAGAAATTGAAGGGGAATGGATGGAGATGGAGATGGAAGGAGATTGAAGGGGAAGGAAGGAAGGATGGAAGATTGAAGGGGAAAGGAAGGATGGAAGGAACGGAGAAAGGAAGGAAAAGGAGATTGAAGGGGAAGGGATGAAGATACAAATGGAAGGAAGGAAAGAAGATTGAAGGGGAAAGGAAGGAAGGAAGATTGAAGGGGAAAGAAAGGAGATGGAGAAGAAAGGAGATTGAAGGGGAAGGAAGGAAGGAAGGCAGGAAGGAAGGAAGGATGGAAGGAAGGGAGAAAGGAAGGAAAAGGAGATTGAAGGGGAAGGGATGGAGATAGAGATGGAAGGAAGGAAAGAAGATTGAAGGGGAAAGGAAGGAAGGAAGATTGAAGAGCAAACGAAGGAGATGGAGATGGAAGGAGATTGAAGGGGAATTGAAGGAGATGGACAAGGAAGGAGATTGAAGGGGAAGGAAAGAAGGAAGGAGATAGTGATTGAAAAGGAAGGGATGGAGATGGAGATGGATGGAAGGAAGGAAGATTGAAGGGGAAAGGAAGGAGATTGAGAAGGAAGGAGATTGAAGGGAAAGGAAGGATATGGACAAGGAAGGAGATTGAAGGGGAAGGAAGGAAGGAAGGAGTGAGAGATTGAAGGGGAAGTGATGGAGATGGAAGGAAGGAAGATTGAAGGGGAAAGGAAGGAGATGGAGAATGAAGGAGATTGAAAGAGAAAGGAAGGAAAGAAGGAAGGAAGATTGAAGGGGCAAGAAAGGAGATGGAGAAGAAAGGAGATTGAAGGGGAAGGAAGGAAGGAAGGCAGGCAGGAAGGAAGGAAGGCAGGAAGGAAGGAGAAAGATTGAAGGGGAAGGGATGGAGATGGAGATGTAAGGAAGGAAGGAAGGAAGATTGAAGGGGAAAGGAAGGAGATGGAGAAGGAAGGAAGATTGAAGGGGAAAGGAAGGAGATGGAGAAGGAAGGAGATTGAAGGGGAAGGGAAGAAAGGAAGGAGAGAGAGAGATTGAAGGGGAAGTGATGGAGATGGAAGGAAGGAAGATTGAAGGGGAAAGGAAGGAGATGGAGAATGAAGGAGATTGAAAGAGAAAGGAAGGAAAGAAGGAAGGAAGATTGAAGGGGAAAGAAAGGAGATGGAGAAGAAAGGAGATTGAAGGGGAAGGAAGGAAGGAAGGCAGGAAGGAAGGAAGGAAGGAAGGAAGGAAGGAAGGAGAGAGATTGAAAGGGAAGGGATGGAGATGGAAGAAATGAAGGAAGATTGAAGGGGAAAGGAAGGAGACGGAGAAGGAAGGAGATTGAAGGGGAATTGAAGAAGATGGACAAGGTAGGAGATTGAAGGGGAAGGAAGGAAGGAAGATTGAAGGGGAAAGGAAGGAGATGGAAAAGGAAGGAGATTGAAGGGGAAAAGTAGGAGATGGAGAAGGAAGGAGATTAAAGGGGAAAGGAAGGAGATGGACAAGGAAGGAGATTGACGGGGAAGGAAGGAAGGAAGGAAGGAAGGAGAGAGAGATTGAAAAGGAAGGGACGGAGATGGAAATGGATGGAAGGAAGGAAGACTGAAGGGGAAATAAAGCAGATGGACAAGGAAGGAGATTGAAGGGGAAGGAAGGAATGATGGAAGATTGAAGGGGAAAGGAAGGAAGGAAGGAGAAAGAAATTGAAGGGGAATGGATGGAGATGGAGATGGAAGGAGATTGAAGGGGAAGGAAGGAAGGATGGAAGATTGAAGGGGAAAGGAAGGATGGAAGGAAGGGAGAAAGGAAGGAAAAGGAGATTGAAGGGGAAGGGATGAAGATACAGATGGAAGGAAGGAAAGAAGATTGAAGGGGAAAGGAAGGAAGGAAGATTGAAGGGGAAAGAAAGGAGATGGAGAAGAAAGGAGATTGAAGGGGAAGGAAGGAAGGAAGGCAGGAAGGAAGGAAGGATGGAAGGAAGGGAGAAAGGAAGGAAAAGGAGATTGAAGGGGAAGGGATGGAGATAGAGATGGAAGGAAGGAAAGAAGATTGAAGGGGAAAGGAAGGAGATGGAGAAGGAAGGAGATTGAAAGGGAAGGAAAGAAGGAAGGAGAGAGAGATTGAAGGGGAAGGGATGGAGATGGAGAAGGAAGGAGATTGAAGGGGAAGGAAAGAAGGAAGGAGATAGTGATTGAAAAGGAAGGGATGGAGATGGAGATGGAAGGAAGGAAGGAAGATTGAAGGGGAAAGGAAGGAGATGGAGAAGGAAGGAGATTGAAGGGAAAGGAAGGATATGGACAAGGAAGGAGATTGAAGGGGAAGGAAGGAAGGAAGGAGAGAGAGATTGAAGGGGAAGTGATGGAGATGGAAGGAAGGAAGATTGAAGGGGAAAGGAAGGAGATGGAGAATGAAGGAGATTGAAAGAGAAAGGAAGGAAAGAAGGAAGGAAGATTGAAGGGGAAAGAAAGGAGATGGAGAAGAAAGGAGATTGAAGGGGAAGGAAGGAAGGAAGGAAGGAAGGAAGGAAGGAAGGAAGGAAGGAAGGAGAGAGATTGAAAGGGAAGGGATGGAGATGGAAGAAATGAAGGAAGATTGAAGGGGAAAGGAAGGAGACGGAGAAGGAAGGAGATTGAAGGGGAATTGAAGAAGATGGACAAGGAAGGAGATTGAAGGGGAAGGAAGGAAGGAAGATTGAAGGGGAAAGGAAGGAGATGGAAAAGGAAGGAGATTGAAGGGGAAAAGTAGGAGATGGAGAAGGAAGGAGATTAAAGGGGAAAGGAAGGAGATGGACAAGGAAGGAGATTGACGGGGAAGGAAGGAAGGAAGGAAGGAAGGAAGGAAGGAAGGAAGGAGAGAGAGATTGAAAAGGAAGGGACGGAGATGGAAATGGATGGAAGGAAGGAAGACTGAAGGGGAAATAAAGCAGATGGACAAGGAAGGAGATTGAAGGGGAAGGAAGGAATGATGGAAGATTGAAGGGGAAAGGAAGGAAGGAAGGAGAAAGAAATTGAAGGGGAATGGATGGAGATGGAGATGGAAGGAGATTGAAGGGGAAGGAAGGAAGGATGGAAGATTGAAGGGGAAAGGAAGGATGGAAGGAACGGAGAAAGGAAGGAAAAGGAGATTGAAGGGGAAGGGATGAAGATACAAATGGAAGGAAGGAAAGAAGATTGAAGGGGAAAGGAAGGAAGGAAGATTGAAGGGGAAAGAAAGGAGATGGAGAAGAAAGGAGATTGAAGGGGAAGGAAGGAAGGAAGGCAGGAAGGAAGGAAGGATGGAAGGAAGGGAGAAAGGAAGGAAAAGGAGATTGAAGGGGAAGGGATGGAGACAGAGATGGAAGGAAGGAAAGAAGATTGAAGGGGAAAGGAAGGAGATGGAGAAGGAAGGAGATTGAAAGGGAAGGAAAGAAGGAAGGAGAGAGAGATTGAAGGGGAAGGGATGGAGATGGAGAAGGAAGGAGATTGAAGGGGAAGGAAAGAAGGAAGGAGATAGTGATTGAAAAGGAAGGGATGGAGATGGAGATGGAAGGAAGGAAGGAAGATTGAAGGGGAAAGGAAGGAGATGGAGAAGGAAGGAGATTGAAGGGAAAGGAAGGATATGGACAAGGAAGGAGATTGAAGGGGAAGGAAGGAAGGAAGGAAGGAGAGAGAGATTGAAGGGGAAGTGATGGAGATGGAAGGAAGGAAGATTGAAGGAAAAAGGAAGGAGATGGAGAATGAAGGAGATTGAAAGAGAAAGGAAGGAAAGAAGGAAGGAAGATTGAAGGGGCAAGAAAGGAGATGGAGAAGAAAGGAGATTGAAGGGGAAGGAAGGAAGGAAGGCAGGAAGGAAGGAAGGAAGGCAGGAAGGAAGGAGAAAGATTGAAGGGGAAGGGATGGAGATGGAGATGTAAGGAAGGAAGGAAGGAAGATTGAAGGGGAAAGGAAGGAGATGGAGAAGGAAGGAAGATTGAAGGGGAAAGGAAGGAGATGGAGAAGGAAGGAGATTGAAGGGGAAGGGAAGAAAGGAAGGAGAGAGAGATTGAAGGGGAAGTGATGGAGATGGAACGAAGGAAGTTTGAAGGGGAAAGGAAGGAGATGGAGAATGAAGGAGATTGAAAGAGAAAGGAAGGAAAGAAGGAAGGAAGATTGAAGGGGAAAGAAAGGAGATGGAGAAGAAAGGAGATTGAAGGGGAAGGAAGGAAGGAAGGCAGGAAGGAAGAAGGAAGGAAGGAAGGAGAGAGATTGAAAGGGAAGGGATGGAGATGGAAGAAATGAAGGAAGATTGAAGGGGAAAGGAAGGAGACGGAGAAGGAAGGAGATTGAAGGGGAATTGAAGAAGATGGACAAGGAAGGAGATTGAAGGGGAAGGAAGGAAGGAAGATTGAAGGGGAAAGGAAGGAGATGGAAAAGGAAGGAGATTGAAGGGGAAAAGAAGGAGATGGAGAAGGAAGGAGATTAAAGGGGAAAGGAAGGAGATGGACAAGGAAGGAGATTGACGGGGAAGGAAGGAAGGAAGGAAGGAAGGAAGGAAGGAGAGAGAGATTGAAAAGGAAGGGACGGAGATGGAAATGGATGGAAGGAAGGAAGACTGAAGGGGAAATAAAGCAGATGGACAAGGAAGGAGATTGAAGGGGAAGGAAGGAATGAGGGAAGATTGAAGGGGAAAGGAAGGAAGGAAGGAGAAAGAAATTGAAGGGGAATGGATGGAGATGGAGATGGAAGGAGATTGAAGGGGAAGGAAGGAAGGATGGAAGATTGAAGGGGAAAGGAAGGATGGAAGGAAGGGAGAAAGGAAGGAAAAGGAGATTGAAGGGGAAGGGATGGAGATAGAGATGGAAGGAAGGAAAGAAGATTGAAGGGGAAAGGAAGGAAGGAAGATTGAAGAGCAAACGAAGGAGATGGAGATGGAAGGAGATTGAAGGGGAATTGAAGGAGATGGACAAGGAAGGAGATTGAAGGGGAAGGAAAGAAGGAAGGAGATAGTGATTGAAAAGGAAGGGATGGAGATGGAGATGGAAGGAAGGAAGGAAGATTGAAGGGGAAAGGAAGGAGATGGAGAAGGAAGGAGATTGAAGGGAAAGGAAGGATATGGACAAGGAAGGAGATTGAAGGGGAAGGAAGGAAGGAAGGAGTGAGAGATTGAAGGGGAAGTGATGGAGATGGAAGGAAGGAAGATTGAAGGGGAAAGGAAGGAGATGGAGAATGAAGGAGATTGAAAGAGAAAGGAAGGAAAGAAGGAAGGAAGATTGAAGGGGCAAGAAAGGAGATGGAGAAGAAAGGAGATTGAAGGGGAAGGAAGGAAGGAAGGCAGGCAGGAAGGAAGGAACGCAGGAAGGAAGGAGAAAGATTGAAGGGGAAGGGATGGAGATGGAGATGTAAGGAAGGAAGGAAGGAAGATTGAAGGGGAAAGGAAGGAGATGGAGAAGGAAGGAAGATTGAAGGGGAAAGGCAGGAGATGGAGAAGGAAGGAGATTGAAGGGGAAGGGAAGAAAGGAAGGAGAGAGAGAGATTGAAGGGGAAGTGATGGAGATGGAAGGAAGGAAGATTGAAGGGGAAAGGAAGGAGATGGAGAATGAAGGAGATTGAAAGAGAAAGGAAGGAAAGAAGGAAGGAAGATTGAAGGGGAAAGAAAGGAGATGGAGAAGAAAGGAAATTGAAGGGGAAGGAAGGAAGGAAGGCAGGAAGGAAGGAAGGAAGGAAGGAAGGAAGGAAGGAAGGAGAGAGATTGAAAGGGAAGGGATGGAGATGGAAGAAATGAAGGAAGATTGAAGGGGAAAGGAAGGAGACGGAGAAGGAAGGAGATTGAAGGGGAATTGAAGAAGATGGACAAGGAAGGAGATTGAAGGGGAAGGAAGGAAGGAAGATTGAAGGGGAAAGGAAGGAGATGGAAAAGGAAGGAGATTGAAGGGGAAAAGAAGGAGATGGAGAAGGAAGGAGATTAAAGGGGAAAGGAAGGAGATGGACAAGGAAGGAGATTGACGGGGAAGGAAGGAAGGAAGGAAGGAAGGAAGGAGAGAGAGATTGAAAAGGAAGGGACGGAGATGGAAATGGATGGAAGGAAGGAAGACTGAAGGGGAAATAAAGCAGATGGACAAGGAAGGAGATTGAAGGGGAAGGAAGGAATGATGGAAGATTGAAGGGGAAAGGAAGGAAGGAAGGAGAAAGAAATTGAAGGGGAATGGATGGAGATGGAGATGGAAGGAGATTGAAGGGGAAGGAAGGAAGGATGGAAGATTGAAGGGGAAAGGAAGGATGGAAGGAAGGGAGAAAGGAAGGAAAAGGAGATTGAAGGGGAAGGGATGAAGATACAGATGGAAGGAAGGAAAGAAGATTGAAGGGGAAAGGAAGGAAGGAAGATTGAAGAGCAAACGAAGGAGATGGAGATGGAAGGAGATTGAAGGGGAGAGGAAGGAAGGAAGAAAGGAAGGAGAGAGTGATTGAAAAGGAAGGGATGGAGATGGAAGGAAGGAAGGAAGATTGAAGGGGAAAGGAAGGAGATGGAGAATGAAGGAGATTGAATGGAAAGGAAGGAGATGGACGAGGAAGGAAATTGAAGGGGAAGGAAGAAAGGAAGGAAGGAGAAAGAAATTGAAGGGGAAGGGATAGAGATGGAGATGGAAGGAGATTGAAGGGGAAAGGAAGGAGATGGAGAAGGAAGGAGATTGAAGGGGAAAGGAAGGAAGGAAGATTGAAGGGGAAACGGAGGAGATGGAGAAGGGAGGAGATTGAAGGGGAAGGAAGGAAGGAAGGAGAAAGATTGAAGGGGAAGGGATGGAGATGGAGATGGAAGGAAGGAAGATTGAAGGGGAAAGGAAGGAGATGGAGAAGAAAGGAGATTGAAGGGGAAGGAAGGAATTAGAGAGATTGAAGGGGAAGGGATGGAGATGGAAGGAAGGAAGGAAGATTGAAGGGGAAAGGAAGGAGATGGAGAAGGAAGGAGATTGAAGGGGGAAGGAAGGACGGAAGGAGAGATTGAAGGGGAAGGAATGGAGATGGAGATGGAAGGAAGGAAGGAAGATTGAAGGGGAAAGGAAGGAGATGGAGAAGGAAGGAGATTGAAGGGAAAGGAAGGATATGGACAAGGAAGGAGATTGAAGGGGAAGGAAGGAAGGAAGGAAGGAGAGAGAGATTGAAGGGGAAGTGATGGAGATGGAAGGAAGGAAGATTGAAGGGGAAAGGAAGGAGATGGAGAATGAAGGAGATTGAAAGAGAAAGGAAGGAAAGAAGGAAGGAAGATTGAAGGGGCAAGAAAGGAGATGGAGAAGAAAGGAGATTGAAGGGGAAGGAAGGAAGGAAGGCAGGAAGGAAGGAAGGAAGGCAGGAAGGAAGGAGAAAGATTGAAGGGGAAGGGATGGAGATGGAGATGTAAGGAAGGAAGGAAGGAAGATTGAAGGGGAAAGGAAGGAGATGGAGAAGGAAGGAAGATTGAAGGGGAAAGGAAGGAGATGGAGAAGGAAGGAGATTGAAGGGGAAGGGAAGAAAGGAAGGAGAGAGAGATTGAAGGGGAAGTGATGGAGATGGAACGAAGGAAGATTGAAGGGGAAAGGAAGGAGATGGAGAATGAAGGAGATTGAAAGAGAAAGGAAGGAAAGAAGGAAGGAAGATTGAAGGGGAAAGAAAGGAGATGGAGAAGAAAGCAGATTGAAGGGGAAGGAAGGAAGGAAGGCAGGAAGGAAGAAGGAAGGAAGGAAGGAGAGAGATTGAAAGGGAAGGGATGGAGATGGAAGAAATGAAGGAAGATTGAAGGGGAAAGGAAGGAGACGGAGAAGGAAGGAGATTGAAGGGGAATTGAAGAAGATGGACAAGGAAGGAGATTGAAGGGGAAGGAAGGAAGGAAGATTGAAGGGGAAAGGAAGGAGATGGAAAAGGAAGGAGATTGAAGGGGAAAAGAAGGAGATGGAGAAGGAAGGAGATTAAAGGGGAAGGAAGGAAGGAAGGAAGGAAGGAAGGAAGGAAGGAGAGAGAGATTGAAAAGGAAGGGACGGAGATGGAAATGGATGGAAGGAAGGAAGACTGAAGGGGAAATAAAGCAGATGGACAAGGAAGGAGATTGAAGGGGAAGGAAGGAATGAGGGAAGATTGAAGGGGAAAGGAAGGAAGGAAGGAGAAAGAAATTGAAGGGGAATGGATGGAGATGGAGATGGAAGGAGATTGAAGGGGAAGGAAGGAAGGATGGAAGATTGAAGGGGAAAGGAAGGATGGAAGGAAGGGAGAAAGGAAGGAAAAGGAGATTGAAGGGGAAGGGATGGAGATAGAGATGGAAGGAAGGAAAGAAGATTGAAGGGGAAAGGAAGGAAGGAAGATTGAAGAGCAAACGAAGGAGATGGAGATGGAAGGAGATTGAAGGGGAATTGAAGGAGATGGACAAGGAAGGAGATTGAAGGGGAAGGAAAGAAGGAAGGAGATAGTGATTGAAAAGGAAGGGATGGAGATGGAGATGGAAGGAAGGAAGGAAGATTGAAGGGGAAAGGAAGGAGATGGAGAAGGAAGGAGATTGAAGGGAAAGGAAGGATATGGACAAGGAAGGAGATTGAAGGGGAAGGAAGGAAGGAAGGAGTGAGAGATGGAAGGGGAAGTGATGGAGATGGAAGGAAGGAAGATTGAAGGGGAAAGGAAGGAGATGGAGAATGAAGGAGATTGAAAGAGAAAGGAAGGAAAGAAGGAAGGAAGATTGAAGGGGCAAGAAAGGAGATGGAGAAGAAAGGAGATTGAAGGGGAAGGAAGGAAGGAAGGCAGGCAGGAAGGAAGGAAGGCAGGAAGGAAGGAGAAAGATTGAAGGGGAAGGGATGGAGATGGAGATGTAAGGAAGGAAGGAAGGAAGATTGAAGGGGAAAGGAAGGAGATGGAGAAGGAAGGAAGATTGAAGGGGAAAGGCAGGAGATGGAGAAGGAAGGAGATTGAAGGGGAAGGGAAGAAAGGAAGGAGAGAGAGAGATTGAAGGGGAAGTGATGGAGATGGAAGGAAGGAAGATTGAAGGGGAAAGGAAGGAGATGGAGAATGAAGGAGATTGAAAGAGAAAGGAAGGAAAGAAGGAAGGAAGATTGAAGGGGAAAGAAAGGAGATGGAGAAGAAAGGAAATTGAAGGGGAAGGAAGGAAGGAAGGCAGGAAGGAAGGAAGGAAGGAAGGAAGGAAGGAAGGAAGGAAGGAAGGAAGGAAGGAGAGAGATTGAAAGGGAAGGGATGGAGATGGAAGAAATGAAGGAAGATTGAAGGGGAAAGGAAGGAGACGGAGAAGGAAGGAGATTGAAGGGGAATTGAAGAAGATGGACAAGGAAGGAGATTGAAGGGGAAGGAAGGAAGGAAGATTGAAGGGGAAAGGAAGGAGATGGAAAAGGAAGGAGATTGAAGGGGAAAAGAAGGAGATGGAGAAGGAAGGAGATTAAAGGGGAAAGGAAGGAGATGGACAAGGAAGGAGATTGACGGGGAAGGAAGGAAGGAAGGAAGGAAGGAAGGAGAGAGAGATTGAAAAGGAAGGGACGGAGATGGAAATGGATGGAAGGAAGGAAGACTGAAGGGGAAATAAAGCAGATGGACAAGGAAGGAGATTGAAGGGGAAGGAAGGAATGATGGAAGATTGAAGGGGAAAGGAAGGAAGGAAGGAGAAAGAAATTGAAGGGGAATGGGTGGAGATGGAGATGGAAGGAGATTGAAGGGGAAGGAAGGAAGGATGGAAGATTGAAGGGGAAAGGAAGGATGGAAAAAAGGGAGAAAGGAAGGAAAAGGAGATTGAAGGGGAAGGGATGAAGATACAGATGGAAGGAAGGAAAGAAGATTGAAGGGGAAAGGAAGGAAGGAAGATTGAAGAGCAAACGAAGGAGATGGAGATGGAAGGAGATTGAAGGGGAGAGGAAGGAGATGGAGAAGAAAGGAGATTGAAGGAGGAAGGAAGGAAGGAAGAAAGGAAGGAGAGAGTGATTGAAAAGGAAGGGATGGAGATGGAAGGAAGGAAGGAAGATTGAAGGGGAAAGGAAGGAGATGGAGAATGAAGGAGATTGAATGGAAAGGAAGGAGATGGACGAGGAAGGAAATTGAAGGGGAAGGAAGAAAGGAAGGAAGGAGAAAGAAATTGAAGGGGAAGGGATAGAGATGGAGATGGAAGGAGATTGAAGGGGAAAGGAAGGAGATGGAGAAGGAAGGAGATTGAAGGGGAAAGGAAGGAAGGAAGATTGAAGGGGAAACGGAGGAGATGGAGAAGGGAGGAGATTGAAGGGGAAGGAAGGAAGGAAGGAGAAAGATTGAAGGGGAAGGGATGGAGATGGAGATGGAAGGAAGGAAGATTGAAGGGGAAAGGAAGGAGATGGAGAAGAAAGGAGATTGAAGGGGAAGGAAGGAATTAGAGAGATTGAAGGGGAAGGGATGGAGATGGAAGGAAGGAAGGAAGATTGAAGGGGAAAGGAAGGAGATGGAGAAGGAAGGAGATTGAAGGGGGAAGGAAGGACGGAAGGAGAGATTGAAGGGGAAGGAATGGAGATCGAGATGGAAGGAAGGAAGGAAGATTGAAGGGGAAAGGAAGGAGATGGAGAAGGAAGGAGATTGAAGGGGAAGGAAGGAAGGAAGGAAGGAAGGAAGGAAGGAAGGAAGGAAGGAAGGAAGGAAGGAGAATGATTGAAAGGAAAGGGATGGAGATGGAAATGGATGGAAGGAAGGAAGATTGAAGGGGAAATATAGCAGATGGACAAGGAAGGAGATTGAAGGGGAATGAAGTAAGGATGGAAGATTAAAGGGGAAAGGAAGGATGGAACGAACGAAGGAAGGAAGGAGAAAGAAATTGAAAGGGAATGGATGGAGATGGAGATGGAAGGAGATTGAAGGGGAAGGAAGGAAGGATGGAAGATTGAAGGGGAAAGGAAGGATGGAAGGAAGGAAGAAAGGAAGGAAAAAGAGATTGAAGGGGAAGGGATGGAGATACAGATGGAAGGAAGGAAAGAAGATTGAAGGGGAAAGGAAGGAGATGGAGAAGGAAGGAAATTGAAGGGGAAAGGAAGGAAGGAAGGAAGATTGAAGTGGAAACGAAGGAGATGGAGAAGGAAGGAGATTGAAGGGGAAGGGAAGAAAGGAAGGAGAGAGTGATTGAAAAGGAAGAGATGGAGATGGAAGGAAGGAAGGAAGATTGAAGGGGAAAGGAAGGAGATGGAGAATGAAGGAGATTGAATGGAAAGGAAACAAATGGACGAGGAAGGAGATTGAAGGGGAAGGAAGAAAGGAAGGAGAGAGAGAGATTGAAGGGGAAGTGATGGAGATGGAAGGAAGGAAGATTGAAGGGGAAAGAAAGGAAGGAAGGAAGGAGAAAGAAATTGAAGGGGAAGGGATAGAGATGGAGATGGAAGGAGATTGAAGGGGGAAAGGAAGGAGATGGAGAAGGAAGGAGATTGAAGGGGAAAGGAAGGAAGGAAGATTGAAGGGGAAACGAAGGAGATGGAGAAGGAAGGAGATTGAAGGGGAGGGAAGGAATTAGAGAGATTGAAGGGGAAAGGAAGGATGGAAGGAAGGAAGGAAGGAGAAAGAAATTGAAGGGGAAGGGATAGAGATGGAGATGGAAAGAGATTGAAGGGGAAATGAAGGAGATGGAGATGGAAGGAGATTGAAGGGGAAAGGAAGGAAGGAAGATTGAAGAGGAAACGAAGGAGATGGAGATGGAAGGAGATTGAAGGGGAGAGGAAGGAGATGGGGAAGGAAGGAGATTAAAGGAGGAAGGAAGGAAGGAAGGAAGGAAGGAAGGAGAGAGTGATTGAAAAGGAAGAGATGGAGATGGAAGGAAGGAAGGAAGATTGAAGGGGAAACGAAGGAGATGGAGAATGAAGGAGATTGAATGGAAAGGAAGGAGATGGATGAGGAAGGAGATTGAAGGGGAAGGAAGAAAGGAAGGAGAGAGAGATTGAAGGGGAAGTGATGGAGATGGAAGGAAGGAAGATTGAAGGGGAAAGAAAGGAAGGAAGGAAGGAGAAAGAAATTGAAGGGGAAGGGATAGAGATGGAGATGGAAGGAGATTGAAGGGGAAAGGAAGGAGATGGAGAAGGAAGGAGATTGAAGGGGAAAGGAAGGAAGGAAGATTGAAGGGGAAACGAAGGAGATGGAGAAGGAAGGAGATTGAAGGGGAGGGAAGGAATTAGAGAGATTGAAGGGGAAGGGATGGAGATGGAGAAGGAAGGAAGGAAGATTGAAGGGGAAAGGAAGGAGATGGAGAAGGAAGGAGATTGAAGGGGGAAGGAAGGAAGGAAGGAAGGAGAGAGATTGAAGGGGAAGGGATGGAGATGGAGAAGGAAGGAAGGAAGATTGAAGGGGAAAGGAAGGAGATGGACAAGGAAGGAGATTAAAGGAGGAAGGAAAGAAGGAAGGAAGGAAGGAGAGAGATTGAAGGGGAAGGGATGGAGATGGAGAAGGAAGGAAGGAAGATTGAAGGGAAAGGAAGGAGATGGACAAGGAAGGAGATTGAAGGGGGAAGGAAGGAAGGAAGGAAGGAAGGAAGGAAGGAAGGAGAGAGATTGAAGGGGAAGGATGGAGATGGAGAAGGAAGGAAGGAAGATTGAAGGGGAAAGGAAGGAGATGGACAAGGAAGGAGATTTAAGGGGGAAGGAAGGAAGGAAGGAAGGAAGGAAGGAGAGAGATTGAAGGGGAAGGGATGGAGATGGAGAAGGAAGGAAGGAAGATTGAAGGGGAAAGGAAGGAGATGGACAAGGAAGGAGATTGAAGGAGGAAGGAAGGAAGGAAGGAAGGAAGGAAGGAAGGAAGGAGAGATTGAAGGGTAAGGAATGGAGATGGAGATGGAAGGAAGGAAGGAAGATTGAAGGGGAAAGGAAGGAGATGGAGAAGGAAGGAGATTGAAGGGGAAGGAAGGAAGGAAGGAGAGAGATTGAAAGGGAAGGGATGGAGATGGAAGAAATGAAGGAAGATTGAAGGGGAAAGGAAGGAGACGGAGAAGGAAGGAGATTGAAGGGGAATTGAAGGAGATGGACAAGGAAGGAGATTGAAGGGGAAGGAAGGAAGGAAGGAAGATTGAAGGGGAAAGGAAGGAGATGGAGAAGGAAGGAGATTGAAGGGGAAAAGAAGGAGATGGAGAAGGAAGGAGATTAAAGGGGAAAGGAAGCAGATGGACAAGGAAGGAGATTGACGGGGAAGGAAGGAAGGAAGGAAGGAAGGAGAGAGAGATTGAAAAGGAAGGGACGGAGATGGAAATGGATGGATGGAAGGAAGACTGAAGGGGAAATAAAGCAGATGGACAAGGAAGGAGATTGAAGGGGAAGGAAGGATGGAAGATTGAAGGGGAAAGGAAGGAAGGAAGGAGAAAGAAATTGAAGGGGAATGGATGGAGATGGAGATGGAAGGAGATTGAAGGGGAAGGAAGGAAGGATGGAAGATTGAAGGGGAAAGGAAGGATGGAAGGAAGGGAGAAAGGAAGGAAAAGGAGATTGAAGGGGAAGGGATGGAGATAGAGATGGAAGGAAGGAAAGAAGATTGAAGGGGAAAGGAAGGAGATGGAGAAGGAAGGAGATTGAAGGGGAAAGGAAGGAGATGGAGAAGGAAGGAAATTGAAGGGGAAGGAAAGAAGGAAGGAGAGAGAGATTGAAGGGGAAGGGATGTAGATGGAGAAGGAAGGAGATTGAAGGGGAAGGAAGGAAGGAAGGAGATAGTGATTGAAAAGGAAGGGATGGAGATGGAGATGGAAGGAAGGAAGGAAGATTGAAGGGGAAAGGAAGGAGATGGAGAAGGAAGGAGATTGAAGGGAAAGGAAGGATATGGACAAGGAAGGAGATTGAAGGGGAAGGAAGGAAGGAAGGAGAGAGAGATTGAAGGGGAAGTGATGGAGATGGAAGGAAGGAAGATTGAAGGGGAAAGGAAGGAGATGGAGAATGAAGGAGATTGAAAGAGAAAGGAAGGAAAGAAGGAAGGAAGATTGAAGGGGAAAGAAAGGAGATGGAGAAGAAAGGAGATTGAAGGGGAAGGAAGGAAGGAAGGAAGGAAGGAGAGAGATTGAAGGGGAAGGGATGGAGATGGAGATGGAAGGACGGAAGGAAAGAAGATTGAAGGGGAAAGGAAGGAGATGGAGAAGGAAGGAGATTGAAGGGGAAAGGAAGGAAGGAAGGAAGGAAGATTGAAGGGGGAACGAAGGAGATGGAGAAGGAAGGAGATTGAAGGACAAGGAAGGAAGGAGAAAGATTGAAGGGGAAGGGATGGAGATGGAAGGAAGAAAGAAAGATTGAACGGGAAAGGAAGGAGATGGAGAAGGAAGGAGATTGAAGGGGAAAGGAAGGAGATGGAGAAGGAAGTAGATTGAAGGGGAAGGAAGGAAGGAAGGAAGGAAGGAAGGAAGGAAGGAAGGAAGGAAGGAAGGAAGGAAGGAGAGAGAGATTGAAGGGGAAGGGATGGAGATGGAGATGGAAAAAAGGAAGGAAGGAAGGAAGATTGAAGGGGAAAGGAAGGAGATGGAGAAGGAAGGAGATTGAAGGGGAAGGAAGGAAGGACAAAGATTGAAGGGGAAGGGGTGGAGATGGAAGGAAGGAAGGAAGATTGAAGGGGAAAAGAAGGAGATGGAGAAAAATGGAGATTGAAGTGGAAAGGAAGGAGATGGAGAAGGAAGGAGATTGAAGGGGAAGGAAGGAAGGAAGGAAGGAGAGAGAGAGATTGAAGGGGAAGGGATGGGGATGGAGAAGGAAGGAAGATTGAAGGGGAAAGGAAGGAGATGGATAAGGAAGGAGATTGAAGGATGAAGGAAGGAAGGAAGGAAGGAAGGAAGGAAGGAAGGAAGGAAGGAAGGAGAGATTGAAGGGGAAGGGATGGAAATGGAGATGGAAGGAAGGAAGGAAGATTGAAGGGGAAAGGAAGGAGATGGAGAAGGAAGGAGATTGAAGGGGAAAGGAAGAAGATGGAGAAGGAAGGAGATTGAAGGGGAGGGAAGGAAGGAAGGAAGGAGAGAGATTGAAAGGGAAGGGATGGAGATGGAGATGGAGATGGAGATGGAGATGGAGATGGAGATGGAGATGGAGATGGAGATGGAGATGGAGATGAAGGAAGGAAGGAAGGAAGGAAGGAAGGAAGGAAGGAAGGAAGGAAGGAAGGTAGGAAGGAAGATTGAAGAGGAAAGGAATGAGATGGAGAAGGAAGGAGACTGAAGGGGAAGGAAGGAAGGCAAGAAGGAAGGAAGGAAGGAAGGAAGGAAGGAAGGAGAAAGATTGAAGGGTAAGGGATGGAGATGGAGATGGAAGGAAGGAAGGAAGGAAGGAAGATTGAAGGGGAAAGGAAGGAGATGGAGAAGGAAGGAAAATTGAAGGGGAAAGGAAGGAGATGGAGAAGGAAGGAGATTGAAGGGGAAGGAAGGAAGGAAGGAAGGAAGGAATATTGAAGGGGGAAGGAAGGAGATGGAGAAGGAAGGAGATTGAAGGGGAGGGAAGGAAGGAAGGAGAGAGAGAGATTGAAGGGGAAGTGATGGAGACGGAAGGAAGGAAGGTTGAAGGGGGAAGGAAGGATGGAAGGAAGGAGAGAGAGAATGAAGTGGAAAGGAAGGAGATGGAGAAGAAAGGAGATTGAAGGGGAAGGAAGGAATGAGAGAGATTGAAAGGGAAGGGATGGAGATGGAGATGAAGGAAGGAAGGAAGGCAGGAAGGAAGGAAGGAAGTAAGGAAGATTGAAGGGGAAAGGAAGGAGATGGAGAAGAAAGGAGATTGAAGGGGAAGGAAGGAATAAGAGAGATTGAAGGGGAAGGGATGGAGATGGAAGGAAGGAAGGAACGAAGGAAGGAATATTGAAGGGGGAAGGAAGGAGATGGAGAAGAAAGGAGATTGAAGGGGAAGGAAGGAATTAGAGAGATTGAAGGAGAAGGGATGGAGATGGAAGGAGGAAGGTAGGTTGAAGGGGAAAGGAAGGAGATGAAGAAGGAAGGAGATTGAAGAGGGAAGGAAGGAAGGAAGGAAGGAAGGAAGGAAGGAAGGAAGGAAGGAAGGAAGGAAGGAAGGAGAGAGATTGAAAGGGAAGGGATGGAGATGGAAGAAAGGAAGGAAGATTGAAGGGGAAACGAAGGAGATGGAGAAGGAAGGAGATTGAAGGGGAGGGAAGGAATTAGAGAGATTGAAGGGGAAAGGAAGGATGGAAGGAAGGAAGGAAGGAGAAAGAAATTGAAGGGGAAGGGATAGAGATGGAGATGGAAAGAGATTGAAGGGGAAAGGAAGGAGATGGAGAAGGAAGGAGATTGAAGGGGAAAGGAAGGAAGGAAGATTGAAGAGGAAACGAAGGAGATGGAGATGGAAGGAGATTGAAGGGGAGAGGAAGGAGATGGGGAAGGAAGGAGATTAAAGGAGGAAGGAAGGAAGGAAGGAAGGAGAGAGTGATTGAAAAGGAAGAGATGGAGATGGAAGGAAGGAAGGAAGATTGAAGGGGAAACGAAGGAGATGGAGAATGAAGGAGATTGAATGGAAAGGAAGGAGATGGACGAGGAAGGAGATTGAAGGGGAAGGAAGAAAGGAAGGAGAGAGAGATTGAAGGGGAAGTGATGGAGATGGAAGGAAGGAAGATTGAAGGGGAAAGAAAGGAAGGAAGGAAGGAGAAAGAATTGAAGGGGAAGGGATAGAGATGGAGATGGAAGGAGATTGAAGGGGAAAGGAAGGAGATGGAGAAGGAAGGAGATTGAAGGGGAAAGCAAGGAAGGAATATTGAAGGGGAAACGAAGGAGATGGAGAAGGAAGGAGATTGAAGGGGAGGGAAGGAATTAGAGAGATTGAAGGGGAAGGGATGGAGATGGAGAAGGAAGGAAGGAAGATTGAAGGGGAAAGGAAGGAGATGGAGAAGGAAGGAGATTGAAGGGGAAGGAAGGAAGGAAGGAAGGAGAGAGATTGAAGGGGAAGGGATGGAGATGGAAGGAAGGAAGGAAGATTGAAGGGGAAAGGAAGGAGATGGACAAGGAAGGAGATTAAAGGAGGAAGGAAAGAAGGAAGGAAGGAAGGAGAGAGATTGAAGGGGAAGGGATGGAGATGGAGAAGGAAGCAAGGAAGATTGAAGGGGAAAGGAAGGAGATGGACAAGGAAGGAGATTGAAGGGGAAGGAAGGAAGGAAGGAAGGAAGGAAGGAGAGAGATTGAAAAGGAAGGGATGGAGATGGAGATGGAAGGAAGGAAGATTGAAGGGGAAAGGAAGGAGATGGACAAGGAAGGAGATTGAAGGAGGAAGGAAGGAAGGAAGGAAGGAAGGAAGGAAGGAGAGATTGAAGGGGAAGGAATGGAGATGGAGATGGAAGGAAGGAAGGAAGATTGAAGGGGAAAGGAAGGAGATGGAGAAGGAAGGAGATTGAAGGGAAGGAAGGAAGGAAGGAGAGAGATTGAAAGGGAAGGGATGGAGATGGAAGAAATGAAGGAAGATTGAAGGGGAAAGGAAGGAGACGGAGAAGGAAGGAGATTGAAGGGGAATTGAAGGAGATGGACAAGGAAGGAGATTGAAGGGGAAGGAAGGAAGGAAGGAAGATTGAAGGGGAAAGGAAGGAGATGGAGAAGGAAGGAGATTGAAGGGGAAAAGAAGGAGATGGAGAAGGAAGGAGATTAAAGGGGAAAGGAAGCAGATGGACAAGGAAGGAGATTGACGGGGAAGGAAGGAAGGTAGGAAGGAAGGAAGGAGAGAGAGATTGAAAAGGAAGGGACGGAGATGGAAATGGATGGATGGAAGGAAGACTGAAGGGGAAATAAAGCAGATGGACAAGGAAGGAGATTGAAGGGGAAGGAAGGATGGAAGATTGAAGGGGAAAGGAAGGAAGGAAGGAGAAAGAAATTGAAGGGAATGGATGGAGATGGAGATGGAAGGAGATTGAAGGGGAAGGAAGGAAGGATGGAAGATTGAAGGGGAAAGGAAGGATGGAAGGAAGGGAGAAAGGAAGGAAAAGGAGATTGAAGGGGAAGGGATGGAGATAGAGATGGAAGGAAGGAAAGAAGATTGAAGGGGAAAGGAAGGAGATGGAGAAGGAAGGAGATTGAAGGGGAAAGGAAGGAGATGGAGAAGGAAGAAATTGAAGGGGAAGGAAAGAAGGAAGGAGAGAGAGATTGAAGGGGAAGGGATGTAGATGGAGAAGGAAGGAGATTGAAGGGGAAGGAAGGAAGGAAGGAGATAGTGATTGAAAAGGAAGGGATGGAGATGGAGATGGAAGGAAGGAAGGAAGATTGAAGGGGAAAGGAAGGAGATGGAGAAGGAAGGAGATTGAAGGGGAAGGAAGGAAGGAGGAGAGAGAGATTGAAGGGGAAGTGATGGAGATGGAAGGAAGGAAGATTGAAGGGGAAAGGAAGGAGATGGAGAATGAAGGAGATTGAAAGAGAAAGGAAGGAAAGAAGGAAGGAAGATTGAAGGGGAAAGAAAGGAGATGGAGAAGAAAGGAGATTGAAGGGGAAGGAAGGAAGGAAGGAAGGAAGGAGAGAGATTGAAGGGGAAGGGATGGAGATGGAGATGGAAGGACGGAAGGAAGAAGATTGAAGGGGAAAGGAAGGAGATGGAGAAGGAGAGAGATGAAGGAGAAGTGAAGGAGAAGGAAGGAAGGAGAAGATTGAAGGGGAAGGGATGGAGATGGAAGGAAGAAAGAAGATTGAACGGGAAGGAAGGAGATGGAGAAGGAAGGAGATTGAAGGGGAAAGGAAGGAGATGGAGAAGGAAGTAGATTGAAGGGGAAGGAAGGAAGGAAGGAAGGAAGGAAGGAAGGAAGGAGAGAGAGATGAGAGGGAAGGGATGGAGATGGAGATGGAAGGAAGGAAGGAAGGAAGGAAGATTGAAGGGGAAAGGAAGGAGATGGAGAAGGAAGGAGATTGAAGGGGAAGGAAGGAAGGACAAGATTGAAGGGGAAGGGGTGGAGATGGAAGGAAGGAAGGAAGATTGAGGGGAAAAGAAGGAGATGGAGAAAAATGGAGATTGAAGTGGAAAGGAAGGAGATGGAGAAGGAAGGAGATTGAAGGGGAAGGAAGGAAGGAAGGAAGAGAGAGAGATTGAAGGGGAAGGGATGGGGATGGAGAAGGAAGGAAGATTGAAGGGGAAAGGAAGGAGATGGATAAGGAAGGAGATTGAGGATGAAGGGAAGGAAGGAAGGAAGGAAGGAAGGAAGGAAGGAAGGAAGAGAGATTGAAGGGGAAGGGATGGAAATGGAGATGGAAGGAAGGAAGGAAGATTGAAGGGGAAAGGAAGGAGATGGAGAAGGAAGGAGATTGAAGGGGAAAGGAAGAAGATGGAGAAGGAAGGAGATTGAAGGGGAGGGAAGGAAGGAAGGAAGGAGAGAGATTGAAAGGGAAGGGATGGAGATGGAGATGGAGATGGAGATGGAGATGGAGATGGAGAGGAAGGAAGGAAGGAAGGAAGGAAGGAAGGAAGGAAGGTAGGAAGGAAGGAAGATTGAAGAGGAAAGGAATGAGATGGAGAAGGAAGGAAGGAAGGAAGGAAGGAAGATTGAAGGGGAAAGGAAGGAGATGGAGAAGGAAGGAAAATTGAAGGGGAAAGGAAGGAGATGGAGAAGGAAGGAGATTGAAGGGGAAGGAAGGAAGGAAGGAAGGAAGGAATATTGAAGGGGGAAGGAAGGAGATGGAGAAGGAAGGAGATTGAAGGGGAGGGAAGGAAGGAAGGAGAGAGAGAGATTGAAGGGGAAGTGATGGAGACGGAAGGAAGGAAGGTTGAAGGGGGAAGGAAGGATGGAAGGAAGGAGAGAGAGAATGAAGTGGAAAGGAAGGAGATGGAGAAGAAAGGAGATTGAAGGGGAAGGAAGGAATGAGAGAGATTGAAAGGGAAAGGATGGAGATGGAGATGAAGGAAGGAAGGAAGGCAGGCAGGAAGGAAGGAAGTAAGGAAGATTGAAGGGGAAAGGAAGGAGATGGAGAAGAAAGGAGAT
>JARGCV010000494.1:0-75440 GCA_034064705.1 Bothrops alternatus | reverse complement strand
AGATTGCATTTGTTGGCAAATTGCCAATTAAGCATGAAAACCCAAAATGTGAAACTGACCTGAATTTCGAAATGTATACATATATTCAGGTTCCCCACAGGTTGGGGAACCCGAAAAACTATGTTTTTTCCGGATCCGACCTCTCCCTCAAAAGTTAGGCCTCGGCCTAGATTGCATTTGTTGGCGTAGCCAATTAAGCATGAAAACCCAAAATGTGAAACTGACCTTAGTTTCGAAATGTATACATATATTCAGGTTCCCCACAGGTTGGGGAACCCGAAAAACCATGTTTTTTCCGGACCCAACATCTCACTGAAAAGTTATGCCTCGGCTTATTTTGCATTGGTTGACAAATAGCCAATTAAGAATGAAAACCCAAAATGTGAAACTGACCTGAATTTCGAAATGTATACATATATTCAGGTTCCCCACAGGTTGGGGAACCCAAAAAACTATGTTTTTTCCGGATCCGACCTCTCCCTCAAAAGTTAGGTCTCAGCCTAGATTGCATTGGTTGACAAACAGCCAATTAAGCATGAAAACCCAAAATGTGAAACTGACCTGAATTTCGAAATGTATACATATATTCAGGTTCCCCAAAGGTTGGGAAACCCGACAAACCATGTTTTTTCCGGATCCAACATCTGACTGAAAAGTTGTGCCTCGGCTTAGATTGCATTTGTTGGCAAATTGCCAATTAAGCATGAAAAGTGAAAATGTGAAACTGACCTCAAATTCGAAATGTATACATATATTCAGGTTCCCCACAAGTTGGGGAACCCGAAAAAACATGTCTTTTCCGGATCCGACCTCTCCCTCAAAAGTTAGGCCTCGGCCTAAATTGCATTTGTTGGCAAATTGCCAATTAAGCATGAAAACCCAAAATGTGAAACTGACCTGAATTTCGAAATGTATACATATATTCAGGTTCCCCAAAGGTTGGGAAACCCGAAAAACTATGTTTTTTCCGGATCCGACCTCTCCCTCAAAAGTTAGGCCTCGGCTTAGATTGCATTGGTTGACAAATAGCCAATTAAGCATGAAAACCCACAATGTGAAACTGACCTGAATTTCGAAATGTATACATATATTCAGGTTCCCCACAAGTTGGGGAACCCGGAAAACTATGTTTTTTCCGGATCCGACCTCTCCCTCAAAAGTTAGGCCTCGGCTTAGATTGCATTGGTTGACAAACAGCCAATTAAGCATGAAAACCCAAAATGTGAAACTGACCTGAATTTCGAAATGTATACATATATTCAGGTTCCCCACAAGTTGGGGAACCCGGAAAACTATGTTTTTTCCGGATCCGACCTCTCCCTCAAAAGTTAGGCCTCGGCCTAGATTGCATTTGTTGGCAAATTGCCAATTAAGCATGAAAAGTGAAAATGTGAAACTGACCTCAAATTCAAAATGTATACATATATTCAGGTTCCCCACAAGTTGGGGAACCCGAAAAAACATGTCTTTTCCGGATCCGACCTCTCCCTCAAAAGTTAGGTCTCAGCCTAGATTGCATTTGTTGGCAAATTGCCAATTAAGCATGAAAACCCAAAATGTGAAACTGACCTGAATTTCGAAATGTATACATATATTCAGGTTCCCCACAGGTTGGGGAACCCGAAAAACTATGTTTTTTCCGGATCCGACCTCTCCCTCAAAAGTTAGGCCTCGGCCTAGATTGTATTTGTTGGCGTAGCCAATTAAGCATGAAAAGCAAAAATGTGAAATTGACCTCAAATTCGAAATGTATACATATATTCATGTTCCCCACAAGTTGGGGAACCCGAAAAAACATGTTTTTTCCGGATCCGACCTCTCCCTCAAAAGTTAGGTCTCAGCCTAGATTGCATTGGTTGACAAACAGCCAATTAAGCATGAAAACCCAAAATGTGAAACTGACCTGAATTTCGAAATGTATACATATATTCAGGTTCCCCAAAGGTTGGGAAACACGACAAACCATGTTTTTTCCGGATCCAACATCTGACTGAAAAGTTGTGCCTCGGCTTAGATTGCATTTGTTGGCAAATTGCCAATTAAGCATGAAAAGTGAAAATGTGAAACTGACATGAATTTCGAAATGTATACATATATTCAGGTTCCCCACAGGTTGGGGAACCCGAAAAACTATGTTTTTTCCGGATCCAACATCTGACTGAAAAGTTATGCCTCGGCTTAGATTGCATTTGTTGGCAAATTGCCAATTAAGCATGAAAAGTGAAAATGTGAAACTGACCTGAATTTCGAAATGTATACATATATTCAGGTTCCCCACAGGTTGGGGAACCCGGAAAACTATGTTTTTTCCGGATCCGACCTCTCCCTCAAAAGTTAGGCCTCGGCCTAGATTGCATTTGTTGGCGTAGCCAATTAAGCATGAAAAGCAAAAATGTGAAATTGACCTCAAATTCGAAATGTATACATATATTCATGTTCCCCACAAGTTGGGGAACCCGAAAAAAAAATGTTTTTTCTGGATCCGACCTCTCCCTCAAAAGTTAGGTCTCAGCCTAGATTGCATTGGTTGACAAACAGCCAATTAAGCATGAAAACCCAAAATGTGAAACTGACCTGAATTTCGAAATGTATACATATATTCAGGTTCCCCAAAGGTTGGGAAACCCGACAAACCATGTTTTTTCCGGATCCAACATCTGACTGAAAAGTTGTGCCTCGGCTTAGATTGCATTTGTTGGCAAATTGCCAATTAAGCATGAAAAGTGAAAATGTGAAAGTGACCTGAATTTCGAAATGTATACATATATTCAGGTTCCCCACAGGTTGGGGAACCCGGAAAACTATGTTTTTTCCGGATCCGACCTCTCCCTCAAAAGTTAGGCCTCAGCCTAGATTGCATTTGTTGGCAAATTGCCAATTAAGCATGAAAAGTGAAAATGTGAAACTGACCTCAAATTCGAAATGTATACATATATTCAGGTTCCCCACAGGTTGGGGAACCCGAAAAACCATGTTTTTTCCGGATCCAACATCTGACTGAAAAGTTATGCCTCGGCTTAGATTGCATTTGTTGGCAAATTGCCAATTAAGCATGAAAACCCAAAATGTGAAACTGACCTGAATTTCGAAATGTATACATATATTCAGGTTCCCCACAGGTTGGGGAACCCGAAAAACTATGTTTTTTCCGGATCCGACCTCTCCCTCAAAAGTTAGGCCTCGGCCTAGATTGCATTTGTTGGCGTAGCCAATTAAGCATGAAAACCCAAAATGTGAAACTGACCTTAGTTTCGAAATGTATACATATATTCAGGTTCCCCACAGGTTGGGGAACCCGAAAAACCATGTTTTTTCCGGACCCAACATCTCACTGAAAAGTTATGCCTCGGCTTATTTTGCATTGGTTGACAAATAGCCAATTAAGAATGAAAACCCAAAATGTGAAACTGACCTGAATTTCGAAATGTATACATATATTCAGGTTCCCCACAGGTTGGGGAACCCAAAAAACTATGTTTTTTCCGGATCCGACCTCTCCCTCAAAAGTTAGGTCTCAGCCTAGATTGCATTGGTTGACAAACAGCCAATTAAGCATGAAAACCCAAAATGTGAAACTGACCTGAATTTCGAAATGTATACATATATTCAGGTTCCCCAAAGGTTGGGAAACCCGACAAACCATGTTTTTTCCGGATCCAACATCTGACTGAAAAGTTGTGCCTCGGCTTAGATTGCATTTGTTGGCAAATTGCCAATTAAGCATGAAAAGTGAAAATGTGAAACTGACCTCAAATTCGAAATGTATACATATATTCAGGTTCCCCACAAGTTGGGGAACCCGAAAAAACATGTCTTTTCCGGATCCGACCTCTCCCTCAAAAGTTAGGCCTCGGCCTAAATTGCATTTGTTGGCAAATTGCCAATTAAGCATGAAAAGCCAAAATGTGAAACTGACCTGAATTTCGAAATGTATACATATATTCAGGTTCCCCAAAGGTTGGGAAACCCGAAAAACTATGTTTTTTCCGGATCCGACCTCTCCCTCAAAAGTTAGGCCTCGGCTTAGATTGCATTGGTTGACAAATAGCCAATTAAGCATGAAAACCCACAATGTGAAACTGACCTGAATTTCGAAATGTATACATATATTCAGGTTCCCCACAAGTTGGGGAACCCGGAAAACTATGTTTTTTCCGGATCCGACCTCTCCCTCAAAAGTTAGGCCTCGGCTTAGATTGCATTGGTTGACAAACAGCCAATTAAGCATGAAAACCCAAAATGTGAAACTGACCTGAATTTCGAAATGTATACATATATTCAGGTTCCCCACAAGTTGGGGAACCCGGAAAACTATGTTTTTTCCGGATCCGACCTCTCCCTCAAAAGTTAGGCCTCGGCCTAGATTGCATTTGTTGGCAAATTGCCAATTAAGCATGAAAAGTGAAAATGTGAAACTGACCTCAAATTCAAAATGTATACATATATTCAGGTTCCCCACAAGTTGGGGAACCCGAAAAAACATGTCTTTTCCGGATCCGACCTCTCCCTCAAAAGTTAGGTCTCAGCCTAGATTGCATTTGTTGGCAAATTGCCAATTAAGCATGAAAACCCAAAATGTGAAACTGACCTGAATTTCGAAATGTATACATATATTCAGGTTCCCCACAGGTTGGGGAACCCGAAAAACTATGTTTTTTCCGGATCCGACCTCTCCCTCAAAAGTTAGGCCTCGGCCTAGATTGTATTTGTTGGCGTAGCCAATTAAGCATGAAAAGCAAAAATGTGAAATTGACCTCAAATTCGAAATGTATACATATATTCATGTTCCCCACAAGTTGGGGAACCCGAAAAAACATGTTTTTTCCGGATCCGACCTCTCCCTCAAAAGTTAGGTCTCAGCCTAGATTGCATTGGTTGACAAACAGCCAATTAAGCATGAAAACCCAAAATGTGAAACTGACCTGAATTTCGAAATGTATACATATATTCAGGTTCCCCAAAGGTTGGGAAACACGACAAACCATGTTTTTTCCGGATCCAACATCTGACTGAAAAGTTGTGCCTCGGCTTAGATTGCATTTGTTGGCAAATTGCCAATTAAGCATGAAAAGTGAAAATGTGAAACTGACATGAATTTCGAAATGTATACATATATTCAGGTTCCCCACAGGTTGGGGAACCCGAAAAACTATGTTTTTTCCGGATCCAACATCTGACTGAAAAGTTATGCCTCGGCTTAGATTGCATTTGTTGGCAAATTGCCAATTAAGCATGAAAAGTGAAAATGTGAAACTGACCTGAATTTCGAAATGTATACATATATTCAGGTTCCCCACAGGTTGGGGAACCCGAAAAACTATGTTTTTTCCGGATCCGACCTCTCCCTCAAAAGTTAGGCCTCGGCCTAGATTGCATTTGTTGGCAAATTGCCAATTAAGCATGAAAAGTGAAAATGTGAAACTGACCTCAAATTCGAAATATATACATATATTCGGGTTCCCCACAGGTTGGGGAATCCGAAAAACCATGTTTTTTCCGGATCCAACATCTGACTGAAAAGTTATGCCTCGGCTTAGATTGCATTTGTTGGCAAATTGCCAATTAAGAATGAAAAGTGAAAATGTGAAACTGACCTCAAATTCGAAATATATACATATATTCGGGTTCCCCACAGGTTGGGGAACCCAAAAAAACATGTCTTTTCCGGATCCGACCTCTCCCTCAAAAGTTAGGCCTCGGCTTAGATTGCATTTGTTGGCAAATTGCCAATTAAGCATAAAAAGTGAAAATGTGAAACTGACCTCAAATTCGAAATGTATACATATATTCAGGTTCCCCACAAGTTGGGGAACCCGAAAAAACATGTCTTTTCCGGATCCGACCTCTCCCTCAAAAGTTAGGCCTCGGCCTAGATTGCATTTGTTGGCAAATTGCCAATTAAGCATGAAAACCCAAAATGTGAAACTGACCTGAATTTCGAAATGTATACATATATTCAGGTTCCCCAAAGGTTGGGAAACCCGAAAAACCATGTTTTTTCCGGATCCAACCTCTCCCTCAAAAGTTAGGCCTCGGCCTATATTGCATTTGTTGGCAAATTGCCAATTAAGCATGAAAAGTGAAAATGTGAAACTGACCTGAATTTCGAAATGTATACATATATTCAAGTTCCCCACAGGTTGGGGAACCCGAAAAACTATGTTTTTTCCGGATCCGACCTCTCCCTCAAAAGTTAGGCCTCGGCCTAGATTGCATTTGTTGGCAAATTGCCAATTAAGCATGAAAAGTGAAAATGTGAAACTGACCTCAAATTTGAAATATATACATATATTCGGGTTCCCCACAGGTTGGGGAACCCGAAAAAACATGTCTTTTCCGGATCCGACCTCTCCCTCAAAAGTTAGGCCTCGGCCTAGATTGCATTTGTTGGCAAATTGCCAATTAAGCATGAAAATGAAAATGTGAAACTGACGTGAATTTCGAAATGTATACATATATTCAGGTTCCCCAAAGGTTGGGGAACCCGAAAAACTATGTTTTTTCCGGATCCGACCTCTCCCTCAAAAGTTATGCCTCGGCCTAGATTGCATTTGTTGGGAAATTGCCAATTAAGCATGAAAAGTGAAAATGTGAAACTGACCTCAAATTCGAAATGTATACATATATTCGGGTTCCCCACAGGTTGGGGAACCCGAAAAACCATGTTTTTTCCGGATCCAAGATCTGACTGAAAAGTTATGCCTCGGCTTAGATTGCATTTGTTGGCAAATTGCCAATTAAGCATAAAAAGTGAAAATGTGAAACTGACCTCAAATTCGAAATGTATACATATATTCAGGTTCCCCACAAGTTGGGGAACCCGAAAAAACATGTCTTTTCCGGATCCGACCTCTCCCTCAAAAGTTAGGCCTCGGCCTAGATTGCATTTGTTGGCAAATTGCCAATTAAGCATGAAAACCCAAAATGTGAAACTGACCTGAATTTCGAAATGTATACATATATTCAGGTTCCCCAAAGGTTGGGAAACCCGAAAAACTATGTTTTTTCCGGATCCAAGATCTGACTGAAAAGTTATGCCTCGGCTTAGATTGCATTTGTTGGCAAATTGCCAATTAAGCATGAAAAGTGAAAATGTGAAACTGACCTGAATTTCGAAATGTATACATATATTCAAGTTCCCCACATGTTGGGGAACCCGAAAAACTATGTTTTTTCCGGATCCGACCTCTCCCTCAAAAGTTAGGCCTCGGCTTAGATTGCATTGGTTGACAAACAGCCAATTAAGCATGAAAACCCAAAATGTGAAACTGACCTGAATTTCGAAATGTATACATATATTCAGGTTCCCCACAAGTTGGGGAACCCGAAAAAACATGTTTTTTCCGGATCCGACCTCTCCCTCAAAAGTTAGGTCTCAGCCTAGATTGCATTGGTTGACAAACAGCCAATTAAGCATAAAAAGTGAAAATGTGAAACTGACCTGAATTTCGAAATGTATACATATATTCAGGTTCCCCAAAGGTTGGGAAACCCGACAAACCATGTGTTTTCCGGATCCAACATCTGACTGAAAAGTTGTGCCTCGGCTTAGATTGCATTTGTTGGCAAATTGCCAATTAAGCATGAAAAGTGAAAATGTGAAACTGACCTGAATTTCGAAATGTATACATATATTCAGGTTCCCCACAGGTTGGGGAACCCGAAAAACTATGTTTTTTCCGGATCCAACATCTGACTGAAAAGTTATGCCTCGGCTTAGATTGCATTTGTTGGCAAATTGCCAATTAAGCATGAAAAGTGAAAATGTGAAACTGACCTGAATTTCGAAATGTATACATATATTCAGGTTCCCCACAGGTTGGGGAACCCGAAAAACTATGTTTTTTCCGGATCCGACCTCTCCCTCAAAAGTTAGGCCTCGGCCTAGATTGCATTTGTTGGCAAATTGCCAATTAAGCATGAAAAGTGAAAATGTGAAACTGACCTCAAATTCGAAATATATACATATATTCGGGTTCCCCACAGGTTGGGGAATCCGAAAAACCATGTTTTTTCCGGATCCAACATCTGACTGAAAAGTTATGCCTCGGCTTAGATTGCATTTGTTGGCAAATTGCCAATTAAGAATGAAAAGTGAAAATGTGAAACTGACCTCAAATTCGAAATATATACATATATTCGGGTTCCCCACAGGTTGGGGAACCCAAAAAAACATGTCTTTTCCGGATCCGACCTCTCCCTCAAAAGTTAGGCCTCGGCTTAGATTGCATTTGTTGGCAAATTGCCAATTAAGCATAAAAAGTGAAAATGTGAAACTGACCTCAAATTCGAAATGTATACATATATTCAGGTTCCCCACAAGTTGGGGAACCCGAAAAAACATGTCTTTTCCGGATCCGACCTCTCCCTCAAAAGTTAGGCCTCGGCCTAGATTGCATTTGTTGGCAAATTGCCAATTAAGCATGAAAACCCAAAATGTGAAACTGACCTGAATTTCGAAATGTATACATATATTCAGGTTCCCCAAAGGTTGGGAAACCCGAAAAACCATGTTTTTTCCGGATCCAACCTCTCCCTCAAAAGTTAGGCCTCGGCCTATATTGCATTTGTTGGCAAATTGCCAATTAAGCATGAAAAGTGAAAATGTGAAACTGACCTGAATTTCGAAATGTATACATATATTCAAGTTCCCCACAGGTTGGGGAACCCGAAAAAACATGTCTTTTCCGGATCCGACCTCTCCCTCAAAAGTTAGGCCTCGGCCTAGATTGCATTTGTTGGCAAATTGCCAATTAAGCATGAAAATGAAAATGTGAAACTGACGTGAATTTCGAAATGTATACATATATTCAGGTTCCCCAAAGGTTGGGGAACCCGAAAAACTATGTTTTTTCCGGATCCGACCTCTCCCTCAAAAGTTATGCCTCGGCCTAGATTGCATTTGTTGGGAAATTGCCAATTAAGCATGAAAAGTGAAAATGTGAAACTGACCTCAAATTCGAAATGTATACATATATTCGGGTTCCCCACAGGTTGGGGAACCCGAAAAACCATGTTTTTTCCGGATCCAAGATCTGACTGAAAAGTTATGCCTCGGCTTAGATTGCATTTGTTGGCAAATTGCCAATTAAGCATAAAAAGTGAAAATGTGAAACTGACCTCAAATTCGAAATGTATACATATATTCAGGTTCCCCACAAGTTGGGGAACCCGAAAAAACATGTCTTTTCCGGATCCGACCTCTCCCTCAAAAGTTAGGCCTCGGCCTAGATTGCATTTGTTGGCAAATTGCCAATTAAGCATGAAAACCCAAAATGTGAAACTGACCTGAATTTCGAAATGTATACATATATTCAGGTTCCCCAAAGGTTGGGAAACCCGAAAAACTATGTTTTTTCCGGATCCAAGATCTGACTGAAAAGTTATGCCTCGGCTTAGATTGCATTTGTTGGCAAATTGCCAATTAAGCATGAAAAGTGAAAATGTGAAACTGACCTGAATTTCGAAATGTATACATATATTCAAGTTCCCCACATGTTGGGGAACCCGAAAAACTATGTTTTTTCCGGATCCGACCTCTCCCTCAAAAGTTAGGCCTCGGCTTAGATTGCATTGGTTGACAAACAGCCAATTAAGCATGAAAACCCAAAATGTGAAACTGACCTGAATTTCGAAATGTATACATATATTCAGGTTCCCCACAAGTTGGGGAACCCGAAAAAACATGTTTTTTCCGGATCCGACCTCTCCCTCAAAAGTTAGGTCTCAGCCTAGATTGCATTGGTTGACAAACAGCCAATTAAGCATAAAAAGTGAAAATGTGAAACTGACCTGAATTTCGAAATGTATACATATATTCAGGTTCCCCAAAGGTTGGGAAACCCGACAAACCATGTGTTTTCCGGATCCAACATCTGACTGAAAAGTTGTGCCTCGGCTTAGATTGCATTTGTTGGCAAATTGCCAATTAAGCATGAAAAGTGAAAATGTGAAACTGACCTGAATTTCGAAATGTATACATATATTCAGGTTCCCCACAGGTTGGGGAACCCGAAAAACTATGTTTTTTCCGGATCCAACATCTGACTGAAAAGTTATGCCTCGACTTAGATTGCATTTGTTGGCAAATTGCCAATTAAGCATGAAAAGTGAAAATGTGAAACTGACCTGAATTTCGAAATGTATACATATATTCAGGTTCCCCACAGGTTGGGGAACCCGAAAAACTATGTTTTTTCCGGATCCGACCTCTCCCTCAAAAGTTAGGCCTCGGCCTAGATTGCATTTGTTGGCAAATTGCCAATTAAGCATGAAAAGTGAAAATGTGAAACTGACCTCAAATTCGAAATATATACATATATTCGGGTTCCCCACAGGTTGGGGAATCCGAAAAACCATGTTTTTTCCGGATCCAACATCTGACTGAAAAGTTATGCCTCGGCTTAGATTGCATTTGTTGGCAAATTGCCAATTAAGCATGAAAAGTGAAAATGTGAAACTGACCTCAAATTCGAAATATATACATATATTCGGGTTCCCCACAGGTTGGGGAACCCAAAAAAACATGTCTTTTCCGGATCCGACCTCTCCCTCAAAAGTTAGGCCTCGGCCTAGATTGCATTTGTTGGCAAATTGCCAATTAAGCATAAAAAGTGAAAATGTGAAACTGACCTCAAATTCGAAATGTATACATATATTCAGGTTCCCCACAAGTTGGGGAACCCGAAAAAAACATGTCTTTTCCGGATCCGACCTCTCCCTCAAAAGTTAGGCCTCGGCCTAGATTGCATTTGTTGGCAAATTGCCAATTAAGCATGAAAACCCAAAATGTGAAACTGACCTGAATTTCGAAATGTATACATATATTCAGGTTCCCCAAAGGTTGGGAAACCCGAAAAACCATGTTTTTTCCGGATCCAACCTCTCCCTCAAAAGTTAGGCCTCGGCCTATATTGCATTTGTTGGCAAATTGCCAATTAAGCATGAAAAGTGAAAATGTGAAACTGACCTGAATTTCGAAATGTATACATATATTCAAGTTCCCCACAGGTTGGGGAACCCGAAAAACTATGTTTTTTCCGGATCCGACCTCTCCCTCAAAAGTTAGGCCTCGGCTTAGATTGCATTGGTTGACAAACAGCCAATTAAGCATGAAAACCCAAAATGTGAAACTGACCTGAATTTCGAAATGTATACATATATTCAGGTTCCCCACAAGTTGGGGAACCCGAAAAAACATGTTTTTTCCGGATCCGACCTCTCCCTCAAAAGTTAGGTCTCAGCCTAGATTGCATTGGTTGACAAACAGCCAATTAAGCATGAAAACCCAAAATGTGAAACTGACCTGAATTTCGAAATGTATACATATATTCAGGTTCCCCAAAGGTTGGGAAACCCGACAAACCATGTTTTTTCCGGATCCAACATCTGACTGAAAAGTTATGCCTCGGCTTAGATTGCATTTGTTGGCAAATTGCCAATTAAGCATGAAAAGTGAAAATGTGAAACTGACCTGAATTTCGAAATGTATACATATATTCAGGTTCCCCACAGGTTGGGGAACCCGAAAAACTATGTTTTTTCCGGATCCGACCTCTCCCTCAAAAGTTAGGCCTCGGCCTAGATTGCATTTGTTGGCAAATTGCCAATTAAGCATGAAAAGTGAAAATGTGAAACTGACCTCAAATTCGAAATATATACATATATTCGGGTTCCCCACAGGTTGGGGAATCCGAAAAACCATGTTTTTTCCGGATCCAACATCTGACTGAAAAGTTATGCCTCGGCTTAGATTGCATTTGTTGGCAAATTGCCAATTAAGCATAAAAAGTGAAAATGTGAAACTGACCTCAAATTCGAAATGTATACATATATTCAGGTTCCCCACAAGTTGGGGAACCTGAAAAAACATGTCTTTTCCGGATCCGACCTCTCCCTCAAAAGTTAGGCCTCGGCCTAGATTGCATTTGTTGGCAAATTGCCAATTAAGCATGAAAACCCAAAATGTGAAACTGACCTGAATTTCGAAATGTATACATATATTCAGGTTCCCCAAAGGTTGGGAAACCCGAAAAACCATGTTTTTTCCGGATCCAACCTCTCCCTCAAAAGTTAGGCCTCGGCCTATATTGCATTTGTTGGCAAATTGCCAATTAAGCATGAAAAGTGAAAATGTGAAACTGACCTCAAATTCGAAATATATACATATATTCGGGTTCCCCACAGGTTGGGGAACCCGAAAAAACATGTTTTTTCCGGATCCAAGATCTGACTGAAAAGTTATGCCTCGGCTTAGATTGCATTTGTTGGCAAATTGCCAATTAAGCATAAAAAGTGAAAATGTGAAACTGACCTCAAATTCGAAATGTATACATATATTCAGGTTCCCCACAAGTTGGGGAACCCGAAAAAACATGTCTTTTCCGGATCCGACCTCTCCCTCAAAAGTTAGGCCTCGGCCTAGATTGCATTTGTTGGCAAATTGCCAATTAAGCATGAAAACCCAAAATGTGAAACTGACCTGAATTTCGAAATGTATACATATATTCAGGTTCCCCAAAGGTTGGGAAACCCGAAAAACCATGTTTTTTCCGGATCCAACCTCTCCCTCAAAAGTTAGGCCTCGGCCTATATTGCATTTGTTGGCAAATTGCCAATTAAGCATGAAAAGTGAAAATGTGAAACTGACCTGAATTTCGAAATGTATACATATATTCAAGTTCCCCACAGGTTGGGGAACCCGAAAAACTATGTTTTTTCCGGATCCGACCTCTCCCTCAAAAGTTAGGCCTCGGCCTAGATTGCATTTGTTGGCAAATTGCCAATTAAGCATGAAAAGTGAAAATGTGAAACTGACCTCAAATTTGAAATATATACATATATTCGGGTTCCCCACAGGTTGGGGAACCCGAAAAAACATGTCTTTTCCGGATCCGACCTCTCCCTCAAAAGTTAGGCCTCGGCCTAGATTGCATTTGTTGGCAAATTGCCAATTAAGCATGAAAATGAAAATGTGAAACTGACGTGAATTTCGAAATGTATACATATATTCAGGTTCCCCAAAGGTTGGGGAACCCGAAAAACTATGTTTTTTCCGGATCCGACCTCTCCCTCAAAAGTTATGCCTCGGCCTAGATTGCATTTGTTGGGAAATTGCCAATTAAGCATGAAAAGTGAAAATGTGAAACTGACCTCAAATTCGAAATGTATACATATATTCGGGTTCCCCACAGGTTGGGGAACCCGAAAAACCATGTTTTTTCCGGATCCAAGATCTGACTGAAAAGTTATGCCTCGGCTTAGATTGCATTTGTTGGCAAATTGCCAATTAAGCATAAAAAGTGAAAATGTGAAACTGACCTCAAATTCGAAATGTATACATATATTCAGGTTCCCCACAAGTTGGGGAACCCGAAAAAACATGTCTTTTCCGGATCCGACCTCTCCCTCAAAAGTTAGGCCTCGGCCTAGATTGCATTTGTTGGCAAATTGCCAATTAAGCATGAAAACCCAAAATGTGAAACTGACCTGAATTTCGAAATGTATACATATATTCAGGTTCCCCAAAGGTTGGGAAACCCGAAAAACTATGTTTTTTCCGGATCCAAGATCTGACTGAAAAGTTATGCCTCGGCTTAGATTGCATTTGTTGGCAAATTGCCAATTAAGCATGAAAAGTGAAAATGTGAAACTGACCTGAATTTCGAAATGTATACATATATTCAAGTTCCCCACATGTTGGGGAACCCGAAAAACTATGTTTTTTCCGGATCCGACCTCTCCCTCAAAAGTTAGGCCTCGGCTTAGATTGCATTGGTTGACAAACAGCCAATTAAGCATGAAAACCCAAAATGTGAAACTGACCTGAATTTCGAAATGTATACATATATTCAGGTTCCCCACAAGTTGGGGAACCCGAAAAAACATGTTTTTTCCGGATCCGACCTCTCCCTCAAAAGTTAGGTCTCAGCCTAGATTGCATTGGTTGACAAACAGCCAATTAAGCATAAAAAGTGAAAATGTGAAACTGACCTGAATTTCGAAATGTATACATATATTCAGGTTCCCCAAAGGTTGGGAAACCCGACAAACCATGTGTTTTCCGGATCCAACATCTGACTGAAAAGTTGTGCCTCGGCTTAGATTGCATTTGTTGGCAAATTGCCAATTAAGCATGAAAAGTGAAAATGTGAAACTGACCTGAATTTCGAAATGTATACATATATTCAGGTTCCCCACAGGTTGGGGAACCCGAAAAACTATGTTTTTTCCGGATCCAACATCTGACTGAAAAGTTATGCCTCGACTTAGATTGCATTTGTTGGCAAATTGCCAATTAAGCATGAAAAGTGAAAATGTGAAACTGACCTGAATTTCGAAATGTATACATATATTCAGGTTCCCCACAGGTTGGGGAACCCGAAAAACTATGTTTTTTCCGGATCCGACCTCTCCCTCAAAAGTTAGGCCTCGGCCTAGATTGCATTTGTTGGCAAATTGCCAATTAAGCATGAAAAGTGAAAATGTGAAACTGACCTCAAATTCGAAATATATACATATATTCGGGTTCCCCACAGGTTGGGGAATCCGAAAAACCATGTTTTTTCCGGATCCAACATCTGACTGAAAAGTTATGCCTCGGCTTAGATTGCATTTGTTGGCAAATTGCCAATTAAGCATGAAAAGTGAAAATGTGAAACTGACCTCAAATTCGAAATATATACATATATTCGGGTTCCCCACAGGTTGGGGAACCCAAAAAAACATGTCTTTTCCGGATCCGACCTCTCCCTCAAAAGTTAGGCCTCGGCCTAGATTGCATTTGTTGGCAAATTGCCAATTAAGCATAAAAAGTGAAAATGTGAAACTGACCTCAAATTCGAAATGTATACATATATTCAGGTTCCCCACAAGTTGGGGAACCCGAAAAAAACATGTCTTTTCCGGATCCGACCTCTCCCTCAAAAGTTAGGCCTCGGCCTAGATTGCATTTGTTGGCAAATTGCCAATTAAGCATGAAAACCCAAAATGTGAAACTGACCTGAATTTCGAAATGTATACATATATTCAGGTTCCCCAAAGGTTGGGAAACCCGAAAAACCATGTTTTTTCCGGATCCAACCTCTCCCTCAAAAGTTAGGCCTCGGCCTATATTGCATTTGTTGGCAAATTGCCAATTAAGCATGAAAAGTGAAAATGTGAAACTGACCTGAATTTCGAAATGTATACATATATTCAAGTTCCCCACAGGTTGGGGAACCCGAAAAACTATGTTTTTTCCGGATCCGACCTCTCCCTCAAAAGTTAGGCCTCGGCTTAGATTGCATTGGTTGACAAACAGCCAATTAAGCATGAAAACCCAAAATGTGAAACTGACCTGAATTTCGAAATGTATACATATATTCAGGTTCCCCACAAGTTGGGGAACCCGAAAAAACATGTTTTTTCCGGATCCGACCTCTCCCTCAAAAGTTAGGCCTCGGCCTAGATTGCATTTGTTGGCAAATTGCCAATTAAGCATGAAAAGTGAAAATGTGAAACTGACCTCAAATTCGAAATATATACATATATTCGGGTTCCCCACAGGTTGGGGAATCCGAAAAACCATGTTTTTTCCGGATCCAACATCTGACTGAAAAGTTATGCCTCGGCTTAGATTGCATTTGTTGGCAAATTGCCAATTAAGCATAAAAAGTGAAAATGTGAAACTGACCTCAAATTCGAAATGTATACATATATTCAGGTTCCCCACAAGTTGGGGAACCTGAAAAAACATGTCTTTTCCGGATCCGACCTCTCCCTCAAAAGTTAGGCCTCGGCCTAGATTGCATTTGTTGGCAAATTGCCAATTAAGCATGAAAACCCAAAATGTGAAACTGACCTGAATTTCGAAATGTATACATATATTCAGGTTCCCCAAAGGTTGGGAAACCCGAAAAACCATGTTTTTTCCGGATCCAACCTCTCCCTCAAAAGTTAGGCCTCGGCCTATATTGCATTTGTTGGCAAATTGCCAATTAAGCATGAAAAGTGAAAATGTGAAACTGACCTCAAATTCGAAATATATACATATATTCGGGTTCCCCACAGGTTGGGGAACCCGAAAAAACATGTTTTTTCCGGATCCAAGATCTGACTGAAAAGTTATGCCTCGGCTTAGATTGCATTTGTTGGCAAATTGCCAATTAAGCATAAAAAGTGAAAATGTGAAACTGACCTCAAATTCGAAATGTATACATATATTCAGGTTCCCCACAAGTTGGGGAACCCGAAAAAACATGTCTTTTCCGGATCCGACCTCTCCCTCAAAAGTTAGGCCTCGGCCTATATTGCATTTGTTGGCAAATTGCCAATTAAGCATGAAAAGTGAAAATGTGAAACTGACCTTAATTTCGAAATGTATACATATATTCAAGTTCCCCACAGGTTGGGGAACCCGAAAAACTATGTTTTTTCCGGATCCGACCTCTCCCTCAAAAGTTAGGCCTCGGCCTAGATTGCATTTGTTGGCAAATTGCCAATTAAGCATGAAAAGTGAAAATGTGAAACTGACCTCAAATTTGAAATATATACATATATTCGGGTTCCCCACAGGTTGGGGAACCCGAAAAAACATGTCTTTTCCGGATCCGACCTCTCCCTCAAAAGTTAGGCCTCGGCCTAGATTGCATTTGTTGGCAAATTGCCAATTAAGCATGAAAATGAAAATGTGAAACTGACGTGAATTTCGAAATGTATACATATATTCAGGTTCCCCAAAGGTTGGGGAACCCGAAAAACTATGTTTTTTCCGGATCCGACCTCTCCCTCAAAAGTTATGCCTCGGCCTAGATTGCATTTGTTGGGAAATTGCCAATTAAGCATGAAAAGTGAAAATGTGAAACTGACCTCAAATTCGAAATATATACATATATTCGGGTTCCCCACAGGTTGGGGAACCCGAAAAACCATGTTTTTTCCGGATCCAAGATCTGACTGAAAAGTTATGCCTCGGCTTAGATTGCATTTGTTGGCAAATTGCCAATTAAGCATAAAAAGTGAAAATGTGAAACTGACCTCAAATTCGAAATGTATACATATATTCAGGTTCCCCACAAGTTGGGGAACCCGAAAAAACATGTCTTTTCCGGATCCGACCTCTCCCTCAAAAGTTAGGCCTCGGCCTAGATTGCATTTGTTGGCAAATTGCCAATTAAGCATGAAAACCCAAAATGTGAAACTGACCTGAATTTCGAAATGTATACATATATTCAGGTTCCCCAAAGGTTGGGAAACCCGAAAAACTATGTTTTTTCCGGATCCAAGATCTGACTGAAAAGTTATGCCTCGGCTTAGATTGCATTTGTTGGCAAATTGCCAATTAAGCATGAAAAGTGAAAATGTGAAACTGACCTGAATTTCGAAATGTATACATATATTCAAGTTCCCCACATGTTGGGGAACCCGAAAAACTATGTTTTTTCCGGATCCGACCTCTCCCTCAAAAGTTAGGCCTCGGCTTAGATTGCATTGGTTGACAAACAGCCAATTAAGCATGAAAACCCAAAATGTGAAACTGACCTGAATTTCGAAATGTATACATATATTCAGGTTCCCCACAAGTTGGGGAACCCGAAAAAACATGTTTTTTCCGGATCCGACCTCTCCCTCAAAAGTTAGGTCTCAGCCTAGATTGCATTGGTTGACAAACAGCCAATTAAGCATGAAAACCCAAAATGTGAAACTGACCTGAATTTCGAAATGTATACATATATTCAGGTTCCCCAAAGGTTGGGAAACCCGACAAACCATGTTTTTTCCGGATCCAACATCTGACTGAAAAGTTGTGCCTCTGCTTAGATTGCATTTGTTGGCAAATTGCCAATTAAGCATGAAAAGTGAAAATGTGAAACTGACCTGAATTTTGAAATGTATACATATATTCAGGTTCCCCACAGGTTGGGGAACCCGAAAAACTATGTTTTTTCCGGATCCAACATCTGACTGAAAAGTTATGCCTCGGCTTAGATTGCATTTGTTGGCAAATTGCCAATTAAGCATGAAAAGTGAAAATGTGAAACTGACCTGAATTTCGAAATGTATACATATATTCGGGTTCCCCACAGGTTGGGGAACCCGAAAAAACATGTCTTTTCCGGATCCGACCTCTCCCTCAAAAGTTAGGCCTCGGCCTAGATTGCATTTGTTGGCAAATTGCCAATTAAGCATGAAAATGAAAATGTGAAACTGACGTGAATTTCGAAATGTATACATATATTCAGGTTCCCCAAAGGTTGGGGAACCCGAAAAACTATGTTTTTTCCGGATCCGACCTCTCCCTCAAAAGTTATGCCTCGGCCTAGATTGCATTTGTTGGGAAATTGCCAATTAAGCATGAAAAGTGAAAATGTGAAACTGACCTCAAATTCGAAATATATACATATATTCGGGTTCCCCACAGGTTGGGGAACCCGAAAAACCATGTTTTTTCCGGATCCAAGATCTGACTGAAAAGTTATGCCTCGGCTTAGATTGCATTTGTTGGCAAATTGCCAATTAAGCATAAAAAGTGAAAATGTGAAACTGACCTCAAATTCGAAATGTATACATATATTCAGGTTCCCCACAAGTTGGGGAACCCGAAAAAACATGTCTTTTCCGGATCCGACCTCTCCCTCAAAAGTTAGGCCTCGGCCTAGATTGCATTTCTTGGCAAATTGCCAATTAAGCATGAAAACCCAAAATGTGAAACTGACCTGAATTTCGAAATGTATACATATATTCAGGTTCCCCAAAGGTTGGGAAACCCGAAAAACTATGTTTTTTCCGGATCCAAGATCTGACTGAAAAGTTATGCCTCGGCTTAGATTGCATTTGTTGGCAAATTGCCAATTAAGCATGAAAAGTGAAAATGTGAAACTGACCTGAATTTCGAAATGTATACATATATTCAAGTTCCCCACATGTTGGGGAACCCGAAAAACTATGTTTTTTCCGGATCCGACCTCTCCCTCAAAAGTTAGGCCTCGGCTTAGATTGCATTGGTTGACAAACAGCCAATTAAGCATGAAAACCCAAAATGTGAAACTGACCTGAATTTCGAAATGTATACATATATTCAGGTTCCCCACAAGTTGGGGAACCCGAAAAAACATGTTTTTTCCGGATCCGACCTCTCCCTCAAAAGTTAGGTCTCAGCCTAGATTGCATTGGTTGACAAACAGCCAATTAAGCATGAAAACCCAAAATGTGAAACTGACCTGAATTTCGAAATGTATACATATATTCAGGTTCCCCAAAGGTTGGGAAACCCGACAAACCATGTTTTTTCCGGATCCAACATCTGACTGAAAAGTTGTGCCTCTGCTTAGATTGCATTTGTTGGCAAATTGCCAATTAAGCATGAAAAGTGAAAATGTGAAACTGACCTGAATTTTGAAATGTATACATATATTCAGGTTCCCCACAGGTTGGGGAACCCGAAAAACTATGTTTTTTCCGGATCCAACATCTGACTGAAAAGTTATGCCTCGGCTTAGATTGCATTTGTTGGCAAATTGCCAATTAAGCATGAAAAGTGAAAATGTGAAACTGACCTGAATTTCGAAATGTATACATATATTCAGGTTCCCCACAGGTTGGGGAACCCGAAAAACTATGTTTTTTCCGGATCCGACCTCTCCCTCAAAAGTTAGGCCTCGGCCTAGATTGCATTTGTTGGCAAATTGCCAATTAAGCATGAAAAGTGAAAATGTGAAACTGACCTCAAATTCGAAATATATACATATATTCAGGTTCCCCACAGGTTGGGGAACCCGAAAAACTATGTTTTTTCCGGATCCGACCTCTCCCTCAAAAGTTAGGCCTCGGCTTAGATTGCATTGGTTGACAAACAGCCAATTAAGCATGAAAACCCAAAATGTGAAACTGACCTGAATTTCGAAATGTATACATATATTCAGGTTCCCCACAAGTTGGGGAACCCGAAAAAACATGTTTTTTCCGGATCCGACCTCTCCCTCAAAAGTTAGGTCTCAGCCTAGATTGCATTGGTTGACAAACAGCCAATTAAGCATGAAAACCCAAAATGTGAAACTGACCTGAATTTCGAAATGTATACATATATTCAGGTTCCCCAAAGGTTGGGAAACCCGACAAACCATGTTTTTTCCGGATCCAGCATCTGACTGAAAAGTTAGGCCTCGGCCTAGATTGCATTTGTTGGCAAATTGCCAATTAAGCATGAAAAGTGAAAATGTGAAACTGACCTCAAATTCGAAATATATACATATATTCGGGTTCCCCACAGGTTGGGGAATCCGAAAAACCATGTTTTTTCCGGATCCAACATCTGACTGAAAAGTTATGCCTCGGCTTAGATTGCATTTGTTGGCAAATTGCCAATTAAGCATAAAAAGTGAAAATGTGAAACTGACCTCAAATTCGAAATGTATACATATATTCAGGTTCCCCACAAGTTGGGGAACCCGAAAAAACATGTCTTTTCCGGATCCGACCTCTCCCTCAAAAGTTAGGCCTCGGCCTAGATTGCATTTGTTGGCAAATTGCCAATTAAGCATGAAAACCCAAAATGTGAAACTGACCTGAATTTCGAAATGTATACATATATTCAGGTTCCCCAAAGGTTGGGAAACCCGAAAAACCATGTTTTTTCCGGATCCAACCTCTCCCTCAAAAGTTAGGCCTCGGCCTATATTGCATTTGTTGGCAAATTGCCAATTAAGCATGAAAAGTGAAAATGTGAAACTGACCTGAATTTCGAAATGTATACATATATTCAAGTTCCCCACAGGTTGGGGAACCCGAAAAACTATGTTTTTTCCGGATCCGACCTCTCCCTCAAAAGTTAGGCCTCGGCTTAGATTGCATTGGTTGACAAACAGCCAATTAAGCATGAAAACCCAAAATGTGAAACTGACCTGAATTTCGAAATGTATACATATATTCAGGTTCCCCACAAGTTGGGGAACCCGACAAACCATGTTTTTTCCGGATCCAACATCTGACTGAAAAGTTATGCCTCGGCTTAGATTGCATTTGTTGGCAAATTGCCAATTAAGCATGAAAAGTGAAAATGTGAAACTGACCTGAATTTCGAAATGTATACATATATTCAGGTTCCCCACAGGTTGGGGAACCCGAAAAACTATGTTTTTTCCGGATCCGACCTCTCCCTCAAAAGTTAGGCCTCGGCCTAGATTGCATTTGTTGGCAAATTGCCAATTAAGCATGAAAAGTGAAAATGTGAAACTGACCTCAAATTCGAAATATATACATATATTCGGGTTCCCCACAGGTTGGGGAATCCGAAAAACCATGTTTTTTCCGGATCCAACATCTGACTGAAAAGTTATGCCTCGGCTTAGATTGCATTTGTTGGCAAATTGCCAATTAAGCATAAAAAGTGAAAATGTGAAACTGACCTCAAATTCGAAATGTATACATATATTCAGGTTCCCCACAAGTTGGGGAACCCGAAAAAACATGTCTTTTCCGGATCCGACCTCTCCCTCAAAAGTTAGGCCTCGGCCTAGATTGCATTTGTTGGCAAATTGCCAATTAAGCATGAAAACCCAAAA
Source organism: Bothrops alternatus (assembly GCA_034064705.1). Classification (NCBI taxonomy): domain Eukaryota; kingdom Metazoa; phylum Chordata; class Lepidosauria; order Squamata; family Viperidae; genus Bothrops; species Bothrops alternatus. The sequence continues at coordinate 53,901 of JARGCV010000494.1, read as the reverse complement.
TGTGAAACTGACCTGAATTTCGAAATGTATACATATATTCAGGTTCCCCAAAGGTTGGGAAACCCGAAAAACCATGTTTTTTCCGGATCCAACCTCTCCCTCAAAAGTTAGGCCTCGGCCTATATTGCATTTGTTGGCAAATTGCCAATTAAGCATGAAAAGTGAAAATGTGAAACTGACCTGAATTTCGAAATGTATACATATATTCAAGTTCCCCACAGGTTGGGGAACCCGAAAAACTATGTTTTTTCCGGATCCGACCTCTCCCTCAAAAGTTAGGCCTCGGCCTAGATTGCATTTGTTGGCAAATTGCCAATTAAGCATGAAAAGTGAAAATGTGAAACTGACCTCAAATTTGAAATATATACATATATTCGGGTTCCCCACAGGTTGGGGAACCCGAAAAAACATGTCTTTTCCGGATCCGACCTCTCCCTCAAAAGTTAGGCCTCGGCCTAGATTGCATTTGTTGGCAAATTGCCAATTAAGCATGAAAATGAAAATGTGAAACTGACGTGAATTTCGAAATGTATACATATATTCAGGTTCCCCAAAGGTTGGGGAACCCGAAAAACTATGTTTTTTCCGGATCCGACCTCTCCCTCAAAAGTTATGCCTCGGCCTAGATTGCATTTGTTGGGAAATTGCCAATTAAGCATGAAAAGTGAAAATGTGAAACTGACCTCAAATTCGAAATATATACATATATTCGGGTTCCCCACAGGTTGGGGAACCCGAAAAACCATGTTTTTTCCGGATCCAAGATCTGACTGAAAAGTTATGCCTCGGCTTAGATTGCATTTGTTGGCAAATTGCCAATTAAGCATAAAAAGTGAAAATGTGAAACTGACCTCAAATTCGAAATGTATACATATATTCAGGTTCCCCACAAGTTGGGGAACCCGAAAAAACATGTCTTTTCCGGATCCGACCTCTCCCTCAAAAGTTAGGCCTCGGCCTAGATTGCATTTGTTGGCAAATTGCCAATTAAGCATGAAAACCCAAAATGTGAAACTGACCTGAATTTCGAAATGTATACATATATTCAGGTTCCCCAAAGGTTGGGAAACCCGAAAAACTATGTTTTTTCCGGATCCAAGATCTGACTGAAAAGTTATGCCTCGGCTTAGATTGCATTTGTTGGCAAATTGCCAATTAAGCATGAAAAGTGAAAATGTGAAACTGACCTGAATTTCGAAATGTATACATATATTCAAGTTCCCCACAGGTTGGGGAACCCGAAAAACTATGTTTTTTCCGGATCCGACCTCTCCCTCAAAAGTTAGGCCTCGGCTTAGATTGCATTGGTTGACAAACAGCCAATTAAGCATGAAAACCCAAAATGTGAAACTGACCTGAATTTCGAAATGTATACATATATTCAGGTTCCCCACAAGTTGGGGAACCCGAAAAAACATGTTTTTTCCGGATCCGACCTCTCCCTCAAAAGTTAGGTCTCAGCCTAGATTGCATTGGTTGACAAACAGCCAATTAAGCATGAAAACCCAAAATGTGAAACTGACCGGAATTTCGAAATGTATACATATATTCAGGTTCCCCAAAGGTTGGGAAACCCGACAAACCATGTGTTTTCCGGATCCAACATGTGACTGAAAAGTTGTGCCTCGGCTTAGATTGCATTTGTTGGCAAATTGCCAATTAAGCATGAAAAGTGAAAATGTGAAACTGACCTGAATTTCGAAATGTATACATATATTCAGGTTCCCCACAGGTTGGGGAACCCGAAAAACTATGTTTTTTCCGGATCCAACATCTGACTGAAAAGTTAGGCCTCGGCCTAGATTGCATTTGTTGGCAAATTGCCAATTAAGCATGAAAACCAAAAATGTGAAACTGACCTGAATTTCGAAATGTATACATATATTCAGGTTCCCCAAAGGTTGGGAAACCCGAAAAACCATGTTTTTTCCGGATCCAACCTCTCCCTCAAAAGTTAGGCCTCGGCCTATATTGCATTTGTTGGCAAATTGCCAATTAAGCATGAAAAGTGAAAATGTGAAACTGACCTGAATTTCGAAATGTATACATATATTCAAGTTCCCCACAGGTTGGGGAACCCGAAAAACTATGTTTTTTCCGGATCCGACCTCTCCCTCAAAAGTTAGGCCTCGGCTTAGATTGCATTGGTTGACAAACAGCCAATTAAGCATGAAAACCCAAAATGTGAAACTGACCTGAATTTCGAAATGTATACATATATTCAGGTTCCCCACAAGTTGGGGAACCCGAAAAAACATGTTTTTTCCGGATCCGACCTCTCCCTCAAAAGTTAGGTCTCAGCCTAGATTGCATTGGTTGACAAACAGCCAATTAAGCATGAAAACCCAAAATGTGAAACTGACCTGAATTTCGAAATGTATACATATATTCAGGTTCCCCAAAGGTTGGGAAACCCGACAAACCATGTTTTTTCCGGATCCAACATCTGACTGAAAAGTTATGCCTCGGCTTAGATTGCATTTGTTGGCAAATTGCCAATTAAGCATGAAAAGTGAAAATGTGAAACTGACCTGAATTTCGAAATGTATACATATATTCAGGTTCCCCACAGGTTGGGGAACCCGAAAAACTATGTTTTTTCCGGATCCGACCTCTCCCTCAAAAGTTAGGCCTCGGCCTAGATTGCATTTGTTGGCAAATTGCCAATTAAGCATGAAAAGTGAAAATGTGAAACTGACCTCAAATTCGAAATATATACATATATTCGGGTTCCCCACAGGTTGGGGAATCCGAAAAACCATGTTTTTTCCGGATCCAACATCTGACTGAAAAGTTATGCCTCGGCTTAGATTGCATTTGTTGGCAAATTGCCAATTAAGCATAAAAAGTGAAAATGTGAAACTGACCTCAAATTCGAAATGTATACATATATTCAGGTTCCCCAAAGGTTGGGAAACCCGAAAAACCATGTTTTTTCCGGATCCAACCTCTCCCTCAAAAGTTAGGCCTCGGCCTATATTGCATTTGTTGGCAAATTGCCAATTAAGCATGAAAAGTGAAAATGTGAAACTGACCTCAAATTCGAAATATATACATATATTCGGGTTCCCCACAGGTTGGGGAACCCGAAAAAACATGTTTTTTCCGGATCCAAGATCTGACTGAAAAGTTATGCCTCGGCTTAGATTGCATTTGTTGGCAAATTGCCAATTAAGCATAAAAAGTGAAAATGTGAAACTGACCTCAAATTCGAAATGTATACATATATTCAGGTTCCCCACAAGTTGGGGAACCCGAAAAAACATGTCTTTTCCGGATCCGACCTCTCCCTCAAAAGTTAGGCCTCGGCCTAGATTGCATTTGTTGGCAAATTGCCAATTAAGCATGAAAACCCAAAATGTGAAACTGACCTGAATTTCGAAATGTATACATATATTCAGGTTCCCCAAAGGGTGGGAAACCCGAAAAACCATGTTTTTTCCGGATCCAACCTCTCCCTCAAAAGTTAGGCCTCGGCCTATATTGCATTTGTTGGCAAATTGCCAATTAAGCATGAAAAGTGAAAATGTGAAACTGACCTGAATTTCGAAATGTATACATATATTCAAGTTCCCCACAGGTTGGGGAACCCGAAAAACTATGTTTTTTCCGGATCCGACCTCTCCCTCAAAAGTTAGGCCTCGGCTTAGATTGCATTGGTTGACAAACAGCCAATTAAGCATGAAAACCCAAAATGTGAAACTGACCTGAATTTCGAAATGTATACATATATTCAGGTTCCCCACAAGTTGGGGAACCCGAAAAAACATGTTTTTTCCGGATCCGACCTCTCCCTCAAAAGTTAGGTCTCAGCCTAGATTGCATTGGTTGACAAACAGCCAATTAAGCATGAAAACCCAAAATGTGAAACTGACCTGAATTTCGAAATGTATACATATATTCAGGTTCCCCAAAGGTTGGGAAACCCGACAAACCATGTTTTTTCCGGATCCAACATCTGACTGAAAAGTTATGCCTCGGCTTAGATTGCATTTGTTGGCAAATTGCCAATTAAGCATGAAAAGTGAAAATGTGAAACTGACCTGAATTTCGAAATGTATACATATATTCAGGTTCCCCACAGGTTGGGGAACCCGAAAAACTATGTTTTTTCCGGATCCGACCTCTCCCTCAAAAGTTAGGCCTCGGCCTAGATTGCATTTGTTGGGAAATTGCCAATTAAGCATGAAAAGTGAAAATGTGAAACTGACCTCAAATTCGAAATATATACATATATTCGGGTTCCCCACAGGTTGGGGAATCCGAAAAACCATGTTTTTTCCGGATCCAACATCTGACTGAAAAGTTATGCCTCGGCTTAGATTGCATTTGTTGGCAAATTGCCAATTAAGCATAAAAAGTGAAAATGTGAAACTGACCTCAAATTCGAAATGTATACATATATTCAGGTTCCCCACAAGTTGGGGAACCCGAAAAAACATGTCTTTTCCGGATCCGACCTCTCCCTCAAAAGTTAGGCCTCGGCCTAGATTGCATTTGTTGGCAAATTGCCAATTAAGCATGAAAATGAAAATGTGAAACTGACGTGAATTTCGAAATGTATACATATATTCAGGTTCCCCAAAGGTTGGGGAACCCGAAAAACTATGTTTTTTCCGGATCCGACCTCTCCCTCAAAAGTTATGCCTCGGCCTAGATTGCATTTGTTGGGAAATTGCCAATTAAGCATGAAAAGTGAAAATGTGAAACTGACCTCAAATTCAAAATATATACATATATTCGGGTTCCCCACAGGTTGGGGAACGCGAAAAACCATGTTTTTTCCGGATCCAAGATCTGACTGAAAAGTTATGCCTCGGCTTAGATTGCATTTGTTGGCAAATTGCCAATTAAGCATAAAAAGTGAAAATGTGAAACTGACCTCAAATTCGAAATGTATACATATATTCAGGTTCCCCACAAGTTGGGGAACCCGAAAAAACATGTCTTTTCCGGATCCGACCTCTCCCTCAAAAGTTAGGCCTCGGCCTAGATTGCATTTGTTGGCAAATTGCCAATTAAGCATGAAAACCCAAAATGTGAAACTGACCTGAATTTCGAAATGTATACATATATTCAGGTTCCCCAAAGGTTGGGAAACCCGAAAAACTATGTTTTTTCCGGATCCAAGATCTGACTGAAAAGTTATGCCTCGGCTTAGATTGCATTTGTTGGCAAATTGCCAATTAAGCATGAAAAGTGAAAATGTGAAACTGACCTGAATTTCGAAATGTATACATATATTCAAGTTCCCCACAGGTTGGGGAACCCGAAAAACTATGTTTTTTCCGGATCCGACCTCTCCCTCAAAAGTTAGGCCTCGGCTTAGATTAGATTGGTTGACAAACAGCCAATTAAGCATGAAAACCCAAAATGTGAAACTGACCTGAATTTCGAAATGTATACATATATTCAGGTTCCCCACAAGTTGGGGAACCCGAAAAAACATGTTTTTTCCGGATCCGACCTCTCCCTCAAAAGTTAGGTCTCAGCCTAGATTGCATTGGTTGACAAACAGCCAATTAAGCATGAAAACCCAAAATGTGAAACTGACCTGAATTTCGAAATGTATACATATATTCAGGTTCCCCAAAGGTTGGGAAACCCGACAAACCATGTGTTTTCCGGATCCAACATCTGACTGAAAAGTTGTGCCTCGGCTTAGATTGCATTTGTTGGCAAATTGCCAATTAAGCATGAAAAGTGAAAATGTGAAACTGACCTGAATTTCGAAATGTATACATATATTCAGGTTCCCCACAGGTTGGGGAACCCGAAAAACTATGTTTTTTCCGGATCCAACATCTGACTGAAAAGTTATGCCTCGGCTTAGATTGCATTTGTTGGCAAATTGCCAATTAAGCATGAAAAGTGAAAATGTGAAACTGACCTGAATTTCAAAATGTATACATATATTCAGGTTCCCCACAGGTTGGGGAACCCGAAAAACTATGTTTTTTCCGGATCCGACCTTTCCCTCAAAAGTTAGGCCTCGGCCTAGATTGCATTTGTTGGCAAATTGCCAATTAAGCATGAAAAGTGAAAATGTGAAACTGACCTCAAATTCGAAATATATACATATATTCGGGTTCCCCACAGGTTGGGGAATCCGAAAAACCATGTTTTTTCCGGATCCAACATCTGACTGAAAAGTTATGCCTCGGCTTAGATTGCATTTGTTGGCAAATTGCCAATTAAGCATGAAAAGTGAAAATGTGAAACTGACCTCAAATTCGAAATATATACATATATTCGGGTTCCCCACAGGTTGGGGAACCCAAAAAAACATGTCTTTTCTGGATCCGACCTCTCCCTCAAAAGTTAGGCCTCGGCCTAGATTGCATTTGTTGGCAAATTGCCAATTAAGCATAAAAAGTGAAAATGTGAAACTGACCTCAAATTCGAAATGTATACATATATTCAGGTTCCCCAAAGGTTGGGAAACCCGAAAAACCATGTTTTTTCCGGATCCAACCTCTCCCTCAAAAGTTAGGCCTCGGCCTATATTGCATTTGTTGGCAAATTGCCAATTAAGCATGAAAAGTGAAAATGTGAAACTGACCTGAATTTCGAAATGTATACATATATTCAAGTTCCCCACAGGTTGGGGAACCCGAAAAACTATGTTTTTTCCGGATCCGACCTCTCCCTCAAAAGTTAGGCCTCGGCTTAGATTGCATTGGTTGACAAACAGCCAATTAAGCATGAAAACCCAAAATGTGAAACTGACCTGAATTTCGAAATGTATACATATATTCAGGTTCCCCACAAGTTGGGGAACCCGAAAAACTATGTTTTTTCCGGATCCGACCTCTCCCTCAAAAGTTAGGCCTCGGCCTAGATTGCATTTGTTGGCAAATTGCCAATTAAGCATGAAAACCCAAAATGTGAAACTGACCTGAATTTCGAAATGTATACATATATTCAGGTTCCCCAAAGGTTGGGAAACCCGAAAAACCATGTTTTTTCCGGATCCAACCTCTCCCTCAAAAGTTAGGCCTCGGCCTATATTGCATTTGTTGGCAAATTGCCAATTAAGCATAAAAAGTGAAAATGTGAAACTGACCTCAAATTCGAAATGTATACATATATTCAGGTTCCCCACAAGTTGGGGAACCCGAAAAAACATGTCTTTTCCGGATCCGACCTCTCCCTCAAAAGTTAGGCCTCGGCCTAGATTGCATTTGTTGGCAAATTGCCAATTAAGCATGAAAACCCAAAATGTGAAACTGACCTGAATTTCGAAATGTATACATATATTCAGGTTCCCCAAAGGTTGGGAAACCCGAAAAACCATGTTTTTTCCGGATCCAACCTCTCCCTCAAAAGTTAGGCCTCGGCCTATATTGCATTTGTTGGCAAATTGCCAATTAAGCATGAAAAGTGAAAATGTGAAACTGACCTGAATTTCGAAATGTATACATATATTCAGGTTCCCCACAGGTTGGGGAACCCGAAAAACTATGTTTTTTCCGGATCCGACCTCTCCCTCAAAAGTTAGGCCTCGGCCTAGATTGCATTTGTTGGCAAATTGCCAATTAAGCATGAAAAGTGAAAATGTGAAACTGACCTCAAATTCAAAATGTATACATATATTCAGGTTCCCCACAAGTTGGGGAACCCGAAAAAACATGTCTTTTCCGGATCCGACCTCTCCCTCAAAAGTTAGGTCTCGGCCTAGATTGCATTTGTTGGCAAATTGCCAATTAAGCATGAAAACCCAAAATGTGAAACTGACCTGAATTTCGAAATGTATACATATATTCAGGTTCCCCACAGGTTGGGGAACCCGAAAAACTATGTTTTTTCCGGATCCGACCTCTCCCTCAAAAGTTAGGCCTCGGCCTAGATTGCATTTGTTGGCGTAGCCAATTAAGCATGAAAAGCAAAAATGTGAAATTGACCTCAAATTCGAAATGTATACATATATTCATGTTCCCCACAAGTTGGGGAACCCGAAAAAACATGTTTTTTCCAGATCCGACCTCTCCCTCAAAAGTTAGGTCTCAGCCTAGATTGCATTTGTTGGCAAATTGCCAATTAAGCATGAAAACCCAAAATGTGAAACTGACCTGAATTTCGAAATGTATACATATATTCAGGTTCCCCAAAGGTTGGGAAACCCGAAAAACCATGTTTTTTCCGGATCCAACCTCTCCCTCAAAAGTTAGGCCTCGGCCTATATTGCATTTGTTGGCAAATTGCCAATTAAGCATGAAAAGTGAAAATGTGAAACTGACCTGAATTTCGAAATGTATACATATATTCAAGTTCCCCACAGGTTGGGGAACCCGAAAAACTATGTTTTTTCCGGATCCGACCTCTCCCTCAAAAGTTAGGCCTCGGCTTAGATTGCATTGGTTGACAAACAGCCAATTAAGCATGAAAACCCAAAATGTGAAACTGACCTGAATTTCGAAATGTATACATATATTCAGGTTCCCCACAAGTTGGGGAACCCGAAAAACTATGTTTTTTCCGGATCCGACCTCTCCCTCAAAAGTTAGGCCTCGGCCTAGATTGCATTTGTTGGCAAATTGCCAATTAAGCATGAAAAGTGAAAATGTGAAACTGACCTCAAATTCAAAATGTATACATATATTCAGGTTCCCCACAAGTTGGGGAACCCGAAAAAACATGTCTTTTCCGGATCCGACCTCTCCCTCAAAAGTTAGGTCTCGGCCTAGATTGCATTTGTTGGCAAATTGCCAATTAAGCATGAAAACCCAAAATGTGAAACTGACCTGAATTTCGAAATGTATACATATATTCAGGTTCCCCACAGGTTGGGGAACCCGAAAAACTATGTTTTTTCCGGATCCGACCTCTCCCTCAAAAGTTAGGCCTCGGCCTAGATTGCATTTGTTGGCGTAGCCAATTAAGCATGAAAAGCAAAAATGTGAAATTGACCTCAAATTCGAAATGTATACATATATTCATGTTCCCCACAAGTTGGGGAACCCGAAAAAACATGTTTTTTCCGGATCCGACCTCTCCCTCAAAAGTTAGGTCTCAGCCTAGATTGCATTGGTTGACAAATTGCCAATTAAGCATGAAAAGTGAAAATGTGAAACTGACCTCAAATTCGAAATATATACATATATTCGGGTTCCCCACAGGTTGGGGAACCCGAAAAAACATGTCTTTTCTGGATCCGACCTCTCCCTCAAAAGTTATGCCTTGGCCTAGATTGCATTTGTTGGGAAATTGCCAATTAAGCATGAAAAGTGAAAATGTGAAACTGACCTCAAATTCGAAATATATACATATATTCGGGTTCCCCACAGGTTGGGGAACCCGAAAAACCATGTTTTTTCCGGATCCAACATCTGACTGAAAAGTTATGCCTCGGCTTAGATTGCATTTGTTGGCAAATTGCCAATTAAGCATGAAAACCCAAAATGTGAAACTGACCTGAATTTCGAAATGTATACATATATTCAGGTTCCCCAAAGGTTGGGAAACCCGAAAAACCATGTTTTTTCCGGATCCAACCTCTCCCTCAAAAGTTAGGCCTCGGCCTATATTGCATTTGTTGGCAAATTGCCAATTAAGCATGAAAAGTGAAAATGTGAAACTGACCTGAATTTCGAAATGTATGCATATATTCAAGTTCCCCACAGGTTGGGGAACCCGAAAAACTATGTTTTTTCCGGATCCGACCTCTCCCTCAAAAGTTAGGCCTCGGCTTAGATTGCATTGGTTGACAAACAGCCAATTAAGCATGAAAACCCAAAATGTGAAACTCACCTGAATTTCGAAATGTATACATATATTCAGGTTCCCCACAAGTTGGGGAACCCGAAAAACTATGTTTTTTCCGGATCCGACCTCTCCCTCAAAAGTTAGGCCTCGGCCTAGATTGCATTTGTTGGCAAATTGCCAATTAAGCATGAAAAGTGAAAATGTGAAACTGACCTCAAATTCAAAATGTATACATATATTCAGGTTCCCCACAAGTTGGGGAACCCGAAAAAACATGTCTTTTCCGGATCCGACCTCTCCCTCAAAAGTTAGGTCTCGGCCTAGATTGCATTTGTTGGCAAATTGCCAATTAAGCATGAAAACCCAAAATGTGAAACTGACCTGAATTTCGAAATGTATACATATATTCAGGTTCCCCACAGGTTGGGGAACCCGAAAATCTATGTTTTTTCCGGATCCGACCTCTCCCTCAAAAGTTAGGCCTCGGCCTAGATTGCATTTGTTGGCGTAGCCAATTAAGCATGAAAAGCAAAAATGTGAAATTGACCTCAAATTCGAAATGTATACATATATTCATGTTCCCCACAAGTTGGGGAACCCGAAAAAACATGTTTTTTCCGGATCCGACCTCTCCCTCAAAAGTTAGGTCTCAGCCTAGATTGCATTGGTTGACAAACAGCCAATTAAGCATGAAAACCCAAGATGTGAAACTGACCCGAATTTCGAAATGTATACATATATTCAGGTTCCCCAAAGGTTGGGAAACCCGACAAACCATGTTTTTTCCGGATCCAACATCTGACTGAAAAGTTGTGCCTCGGCTTAGATTGCATTTGTTGGCAAATTGCCAATTAAGCATGAAAAGTGAAAATGTGAAACTGACCTGAATTTCGAAATGTATACATATATTCAGGTTCCCCACAGGTTGGGGAACCCGAAAAACTATGTTTTTTCCGGATCCAACATCTGACTGAAAAGTTATGCCTCGGCTTAGATTGCATTTGTTGGCAAATTGCCAATTAAGCATGAAAAGTGAAAATGTGAAACTGACCTGAATTTCTAAATGTATACATATATTCAGGTTCCCCACAGGTTGGGGAACCCGAAAAACTATGTTTTTTCCGGATCCGACCTCTCCCTCAAAAGTTAGGCCTCGGCCTAGATTGCATTTGTTGGCAAATTGCCAATTAAGCATGAAAAGTGAAAATGTGAAACTGACCTGAATTTCGAAATGTATACATATATTCAGGTTCCCCAAAGGTTGGGAAACCTGAAAAACCATGTTTTTTCCGGATCCAACCTCTCCCTCAAAAGTTACGCCTCGGCCTAGATTGCATTTGTTGGCAAATTGCCAATTAAGCATGAAAAGTGAAAATGTGAAACTGACCTCAAATTCGAAATGTATACATATATTCATGTTCCCCACAAGTTGGGGAACCCGAAAAAACATGTTTTTTCCGGATCCGACCTCTCCCTCAAAAGTTAGGTCTCAGCCTAGATTGCATTGGTTGACAAACAGCCAATTAAGCATGAAAACCCAAGATGTGAAACTGACCCGAATTTCGAAATGTATACATATATTCAGGTTCCCCAAAGGTTGGGAAACCCGACAAACCATGTTTTTTCCGGATCCAACATCTGACTGAAAAGTTGTGCCTCGGCTTAGATTGCATTTGTTGGCAAATTGCCAATTAAGCATGAAAAGTGAAAATGTGAAACTGACCTGAATTTCGAAATGTATACATATATTCAGGTTCCCCACAGGTTGGGGAACCCGAAAAACTATGTTTTTTCCGGATCCAACATCTGACTGAAAAGTTATGCCTCGGCTTAGATTGCATTTGTTGGCAAATTGCCAATTAAGCATGAAAAGTGAAAATGTGAAACTGACCTGAATTTCTAAATGTATACATATATTCAGGTTCCCCACAGGTTGGGGAACCCGAAAAACTATGTTTTTTCCGGATCCGACCTCTCCCTCAAAAGTTAGGCCTCGGCCTAGATTGCATTTGTTGGCAAATTGCCAATTAAGCATGAAAAGTGAAAATGTGAAACTGACCTGAATTTCGAAATGTATACATATATTCAGGTTCCCCAAAGGTTGGGAAACCTGAAAAACCATGTTTTTTCCGGATCCAACCTCTCCCTCAAAAGTTACGCCTCGGCCTAGATTGCATTTGTTGGCAAATTGCCAATTAAGCATGAAAAGTGAAAATGTGAAACTGACCTCAAATTCGAAATATATACATATATTCAGGTTCCCCACAAGTTGGGGAACCCGAAAAAACATGTCTTTTCCGGATCCGACCTCTCCCTCAAAAGTTAGGCCTCGGCCTAGATTGCATTTGTTGGCAAATTGCCAATTAAGCATGAAAACCCAAAATGTGAAACTGACCTGAATTTCGAAATGTATACATATATTCAGGTTCCCCAAAGGTTGGGAAACCCGAAAAACCATGTTTTTTCCGGATCCAACCTCTCCCTCAAAAGTTAGGCCTCGGCCTATATTGCATTTGTTGGCAAATTGCCAATTAAGCATGAAAAGTGAAAATGTGAAACTGACCTGAATTTCGAAATGTATACATATATTCAGGTTCCCCACAGGTTGGGGAACCCGAAAAACTATGTTTTTTCCGGATCCGACCTCTCCCTCAAAAGTTAGGCCTCGGCCTAGATTGCATTTGTTGGCAAATTGCCAATTAAGCATGAAAAGTGAAAATGTGAAACTGACCTCAAATTCAAAATGTATACATATATTCAGGTTCCCCACAAGTTGGGGAACCCGAAAAAACATGTCTTTTCCGGATCCGACCTCTCCCTCAAAAGTTAGGTCTCGGCCTAGATTGCATTTGTTGGCAAATTGCCAATTAAGCATGAAAACCCAAAATGTGAAACTGACCTGAATTTCGAAATGTATACATATATTCAGGTTCCCCACAGGTTGGGGAACCCGAAAATCTATGTTTTTTCCGGATCCGACCTCTCCCTCAAAAGTTAGGCCTCGGCCTAGATTGCATTTGTTGGCGTAGCCAATTAAGCATGAAAAGCAAAAATGTGAAATTGACCTCAAATTCGAAATGTATACATATATTCATGTTCCCCACAAGTTGGGGAACCCGAAAAACCATGTTTTTTCCGGATCCAACATCTGACTGAAAAGTTATGCCTCGGCTTAGATTGCATTTGTTGGCAAATTGCCAATTAAGCATGAAAAGTGAAAATGTGAAACTGACCTGAATTTCGAAATGTATACATATATTCAGGTTCCCCAAAGGTTGGGAAACCCGACAAACCATGTTTTTTCCGGATCCAACATCTGACTGAAAAGTTGTGCCTCGGCTTAGATTGCATTTGTTGGCAAATTGCCAATTAAGCATGAAAAGTGAAAATGTGAAACTGACCTGAATTTCGAAATGTATACATATATTCAGGTTCCCCACAGGTTGGGGAACCCGAAAAACTATGTTTTTTCCGGATCCATCATCTGACTGAAAAGTTATGCCTCGGCTTAGATTGCATTTGTTGGCAAATTGCCAATTAAGCATGAAAAGTGAAAATGTGAAACTGACCTCAAATTCGAAATATATACATATATTCGGGTTCCCCACAGGTTGGGGAACCCGAAAAAACATGTCTTTTCCGGATCCGACCTCTCCCTCAAAAGTTAGGCCTCGGCCTAGATTGCATTTGTTGGCAAATTGCCAATTAAGCATGAAAAGTGAAAATGTGAAACTGACCTGAATTTCGAAATGTATACATATATTCAGGTTCCCCAAAGGTTGGGAAACCTGAAAAACCATGTTTTTTCCGGATCCAACCTCTCCCTCAAAAGTTACGCCTCGGCCTAGATTGCATTTGTTGGCAAATTGCCAATTAAGCATGAAAAGTGAAAATGTGAAACTGACCTCAAATTCGAAATATATACATATATTCAGGTTCCCCACAAGTTGGGGAACCCGAAAAAACATGTCTTTTCCGGATCCGACCTCTCCCTCAAAAGTTAGGCCTCGGCCTAGATTGCATTTGTTGGCAAATTGCCAATTAAGCATGAAAACCCAAAATGTGAAACTGACCTGAATTTCGAAATGTATACATATATTCAGGTTCCCCAAAGGTTGGGAAACCCGAAAAACCATGTTTTTTCCGGATCCAACCTCTCCCTCAAAAGTTAGGCCTCGGCCTATATTGCATTTGTTGGCAAATTGCCAATTAAGCATGAAAAGTGAAAATGTGAAACTGACCTGAATTTCGAAATGTATACATATATTCAGGTTCCCCACAGGTTGGGGAACCCGAAAAACTATGTTTTTTCCGGGTCCGACCTCTCCCTCAAAAGTTAGGCCTCGGCCTAGATTGCATTTGTTGGCAAATTGCCAATTAAGCATGAAAAGTGAAAATGTGAAACTGACCTCAAATTCAAAATGTATACATATATTCAGGTTCCCCACAAGTTGGGGAACCCGAAAAAACATGTCTTTTCCGGATCCGACCTCTCCCTCAAAAGTTAGGTCTCGGCCTAGATTGCATTTGTTGGCAAATTGCCAATTAAGCATGAAAACCCAAAATGTGAAACTGACCTGAATTTCGAAATGTATACATATATTCAGGTTCCCCACAGGTTGGGGAACCCGAAAATCTATGTTTTTTCCGGATCCGACCTCTCCCTCAAAAGTTAGGCCTCGGCCTAGATTGCATTTGTTGGCGTAGCCAATTAAGCATGAAAAGCAAAAATGTGAAATTGACCTCAAATTCGAAATGTATACATATATTCATGTTCCCCACAAGTTGGGGAACCCGAAAAACCATGTTTTTTCCGGATCCAACATCTGACTGAAAAGTTATGCCTCGGCTTAGATTGCATTTGTTGGCAAATTGCCTATTAAGCATGAAAACCCAAAATGTGAAACTGACCTGAATTTCAAAATGTATACATATATTCAGGTTCCCCAAAGGTTGGGAAACCCGAAAAACCATGTTTTTTCCGGATCCAACCTCTCCCTCAAAAGTTAGGCCTCGGCCTATATTGCATTTGTTGGCAAATTGCCAATTAAGCATGAAAAGTGAAAATGTGAAACTGACCTGAATTTCGAAATGTATACATATATTCAAGTTCCCCACAGGTTGGGGAACCCGAAAAACTATGTTTTTTCCGGATCCGACCTCTCCCTCAAAAGTTAGGCCTCGGCTTAGATTGCATTGGTTGACAAACAGCCAATTAAGCATGAAAACCCAAAATGTGAAACTGACCTGAATTTCGAAATGTATACATATATTCAGGTTCCCCAAAGGTTGGGAAACCCGAAAAACCATGTTTTTTCCGGATCCAACCTCTCCCTCAAAAGTTAGGCCTCGGCCTATATTGCATTTGTTGGCAAATTGCCAATTAAGCATGAAAAGTGAAAATGTGAAACTGACCTGAATTTCGAAATGTATACATATATTCAAGTTCCCCACAGGTTGGGGAACCCGAAAAACTATGTTTTTTCCGGATCCGACCTCTCCCTCAAAAGTTAGGCCTCGGCTTAGATTGCATTGGTTGACAAACAGCCAATTAAGCATGAAAACCCAAAATGTGAAACTGACCTGAATTTCGAAATGTATACATATATTCAGGTTCCCCACAAGTTGGGGAACCCGAAAAAACATGTTTTTTCCGGATCCGACCTCTCCCTCAAAAGTTAGGTCTCAGCCTAGATTGCATTGGTTGACAAACAGCCAATTAAGCATGAAAACCCAAGATGTGAAACTGACCTGAATTTCGAAATGTATACATATATTCAGGTTCCCCAAAGGTTGGGAAACCCGACAAACCATGTTTTTTCCGGATCCAACATCTGACTGAAAAGTTGTGCCTCGGCTTAGATTGCATTTGTTGGCAAATTGCCAATTAAGCATGAAAAGTGAAAATGTGAAACTGACCTGAATTTCGAAATGTATACATATATTCAGGTTCCCCACAGGTTGGGGAACCCGAAAAACTATGTTTTTTCCGGATCCGACCTCTCCCTCAAAAGTTATGCCTCGGCTTAGATTGCATTTGTTGGCAAATTGCCAATTAAGCATGAAAAGTGAAAATGTGAAACTGACCTCAAATTCGAAATATATACATATATTCGGGTTCCCCACAGGTTGGGGAACCCGAAAAAACATGTCTTTTCCGGATCCGACCTCTCCCTCAAAAGTTAGGCCTCGGCCTAGATTGCATTTGTTGGCAAATTGCCAATTAAGCATGAAAAGTGAAAATGTGAAACTGACCTGAATTTCGAAATGTATACATATATTCAGGTTCCCCACAAGTTGGGGAACCCGAAAAAACATGTCTTTTCCGGATCCGACCTCTCCCTCAAAAGTTAGGCCTCGGCCTAGATTGCATTTGTTGGCAAATTGCCAATTAAGCATGAAAACCCAAAATGTGAAACTGACCTGAATTTCGAAATGTATACATATATTCAGGTTCCCCAAAGGTTGGGAAACCCGAAAAACCATGTTTTTTCCGGATCCAACCTCTCCCTCAAAAGTTAGGCCTCGGCCTATATTGCATTTGTTGGCAAATTGCCAATTAAGCATGAAAAGTGAAAATGTGAAACTGACCTGAATTTCGAAATGTATACATATATTCAGGTTCCCCACAGGTTGGGGAACCCGAAAAACTATGTTTTTTCCGGATCCGACCTCTCCCTCAAAAGTTAGGCCTCGGCCTAGATTGCATTTGTTGGGAAATTGACAATTAAGCATGAAAAGTGAAAATGTGAAACTGACCTCAAATTCGAAATATATACATATATTCGGGTTCCCCACAGGTTGGGGAATCCGAAAAACCATGTTTTTTCCGGATCCAACATCTGACTGAAAAGTTATGCCTCGGCTTAGATTGCATTTGTTGGCAAATTGCCAATTAAGCATGAAAAGTGAAAATGTGAAACTGACCTCAAATTCGAAATATATACATATATTCGGGTTCCCCACAGGTTGGGGAACCCAAAAAAACATGTCTTTTCCGGATCCGACCTCTCCCTCAAAAGTTAGGCCTCGGCCTAGATTGCATTTGTTGGCAAATTGCCAATTAAGCATAAAAAGTGAAAATGTGAAACTGACCTCAAATTCGAAATCTATACATATATTCAGGTTCCCCACAAGTTGGGGAACCCGAAAAAACATGTCTTTTCCGGATCCGACCTCTCCCTCAAAAGTTAGGCCTCGGCCTAGATTGCATTTGTTGGCAAATTGCCAATTAAGCATGAAAACCCAAAATGTGAAACTGACCTGAATTTCGAAATGTATACATATATTCAGGTTCCCCAAAGGTTGGGAAACCCGAAAAACCATGTTTTTTCCGGATCCAACCTCTCCCTCAAAAGTTAGGCCTCGGCTTAGATTGCATTGGTTGACAAACAGCCAATTAAGCATGAAAACCCAAAATGTGAAACTGACCTGAATTTCGAAATGTATACATATATTCAGGTTCCCCACAAGTTGGGGAACCCGAAAAACTATGTTTTTTCCGGATCCGACCTCTCCCTCAAAAGTTAGGCCTCGGCCTAGATTGCATTTGTTGGCAAATTGCCAATTAAGCATGAAAAGTGAAAATGTGAAACTGACCTCAAATTCAAAATGTATACATATATTCAGGTTCCCCACAAGTTGGGGAACCCGAAAAAACATGTCTTTTCCGGATCCGACCTCTCCCTCAAAAGTTAGGTCTCGGCCTAGATTGCATTTGTTGGCAAATTGCCAATTAAGCATGAAAACCCAAAATGTGAAACTGACCTGAATTTCGAAATGTATACATATATTCAGGTTCCCCACAGGTTGGGGAACCCGAAAATCTATGTTTTTTCCGGATCCGACCTCTCCCTCAAAAGTTAGGCCTCGGCCTAGATTGCATTTGTTGGCAAATTGCCAATTAAGCATGAAAAGTGAAAATGTGAAACTGACCTCAAATTCGAAATATATACATATATTCGGGTTCCCCACAGGTTGGGGAATCCGAAAAACCATGTTTTTTCCGGATCCAACATCTGACTGAAAAGTTATGCCTCGGCTTAGATTGCATTTGTTGGCAAATTGCCAATTAAGCATGAAAAGTGAAAATGTGAAACTGACCTCAAATTCGAAATATATACATATATTCGGGTTCCCCACAGGTTGGGGAACCCGAAAAAACATGTCTTTTCCGGATCCGACCTCTCCCTCAAAAGTTAGGCCTCGGCCTAGATTGCATTTGTTGGCAAATTGCCAATTAAGCAAGAAAACCCAAAATGTGAAACTGACCTGAATTTCGAAATGTATACATATATTCAGGTTCCCCACAGGTTGGGGAACCCGAAAATCTATGTTTTTTCCGGATCCGACCTCTCCCTCAAAAGTTAGGCCTCAGCCTAGATTGCATTTGTTGGCGTAGCCAATTAAGCATGAAAAGCAAAAATGTGAAATTGACCTCAAATTCGAAATGTATACATATATTCAGGTTCCCCACAAGTTGGGGAACCCGAAAAAACATGTTTTTTCCGGATCCGACCTCTCCCTCAAAAGTTAGGTCTCAGCCTAGATTGCATTGGTTGACAAACAGCCAATTAAGCATGAAAACCCAAAATGTGAAACTGACCTGAATTTCGAAATGTATACATATATTCAGGTTCCCCACAGGTTGGGGAACCCGAAAAACTATGTTTTTTCCGGATCCAACATCTGACTGAAAAGTTATGCCTCGGCTTAGATTGCATTTGTTGGCAAATTGCCAATTAAGCATGAAAAGTGAAAATGTGAAACTGACCTGAATTTTGAAATGTATACATATATTCAGGTTCCCCACAGGTTGGGGAACCCGAAAAACTATGTTTTTTCCGGATCCGACCTCTCCCTCAAAAGTTAGGCCTCGGCCTAGATTGCATTTGTTGGCAAATTGCCAATTAAGCATGAAAAGTGAAAATGTGAAACTGACCTCAAATTCGAAATATATACATATATTCGGGTTCCCCACAGGTTGGGGAACCCGAAAAAACATGTCTTTTCCGGATCCGACCTCTCCCTCAAAAGTTAGGCCTCGGCCTAGATTGCATTTGTTGGCAAATTGCCAATTAAGCATGAAAAGTGAAAATGTGAAACTGACCTGAATTTCGAAATGTATACATATATTCAGGTTCCCCAAAGGTTGGGGAACCCGAAAAACTATGTTTTTTTCCGGATCCGACCTCTCCCTCAAAAGTTATGCCTCGGCCTAGATTGCATTTGTTGGGAAATTGCCAATTAAGCATGAAAAGTGAAAATGTGAAACTGACCTCAAATTCGAAATATATACATATATTCGGGTTCCCCACAGGTTGGGGAACCCGAAAAACCATGTTTTTTCCGGATCCAAGATCTGACTGAAAAGTTATGCCTCGGCTTAGATTGCATTTGTTGGCAAATTGCCAATTAAGCATAAAAAGTGAAAATGTGAAACTGACCTCAAATTCGAAATGTATACATATATTCAGGTTCCCCACAAGTTGGGGAACCCGAAAAAACATGTCTTTTCCGGATCCGACCTCTCCCTCAAAAGTTAGGCCTCGGCCTAGATTGCATTTGTTGGCAAATTGCCAATTAAGCATGAAAACCCAAAATGTGAAACTGACCTGAATTTCGAAATGTATACATATATTCAGGTTCCCCAAAGGTTGGGAAACCCGAAAAACCATGTTTTTTCCGGATCCAACCTCTCCCTCAAAAGTTAGGCCTCGGCCTATATTGCATTTGTTGGCAAATTGCCAATTAAGCATGAAAAGTGAAAATGTGAAACTGACCTGAATTTCGAAATGTATACATATATTCAAGTTCCCCACAGGTTGGGGAACCCGAAAAACTATGTTTTTTCCGGATCCGACCTCTCCCTCAAAAGTTAGGCCTCGGCTTAGATTGCATTGGTTGACAAACAGCCAATTAAGCATAAAAACCCAAAATGTGAAACTGACCTGAATTTCGAAATGTATACATATATTCAGGTTCCCCACAAGTTGCGGAACCCGAAAAACTATGTTTTTTCCGGATCCGACCTCTCCCTCAAAAGTTAGGCCTCGGCCTAGATTGCATTTGTTGGCAAATTGCCAATTAAGCATGAAAAGTGAAAATGTGAAAATGACCTCAAATTCAAAATGTATACATATATTCAGGTTCCCCACAAGTTGGGGAACCCGAAAAAACATGTCTTTTCCGGATCCGACCTCTCCCTCAAAAGTTAGGTCTCGGCCTAGATTGCATTTGTTGGCAAATTGCCAATTAAGCATGAAAACCCAAAATGTGAAACTGACCTGAATTTCGAAATGTATACATATATTCAGGTTCCCCACAGGTTGGGGAACCCGAAAAACTATGTTTTTTCCGGATCAAACATCTGACTGAAAAGTTATGCCTCGGCTTAGATTGCATTTGTTGGCAAATTGCCAATTAAGCATGAAAAGTGAAAATGTGAAACTGACCTGAATTTCGAAATGTATACATATATTCAAGTTCCCCACAGGTTGGGGAACCCGAAAAACTATGTTTTTTCCGGATCCGACCTCTCCCTCAAAAGTTAGGCCTCGGCTTAGATTGCATTGGTTGACAAACAGCCAATTAAGCATAAAAACCCAAAATGTGAAACTGACCTGAATTTCGAAATGTATACATATATTCAGGTTCCCCACAAGTTGGGGAACCCGAAAAACTATGTTTTTTCCGGATCCGACCTCTCCCTCAAAAGTTAGGCCTCGGCCTAGATTGCATTTGTTGGCAAATTGCCAATTAAGCATGAAAAGTGAAAATGTGAAACTGACCTCAAATTCAAAATGTATACATATATTCAGGTTCCCCACAAGTTGGGGAACCCGAAAAAACATGTCTTTTCCGGATCCGACCTCTCCCTCAAAAGTTAGGTCTCGGCCTAGATTGCATTTGTTGGCAAATTGCCAATTAAGCATGAAAACCCAAAATGTGAAACTGACCTGAATTTCGAAATGTATACATATATTCAGGTTCCCCACAGGTTGGGGAACCCGAAAAACTATGTTTTTTCCGGATCAAACATCTGACTGAAAAGTTATGCCTCGGCTTAGATTGCATTTGTTGGCAAATTGCCAATTAAGCATGAAAAGTGAAAATGTGAAACTGACCTGAATTTCGAAATGTATACATATATTCAGGTTCCCCACAGGTTGGGGAACCCGAAAAACTATGTTTTTTCCGGATCCGACCTCTCCCTCAAAAGTTAGGCCTCGGCCTAGATTGCATTTGTTGGCAAATTGCCAATTAAGCATGAAAAGTGAAAATGTGAAACTGACCTCAAATTCGAAATATATACATATATTCGGGTTCCCCACAGGTTGGGGAATCCGAAAAACCATGTTTTTTCCGGATCCAACATCTGACTGAAAAGTTATGCCTCGGCTTAGATTGCATTTGTTGGCAAATTGCCAATTAAGCATAAAAAGTGAAAATGTGAAACTGACCTCAAATTCGAAATGTATACATATATTCATGTTCCCCACAAGTTGGGGAACCCGAAAAAACATGTCTTTTCCGGATCCGACCTCTCCCTCAAAAGTTAGGTCTCGGCCTAGATTGCATTTGTTGGCAAATTGCCAATTAAGCATGAAAACCCAAAATGTGAAACTGACCTGAATTTCGAAATGTATACATATATTCAGGTTCCCCACAGGTTGGGGAACCCGAAAATCTATGTTTTTTCCGGATCCGACCTCTCCCTCAAAAGTTAGGCCTCGGCCTAGATTGCATTTGTTGGCGTAGCCAATTAAGCATGAAAAGCAAAAATGTGAAATTGACCTCAAATTCGAAATGTATACATATATTCAGGTTCCCCAAAGGTTGGGAAACCCGACAAACCATGTTTTTTCCGGATCCAACATCTGACTGAAAAGTTGTGCCTCGGCTTTGATTGCATTTGTTGGCAAATTGCCAATTAAGCATGAAAACCCAAAATGTGAAACTGACCTGAATTTCGAAATGTATACATATATTCAGGTTCCCCACAGGTTGGGGAACCCGAAAAACTATGTTTTTTCCGGATCAAACATCTGACTGAAAAGTTATGCCTCGGCTTAGATTGCATTTGTTGGCAAATTGCCAATTAAGCATGAAAAGTGAAAATGTGAAACTGACCTGAATTTCGAAATGTATACATATATTCAGGTTCCCCACAGGTTGGGGAACCCGAAAAACTATGTTTTTTCCGGATCCGACCTCTCCCTCAAAAGTTATGCCTCGGCCTAGATTGCATTTGTTGGGAAATTGCCAATTAAGCATGAAAAGTGAAAATGTGAAACTGACCTCAAATTCGAAATATATACATATATTCGGGTTCCCCACAGGTTGGGGAACCCGAAAAACCATGTTTTTTCCGGATCCAAGATCTGACTGAAAAGTTATGCCTCGGCTTAGATTGCATTTGTTGGCAAATTGCCAATTAAGCATAAAAAGTGAAAATGTGAAACTGACCTCAAATTCGAAATGTATACATATATTCAGGTTCCCCACAAGTTGGGGAACCCGAAAAAACATGTCTTTTCCGGATCCGACCTCTCCCTCAAAAGTTAGGCCTCGGCCTAGATTGCATTTGTTGGCAAATTGCCAATGAAGCATGAAAACCCAAAATGTGAAACTGACCTGAATTTCGAAATGTATACATATATTCAGGTTCCCCAAAGGTTGGGAAACCCGAAAAACCATGTTTTTTCCGGATCCAACCTCTCCCTCAAAAGTTAGGCCTCGGCCTATATTGCATTTGTTGGCAAATTGCCAATTAAGCATGAAAAGTGAAAATGTGAAACTGACCTGAATTTCGAAATGTATACATATATTCAAGTTCCCCACAGGTTGGGGAACCCGAAAAACTATGTTTTTTCCGGATCCGACCTCTCCCTCAAAAGTTAGGCCTCGGCTTAGAATGCATTGGTTGACAAACAGCCAATTAAGCATGAAAACCCAAAATGTGAAACTGACCTGAATTTCGAAATGTATACATATATTCAGGTTCCCCACAAGTTGGGGAACCCGAAAAACTATGTTTTTTCCGGATCCGACCTCTCCCTCAAAAGTTAGGCCTCGGCCTAGATTGCATTTGTTGGCAAATTGCCAATTAAGCATGAAAAGTGAAAATGTGAAACTGACCTCAAATTCAAAATGTATACATATATTCAGGTTCCCCACAAGTTGGGGAACCCGAAAAAACATGTCTTTTCCGGATCCGACCTCTCCCTCAAAAGTTAGGTCTCGGCCTAGATTGCATTTGTTGGCAAATTGCCAATTAAGCATGAAAACCCAAAATGTGAAACTGACCTGAATTTCGAAATGTATACATATATTCAGGTTCCCCACAGGTTGGGGAACCCGAAAAACTATGTTTTTTCCGGATCAAACATCTGACTGAAAAGTTATGCCTCGGGTTAGATTGCATTTGTTGGCAAATTGCCAATTAAGCATGAAAAGTGAAAATGTGAAACTGACCTGAATTTCGAAATGTATACATATATTCAGGTTCCCCACAGGTTGGGGAACCCGAAAAACTATGTTTTTTCCGGATCCGACCTCTCCCTCAAAAGTTAGGCCTCGGCCTAGATTGCATTTGTTGGCAAATTGCCAATTAAGCATGAAAAGTGAAAATGTGAAACTGACCTGAATTTCGAAATGTATACATATATTCGGGTTCCCCACAGGTTGGGGAACCCGAAAAAACATGTCTTTTCCGGATCCGACCTCTCCCTCAAAAGTTAGGCCTCGGCCTAGATTGCATTTGTTGGCGTAGCCAATTAAGCATGAAAAGCAAAAATGTGAAATTGACCTCAAATTCGAAATGTATACATATATTCAGGTTCCCCAAAGGTTGGGAAACCCGACAAACCATGTTTTTTCCGGATCCAACCTCTCCCTCAAAAGTTAGGCCTCGGCCTATATTGTATTTGTTGGCAAATTGCCAATTAGGCATGAAAAGTGAAAATGTGAAACTGACCTGAATTTCGAAATGTATACATATATTCAGGTTCCCCAAAGGTTGGGAAACCCGAAAAACCATGTTTTTTCCGGATCCAACCTCTCCCTCAAAAGTTAGGCCTCGGCTTAGATTGCATTGGTTGACAAATAGCCAATTAAGCATGAAAACCCACAATGTGAAACTGACCTGAATTTCGAAATGTATACATATATTCAGGTTCCCCACAAGTTGGGGAACCCGAAAAACTATGTTTTTTCCAGATCCGACCTCTCCCTCAAAAGTTAGGCCTCGGCCTAGATTGCATTTGTTGGCAAATTGCCAATTAAGCATGAAAAGTGAAAATGTGAAACTGACCTCAAATTCAAAATGTATACATATATTCAGGTTCCCCACAAGTTGGAGAACCCGAAAAAACATGTCTTTTCCGGATCCGACCTCTCCCTCAAAAGTTAGGTCTCAGCCTAGATTGCATTTGTTGGCAAATTGCCAATTAAGCATGAAAAGTGAAAATGTGAAACTGACCTGAATTTCGAAATGTATACATATATTCAAGTTCCCCACAGGTTGGGGAACCCGAAAAACTATGTTTTTTCCGGATCCGACCTCTCCCTCAAAAGTTAGGCCTCGGCTTAGATTGCATTGGTTGACAAACAGCCAATTAAGCATAAAAACCCAAAATGTGAAACTGACCTGAATTTCGAAATGTATACATATATTCAGGTTCCCCACAAGTTGGGGAACCCGAAAAACTATGTTTTTTCCGGATCCGACCTCTCCCTCAAAAGTTAGGCCTCGGCCTAGATTGCATTTGTTGGCAAATTGCCAATTAAGCATGAAAAGTGAAAATGTGAAACTGACCTCAAATTCAAAATGTATACATATATTCAGGTTCCCCACAAGTTGGGGAACCCGAAAAAACATGTCTTTTCCGGATCCGACCTCTCCCTCAAAAGTTAGGTCTCAGCCTAGATTGCATTTGTTGGCAAATTGCCAATTAAGCATGAAAAGTGAAAATGTGAAACTGACCTGAATTTCGAAATGTATACATATATTCAAGTTCCCCACAGGTTGGGGAACCCGAAAAACTATGTTTTTTCCGGATCCGACCTCTCCCTCAAAAGTTAGGCCTCGGCTTAGATTGCATTGGTTGACAAACAGCCAATTAAGCATAAAAACCCAAAATGTGAAACTGACCTGAATTTCGAAATGTATACATATATTCAGGTTCCCCACAAGTTGGGGAACCCGAAAAACTATGTTTTTTCCGGATCCGACCTCTCCCTCAAAAGTTAGGCCTCGGCCTAGATTGCATTTGTTGGCAAATTGCCAATTAAGCATGAAAAGTGAAAATGTGAAACTGACCTCAAATTCAAAATGTATACATATATTCAGGTTCCCCACAAGTTGGGGAACCCGAAAAAACATGTCTTTTCCGGATCCGACCTCTCCCTCAAAAGTTAGGTCTCGGCCTAGATTGCATTTGTTGGCAAATTGCCAATTAAGCATGAAAACCCAAAATGTGAAACTGACCTGAATTTCGAAATGTATACATATATTCAGGTTCCCCACAGGTTGGGGAACCCGAAAAACTATGTTTTTTCCGGATCAAACATCTGACTGAAAAGTTATGCCTCGGCTTAGATTGCATTTGTTGGCAAATTGCCAATTAAGCATGAAAAGTGAAAATGTGAAACTGACCTGAATTTCGAAATGTATACATATATTCAGGTTCCCCACAGGTTGGGGAACCCGAAAAACTATGTTTTTTCCGGATCCGACCTCTCCCTCAAAAGTTAGGCCTCGGCCTAGATTGCATTTGTTGGCAAATTGCCAATTAAGCATGAAAAGTGAAAATGTGAAACTGACCTCAAATTCGAAATATATACATATATTCGGGTTCCCCACAGGTTGGGGAATCCGAAAAACCATGTTTTTTCCGGATCCAACATCTGACTGAAAAGTTATGCCTCGGCTTAGATTGCATTTGTTGGCAAATTGCCAATTAAGCATAAAAAGTGAAAATGTGAAACTGACCTCAAATTCGAAATGTATACATATATTCATGTTCCCCACAAGTTGGGGAACCCGAAAAAACATGTCTTTTCCGGATCCGACCTCTCCCTCAAAAGTTAGGTCTCGGCCTAGATTGCATTTGTTGGCAAATTGCCAATTAAGCATGAAAACCCAAAATGTGAAACTGACCTGAATTTCGAAATGTATACATATATTCAGGTTCCCCACAGGTTGGGGAACCCGAAAATCTATGTTTTTTCCGGATCCGACCTCTCCCTCAAAAGTTAGGCCTCGGCCTAGATTGCATTTGTTGGCGTAGCCAATTAAGCATGAAAAGCAAAAATGTGAAATTGACCTCAAATTCGAAATGTATACATATATTCAGGTTCCCCAAAGGTTGGGAAACCCGACAAACCATGTTTTTTCCGGATCCAACATCTGACTGAAAAGTTGTGCCTCGGCTTTGATTGCATTTGTTGGCAAATTGCCAATTAAGCATGAAAAGTGAAAATGTGAAACTGACCTGAATTTCGAAATGTATACATATATTCAGGTTCCCCACAGGTTGGGGAACCCGAAAAACTATGTCTTTTCCGGATCCGACCTCTCCCTCAAAAGTTAGGTCTCGGCCTAGATTGCATTTGTTGGCAAATTGCCAATTAAGCATGAAAACCCAAAATGTGAAACTGACCTGAATTTCGAAATGTATACATATATTCAGGTTCCCCACAGGTTGGGGAACCCGAAAAACTATGTTTTTTCCGGATCAAACATCTGACTGAAAAGTTATGCCTCGGCTTAGATTGCATTTGTTGGCAAATTGCCAATTAAGCATGAAAAGTGAAAATGTGAAACTGACCTGAATTTCGAAATGTATACATATATTCAGGTTCCCCACAGGTTGGGGAACCCGAAAAACTATGTTTTTTCCGGATCCGACCTCTCCCTCAAAAGTTAGGCCTCGGCCTAGATTGCATTTGTTGGCAAATTGCCAATTAAGCATGAAAAGTGAAAATGTGAAACTGACCTCAAATTCGAAATATATACATATATTCGGGTTCCCCACAGGTTGGGGAATCCGAAAAACCATGTTTTTTCCGGATCCAACATCTGACTGAAAAGTTATGCCTCGGCTTAGATTGCATTTGTTGGCAAATTGCCAATTAAGCATAAAAAGTGAAAATGTGAAACTGACCTCAAATTCGAAATGTATACATATATTCATGTTCCCCACAAGTTGGGGAACCCGAAAAAACATGTCTTTTCCGGATCCGACCTCTCCCTCAAAAGTTAGGTCTCGGCCTAGATTGCATTTGTTGGCAAATTGCCAATTAAGCATGAAAACCCAAAATGTGAAACTGACCTGAATTTCGAAATGTATACATATATTCAGGTTCCCCACAGGTTGTGGAACCCGAAAATCTATGTTTTTTCCGGATCCGACCTCTCCCTCAAAAGTTAGGCCTCGGCCTAGATTGCATTTGTTGGCAAATTGCCAATTAAGCATGAAAAGTGAAAATGTGAAACTGACCTCAAATTCGAAATGTATACATATATTCAGGTTCCCCAAAGGTTGGGAAACCCGACAAACCATGTCTTTTCCGGATCCGACCTCTCCCTCAAAAGTTAGGTCTCGGCCTAGATTGCATTTCTTGGCAAATTGCCAATTAAGCATGAAAACCCAAAATGTGAAACTGACCTGAATTTCGAAATGTATACATATATTCAGGTTCCCCACAGGTTGGGGAACCCGAAAAACTATGTTTTTTCCGGATCAAACATCTGACTGAAAAGTTATGCCTCGGCTTAGATTGCATTTGTTGGCAAATTGCCAATTAAGCATGAAAAGTGAAAATGTGAAACTGACCTGAATTTCGAAATGTATACATATATTCAGGTTCCCCACAGGTTGGGGAACCCGAAAAACTATGTTTTTTCCGGATCCGACCTCTCCCTCAAAAGTTAGGCCTCGGCCTAGATTGCATTTGTTGGCAAATTGCCAATTAAGCATGAAAAGTGAAAATGTGAAACTGACCTCAAATTCGAAATATATACATATATTCGGGTTCCCCACAGGTTGGGGAATCCGAAAAACCATGCTTTTTCCGGATCCAACATCTGACTGAAAAGTTATGCCTCGGCTTAGATTGCATTTGTTGGCAAATTGCCAATTAAGCATAAAAAGTGAAAATGTGAAACTGACCTCAAATTCGAAATGTATACATATATTCATGTTCCCCACAAGTTGGGGAACCCGAAAAAACATGTCTTTTCCGGATCCGACCTCTCCCTCAAAAGTTAGGTCTCGGCCTAGATTGCATTTGTTGGCAAATTGCCAATTAAGCATGAAAACCCAAAATGTGAAACTGACCTGAATTTCGAAATGTATACATATATTCAGGTTCCCCACAGGTTGGGGAACCCGAAAATCTATGTTTTTTCCGGATCCGACCTCTCCCTCAAAAGTTAGGCCTCGGCCTAGATTGCATTTGTTGGCGTAGCCAATTAAGCATGAAAAGCAAAAATGTGAAATTGACCTTAAATTCGAAATGTATACATATATTCAGGTTCCCCAAAGGTTGGGAAACCCGACAAACCATGTTTTTTCCGGATCCAACATCTGACTGAAAAGTTGTGCCTCGGCTTTGATTGCATTTGTTGGCAAATTGCCAATTAAGCATGAAAACCCAAAATGTGAAACTGACCTGAATTTTGAAATGTATACATATATTCAGGTTCCCCACAGGTTGGGGAACCCGAAAAACTATGTTTTTTCCGGATCCGACCTCTCCCTCAAAAGTTAGGCCTCGGCCTAGATTGCATTTGTTGGCAAATTGCCAATTAAGCATGAAAAGTGAAAATGTGAAACTGACCTCAAATTCGAAATATATACATATATTCGGGTTCCCCACAGGTTGGGGAACCCGAAAAAACATGTCTTTTCCGGATCCGACCTCTCCCTCAAAAGTTAGGCCTCGGCCTAGATTGCATTTGTTGGCAAATTGCCAATTAAGCATGAAAAGTGAAAATGTGAAACTGACCTGAATTTCGAAATGTATACATATATTCAGGTTCCCCAAAGGTTGGGGAACCCGAAAAACTATGTTTTTTCCGGATCCGACCTCTCCCTCAAAAGTTATGCCTCGGCCTAGATTGCATTTGTTGGGAAATTGCCAATTAAGCATGAAAAGTGAAAATGTGAAACTGACCTCAAATTCGAAATATATACATATATTCGGGTTCCCCACAGGTTGGGGAACCCGAAAAACCATGTTTTTTCCGGATCCAAGATCTGACTGAAAAGTTATGCCTCGGCTTAGATTGCATTTGTTGGCAAATTGCCAATTAAGCATAAAAAGTGAAAATGTGAAACTGACCTCAAATTCGAAATGTATACATATATTCAGGTTCCCCACAAGTTGGGGAACCCGAAAAAACATGTCTTTTCCGGATCCGACCTCTCCCTCAAAAGTTAGGCCTCGGCCTAGATTGCATTTGTTGGCAAATTGCCAATTAAGCATGAAAACCCAAAATGTGAAACTGACCTGAATTTCGAAATGTATACATATATTCAGGTTCCCCAAAGGTTGGGAAACCCGAAAAACCATGTTTTTTCCGGATCCAACCTCTCCCTCAAAAGTTAGGCCTCGGCCTATATTGCATTTGTTGGCAAATTGCCAATTAAGCATGAAAAGTGAAAATGTGAAACTGACCTGAATTTCGAAATGTATACATATATTCAAGTTCCCCACAGGTTGGGGAACCCGAAAAACTATGTTTTTTCCGGATCCGACCTCTCCCTCAAAAGTTAGGCCTCGGCTTAGATTGCATTGGTTGACAAACAGCCAATTAAGCATGAAAACCCAAAATGTGAAACTGACCTGAATTTCGAAATGTATACATATATTCAGGTACCCCACAAGTTGGGGAACCCGAAAAACTATGTTTTTTCCGGATCCGACCTCTCCCTCAAAAGTTAGGCCTCGGCCTAGATTGCATTTGTTGGCAAATTGCCAATTAAGCATGAAAAGTGAAAATGTGAAACTGACCTCAAATTCAAAATGTATACATATATTCAGGTTCCCCACAAGTTGGGGAACCCGAAAAAACATGTCTTTTCCGGATCCGACCTCTCCCTCAAAAGTTAGGTCTCGGCCTAGATTGCATTTGTTGGCAAATTGCCAATTAAGCATGAAAACCCAAAATGTGAAACTGACCTGAATTTCGAAATGTATACATATATTCAGGTTCCCCACAGGTTGGGGAACCCGAAAAACTATGTTTTTTCCGGATCAAACATCTGACTGAAAAGTTATGCCTCGGCTTAGATTGCATTTGTTGGCAAATTGCCAATTAAGCATGAAAAGTGAAAATGTGAAACTGACCTGAATTTCGAAATGTATACATATATTCAGGTTCCCCACAGGTTGGGGAACCCGAAAAACTATGTTTTTTCCGGATCCGACCTCTCCCTCAAAAGTTAGGCCTCGGCCTAGATTGCATTTGTTGGCAAATTGCCAATTAAGCATGAAAAGTGAAAATGTGAAACTGACCTCAAATTCGAAATATATACATATATTCGGGTTCCCCACAGGTTGGGGAATCCGAAAAACCATGTTTTTTCCGGATCCAACATCTGACTGAAAAGTTATGCCTCGGCTTAGATTGCATTTGTTGGCAAATTGCCAATTAAGCATAAAAAGTGAAAATGTGAAACTGACCTCAAATTCGAAATGTATACATATATTCATGTTCCCCACAAGTTGGGGAACCCGAAAAAACATGTCTTTTCCGGATCCGACCTCTCCCTCAAAAGTTAGGTCTCGGCCTAGATTGCATTTGTTGGCAAATTGCCAATTAAGCATGAAAACCCAAAATGTGAAACTGACCTGAATTTCGAAATGTATACATATATTCAGGTTCCCCACAGGTTGGGGAACCCGAAAATCTATGTTTTTTCCGGATCCGACCTCTCCCTCAAAAGTTAGGCCTCGGCCTAGATTGCATTTGTTGGCGTAGCCAATTAAGCATGAAAAGCAAAAATGTGAAATTGACCTCAAATTCGAAATGTATACATATATTCAGGTTCCCCAAAGGTTGGGAAACCCGACAAACCATGTTTTTTCCGGATCCATCATCTGACTGAAAAGTTGTGCCTCGGCTTTGATTGCATTTGTTGGCAAATTGCCAATTAAGCATGAAAAGTGAAAATGTGAAACTGACCTCAAATTCGAAATATATACATATATTCGGGTTCCCCACAGGTTGGGGAATCCGAAAAACCATGTTTTTTCCGGATCCAACATCTGACTGAAAAGTTATGCCTCGGCTTAGATTGCATTTGTTGGCAAATTGCCAATTAAGCATGAAAAGTGAAAATGTGAAACTGACCTGAATTTCGAAATGTATACATATATTCAGGTTCCCCAAAGGTTGGGGAACCCGAAAAACTATGTTTTTTCCGGATCCGACCTCTCCCTCAAAAGTTATGCCTCGGCCTAGATTGCATTTGTTGGGAAATTGCCAATTAAGCATGAAAAGGGAAAATGTGAAACTGACCTCAAATTCGAAATATATACATATATTCGGGTTCCCCACAGGTTGGGGAACCCGAAAAACCATGTTTTTTCCGGATCCAACATCTGACTGAAAAGTTATGCCTCGGCTTAGATTGCATTTGTTGGCAAATTGCCAATTAAGCATAAAAAGTGAAAATGTGAAACTGACCTCAAATTCGAAATGTATACATATATTCAGGTTCCCCACAAGTTGGGGAACCCGAAAAAACATGTCTTTTCCGGATCCGACCTCTCCCTCAAAAGTTAGGCCTCGGCCTAGATTGCATTTGTTGGCAAATTGCCAATTAAGCATGAAAACCCAAAATGTGAAACTGACCTGAATTTCGAAATGTATACATATATTCAGGTTCCCCAAAGGTTGGGAAACCCGAAAAACCATGTTTTTTCCGGATCCAACCTCTCCCTCAAAAGTTAGGCCTCGGCCTATATTGCATTTGTTGGCAAATTGCCAATTAAGCATGAAAAGTGAAAATGTGAAACTGACCTGAATTTCGAAATGTATACATATATTCAGGTTCCCCAAAGGTTGGGAAACCCGAAAAACCATGTTTTTTCTGGATCCAAACTCTCCCTCAAAAGTTAGGCCTCGGCTTAGATTGCATTGGATGACAAATAGCCAATTAAGCATGAAAACCCACAATGTGAAACTGACCTGAATTTCGAAATGTATACATATATTCAGGTTCCCCACAAGTTGGAGAACCCGAAAAACTATGTTTTTTCCGGATCCGACCTCTCCCTCAAAAGTTAGGCCTCGGCCTAGATTGCATTTGTTGGCAAATTGCCAATTAAGCATGAAAAGTGAAAATGTGAAACTGACCTCAAATTCAAAATGTATACATATATTCAGGTTCCCCACAAGTTGGGGAACCCGAAAAAACATGTCTTTTCCGGATCCGACCTCTCCCTCAAAAGTTAGGTCTCAGCCTAGATTGCATTTGTTGGCAAATTGCCAATTAAGCATGAAAACCCAAAATGTGAAACTGACCTGAATTTCGAAATGTATACATATATTCAGGTTCCCCACAGGTTGGGGAACCCGAAAAACTATGTTTTTTCCGGATCCGACCTCTCCCTCAAAAGTTAGGCCTCGGCCTAGATTGCATTTGTTGGCGTAGCCAATTAAGCATGAAAAGCAAAAATGTGAAACTGACCTCAAATTCGAAATATATACATATATTCGGGTTCCCCACAGGTTGGGGAACCCGAAAAACCATGTTTTTTCCGGATCCAACATCTGACTGAAAAGTTATGCCTCGGCTTAGATTGCATTTGTTGGCAAATTGCCAATTAAGCATAAAAAGTGAAAATGTGAAACTGACCTCAAATTCGAAATGTATACATATATTCAGGTTCCCCACAAGTTGGGGAACCCGAAAAAACATGTCTTTTCCGGATCCGACCTCTCCCTCAAAAGTTAGGCCTCGGCCTAGATTGCATTTGTTGGCAAATTGCCAATTAAGCATGAAAACCCAAAATGTGAAACTGACCTGAATTTCGAAATGTATACATATATTCAGGTTCCCCAAAGGTTGGGAAACCCGAAAAACCATGTTTTTTCCGGATCCAACCTCTCCCTCAAAAGTTAGGCCTCGGCCTATATTGCATTTGTTGGCAAATTGCCAATTAAGCATGAAAAGTGAAAATGTGAAACTGACCTGAATTTCGAAATGTATACATATATTCAGGTTCCCCAAAGGTTGGGAAACCCGAAAAACCATGTTTTTTCTGGATCCAAACTCTCCCTCAAAAGTTAGGCCTCGGCTTAGATTGCATTGGTTGACAAATAGCCAATTAAGCATGAAAACCCACAATGTGAAACTGACCTGAATTTCGAAATGTATACATATATTCAGGTTCCCCACAAGTTGGAGAACCCGAAAAACTATGTTTTTTCCGGATCCGACCTCTCCCTCAAAAGTTAGGCCTCGGCCTAGATTGCATTTGTTGGCAAATTGCCAATTAAGCATGAAAAGTGAAAATGTGAAACTGACCTCAAATTCAAAATGTATACATATATTCAGGTTCCCCACAAGTTGGGGAACCCGAAAAAACATGTCTTTTCCGGATCCGACCTCTCCCTCAAAAGTTAGGTCTCAGCCTAGATTGCATTTGTTGGCAAATTGCCAATTAAGCATGAAAACCCAAAATGTGAAACTGACCTGAATTTCGAAATGTATACATATATTCAGGTTCCCCACAGGTTGGGGAACCCGAAAAACTATGTTTTTTCCGGATCCGACCTCTCCCTCAAAAGTTAGGCCTCGGCCTAGATTGCATTTGTTGGCGTAGCCAATTAAGCATGAAAAGCAAAAATGTGAAATTGACCTCAAATTCGAAATGTATACATATATTCATGTTCCCCACAAGTTGGGGAACCCGAAAAAACATGTTTTTTCCGGATCCAACCTCTCCCTCAAAAGTTAGGTCTCAGCCTAGATTGCATTGGTTGACAAACAGCCAATTAAGCATGAAAACCCAAAATGTGAAACTGACCTGAATTTCGAAATGTATACATATATTCAGGTTCCCCAAAGGTTGGGAAACCCGACAAACCATGTTTTTTCCGGATCCAACATCTGACTGAAAAGTTGTGCCTCGGCTTAGATTGCATTTGTTGGCAAATTGCCAATTAAGCATGAAAAGTGAAAATGTGAAACTGACCTGAATTTCGAAATGTATACATATATTCAGGTTCCCCACAGGTTGGGGAACCCGGAAAACTATGTTTTTTCCGGATCCGACCTCTCCCTCAAAAGTTAGGCCTCGGCCTAGATTGCATTTGTTGGCAAATTGCCAATTAAGCATGAAAAGTGAAAATGTGAAACTGACCTCAAATTCAAAATGTATACATATATTCAGGTTCCCCACAAGTTGGGGAACCCGAAAAAACATGTCTTTTCCGGATCCGACCTCTCCCTCAAAAGTTAGGTCTCAGCCTAGATTGCATTTGTTGGCAAATTGCCAATTAAGCATGAAAACCCAAAATGTGAAACTGACCTGAATTTCGAAATGTATACATATATTCAGGTTCCCCACAGGTTGGGGAACCCGAAAAACTATGTTTTTTCCGGATCCGACCTCTCCCTCAAAAGTTAGGCCTCGGCCTAGATTGCATTTGTTGGCATAGCCAATTAAGCATGAAAAGCAAAAATGTGAAATTGACCTCAAATTCGAAATGTATACATATATTCATGTTCCCCACAAGTTGGGGAACCCGAAAAAACATGTTTTTTCCAGATCCGACCTCTCCCTCAAAAGTTAGGCCTCGGCCTAGATTGCATTTGTTGGCAAATTGCCAATTAAGCATGAAAACCCAAAATGTGAAACTGACCTGAATTTCGAAATGTATACATATATTCAGGTTCCCCAAAGGTTGGGAAACCCGAAAAACCATGTTTTTTCCGGATCCAACCTCTCCCTCAAAAGTTAGGCCTCGGCCTATATTGCATTTGTTGGCAAATTGCCAATTAAGCATGAAAAGTGAAAATGTGAAACTGACCTGAATTTCGAAATGTATACATATATTCAAGTTCCCCACAGGTTGGGGAACCCGAAAAACTATGTTTTTTCCGGATCCGACCTCTCCCTCAAAAGTTAGGCCTCGGCTTAGATTGCATTGGTTGACAAACAGCCAATTAAGCATGAAAAGTGAAAATGTGAAACTGACCTCAAATTCGAAATATATACATATATTCGGGTTCCCCACAGGTTGGGGAATCCGAAAAACCATGTTTTTTCCGGATCCAACATCTGACTGAAAAGTTATGCCTCGGCTTAGATTGCATTTGTTGGCAAATTGCCAATTAAGCATAAAAAGTGAAAATGTGAAACTGACCTCAAATTCGAAATGTATACATATATTCATGTTCCCCACAAGTTGGGGAACCCGAAAAAACATGTCTTTTCCGGATCCGACCTCTCCCTCAAAAGTTAGGTCTCGGCCTAGATTGCATTTGTTGGCAAATTGCCAATTAAGCATGAAAACCCAAAATGTGAAACTGACCTGAATTTCGAAATGTATACATATATTCAGGTTCCCCACAGGTTGGGGAACCCGAAAATCTATGTTTTTTCCGGATCCGACCTCTCCCTCAAAAGTTAGGTCTCGGCCTAGATTGCATTTGTTGTCCGAAAAACCATGTTTTTTCCGGATCCAACATCTGACTGAAAAGTTATGCCTCGGCTTAGATTGCATTTGTTGGCAAATTGCCAATTAAGCATGAAAAGCAAAAATGTGAAATTGACCTCAAATTCGAAATGTATACATGTATTCAGGTTCCCCAAAGGTTGGGAAACCCGATAAACCATGTTTTTTCCGGATCCAACATCTGACTGAAAAGTTGTGCCTCGGCTTTGATTGCATTTGTTGGCAAATTGCCAATTAAGCATGAAAAGTGAAAATGTGAAACTGACCTGAATTTCGAAATGTATACATATATTCAGGTTCCCCACAGGTTGGGGAACCCGAAAAACTATGTTTTTTCCGGATCCGACCTCTCCATCAAAAGTTAGGCCTCGGCCTAGATTGCATTTGTTGGCAAATTGCCAATTAAGCATGAAAAGTGAAAATGTGAAACTGACCTCAAATTCGAAATGTATACATATATTCAGGTTCCCCACAAGTTGGGGAACCCGAAAAAACATGTCTTTTCCGGATCCGACCTCTCCCTCAAAAGTTAGGCCTCGGCCTAGATTGCATTTGTTGGCAAATTGCCAATTAAGCATGAAAACCCAAAATGTGAAACTGACCTGAATTTCGAAATGTATACATATATTCAGCTTCCCCAAAGGTTGGGAAACCCGAAAAACCATGTTTTTTCCGGATCCAACCTCTCCCTCAAAAGTTAGGCCTCGGCCTATATTGCATTTGTTGGCAAATTGCCAATTAAGCATGAAAAGTGAAAATGTGAAACTGACCTGAATTTCGAAATGTATACATATATTCAAGTTCCCCACAGGTTGGGGAACCCGAAAAACTATGTTTTTTCTGGATCCGACCTCTCCCTCAAAAGTTAGGCCTCGGCTTAGATTGCATTGGTTGACAAACAGCCAATTAAGCATGAAAACCCAAAATGTGAAACTGACCTGAATTTCGAAATGTATACATATATTCAGGTTCCCCACAAGTTGGGGAACCCGAAAAACTATGTTTTTTCCGGATCCGACCTCTCCCTCAAAAGTTAGGCCTCGGCCTAGATTGCATTTGTTGGCAAATTGCCAATTAAGCATGAAAAGTGAAAATGTGAAACTGACCTCAAATTCAAAATGTATACATATATTCAGGTTCCCCACAAGTTGGGGAACCCGAAAAAACATGTCTTTTCCGGATCCGACCTCTCCCTCAAAAGTTAGGTCTCGGCCTAGATTGCATTTGTTGGCAAATTGCCAATTAAGCATGAAAACCCAAAATGTGAAACTGACCTGAATTTCGAAATGTATACATATATTCAGGTTCCCCACAAGTTGGGGAACCCGAAAAACTATGTTTTTTCCGGATCCGACCTCTCCCTCAAAAGTTAGGCCTCGGCCTAGATTGCATTTGTTGGCAAATTGCCAATTAAGCATGAAAAGTGAAAATGTGAAACTGACCTCAAATTCAAAATGTATACATATATTCAGGTTCCCCACAAGTTGGGGAACCCGAAAAAACATGTCTTTTCCGGATCCGACCTCTCCCTCAAAAGTTAGGTCTCGGCCTAGATTGCATTTGTTGGCAAATTGCCAATTAAGCATGAAAACCCAAAATGTGAAACTGACCTGAATTTCGAAATGTATACATATATTCAGGTTCCCCACAGGTTGGGGAACCCGAAAATCTATGTTTTTTCCGGATCCGACCTCTCCCTCAAAAGTTAGGCCTCGGCCTAGATTGCATTTGTTGGCGTAGCCAATTAAGCATGAAAAGCAAAAATGTGAAATTGACCTCAAATTCGAAATGTATACATATATTCAGGTTCCCCAAAGGTTGGGAAACCCGACAAACCATGTTTTTTCCGGATCCAACATCTGACTGAAAAGTTGTGCCTCGGCTTTGATTGCATTTGTTGGCAAATTGCCAATTAAGCATGAAAAGTGAAAATGTGAAACTGACCTCAAATTCGAAATATATACATATATTCGGGTTCCCCACAGGTTGGGGAATCCGAAAAACCATGTTTTTTCCGGATCCAACATCTGACTGAAAAGTTATGCCTCGGCTTAGATTGCATTTGTTGGCAAATTGCCAATTAAGCATGAAAAGTGAAAATGTGAAACTGACCTCAAATTCGAAATATATACATATATTCGGGTTCCCCACAGGTTGGGGAACCCGAAAAAACATGTCTGTTCCGGATCCGACCTCTGCCTCAAAAGTTAGGCCTCGGCCTAGATTGCATTTGTTGGCAAATTGCCAATTAAGCATGAAAAGTGAAAATGTGAAACTGACCTGAATTTCGAAATGTATACATATATTCAGGTTCCCCAAAGGTTGGGGAACCCGAAAAACTATGTTTTTTCCGGATCCGACCTCTCCCTCAAAAGTTATGCCTCGGCCTAGATTGCATTTGTTGGGAAATTGCCAATTAAGCATGAAAAGGGAAAATGTGAAACTGACCTCAAATTCGAAATATATACATATATTCGGGTTCCCCACAGGTTGGGGAACCCGAAAAACCATGTTTTTTCCGGATCCAACATCTGACTGAAAAGTTATGCCTCGGCTTAGATTGCATTTGTTGGCAAATTGCCAATTAAGCATAAAAAGTGAAAATGTGAAACTGACCTCAAATTCGAAATGTATACATATATTCAGGTTCCCCACAAGTTGGGGAACCCGAAAAAACATGTCTTTTCCGGATCCGACCTCTCCCTCAAAAGTTAGGCCTCGGCCTAGATTGCATTTGTTGGCAAATTGCCAATTAAGCATGAAAACCCAAAATGTGAAACTGACCTGAATTTCGAAATGTATACATATATTCAGGTTCCCCAAAGGTTGGGAAACCCGAAAAACCATGTTTTTTCCGGATCCAACCTCTCCCTCAAAAGTTAGGCCTCGGCCTATATTGCATTTGTTGGCAAATTGCCAATTAAGCATGAAAAGTGAAAATGTGAAACTGACCTGAATTTCGAAATGTATACATATATTCAGGTTCCCCAAAGGTTGGGAAACCCGAAAAACCATGTTTTTTCCGGATCCAACCTCTCCCTCAAAAGTTAGGCCTCGGCTTAGATTGCATTGGTTGACAAATAGCCAATTAAGCATGAAAACCCACAATGTGAAACTGACCTGAATTTCGAAATGTATACATATATTCAGGTTCCCCACAAGTTGGGGAACCCGAAAAACTGTTTTTTCCGGATCCGACCTCTCCCTCAAAAGTTAGGCCTCGGCCTAGATTGCATTTGTTGGCGTAGCCAATTAAGCATGAAAAGCAAAAATGTGAAATTGACCTCAAATTCGAAATGTATACATATATTCATGTTCCCCACAAGTTGGGGAACCCGAAAAAACATGTTTTTTCCGGATCCGACCTCTCCCTCAAAAGTTAGGTCTCAGCCTAGATTGCATTGGTTGACAAACAGCCAATTAAGCATGAAAACCCAAAATGTGAAACTGACCTGAATTTCGAAATGTATACATATATTCAGGTTCCCCAAAGGTTGGGAAACCCGACAAACCATGTTTTTTCCGGATCCAACATCTGACTGAAAAGTTGTGCCTCGGCTTAGATTGCATTTGTTGGCAAATTGCCAATTAAGCATGAAAAGTGAAAATGTGAAACTGACCTCAAATTCAAAATGTATACATATATTCAGGTTCCCCACAAGTTGGGGAACCCGAAAAAACATGTCTTTTCCGGATCCGACCTCTCCCTCAAAAGTTAGGTCTCAGCCTAGATTGCATTTGTTGGCAAATTGCCAATTAAGCATGAAAACCCAAAATGTGAAACTGACCTGAATTTCGAAATGTATACATATATTCAGGTTCCCCAAAGGTTGGGAAACCCGAAAAACCATGTTTTTTCCGGATCCAACCTCTCCCTCAAAAGTTAGGCCTCGGCCTATATTGCATTTGTTGGCAAATTGCCAATTAAGCATGAAAAGTGAAAATGTGAAACTGACCTGAATTTCGAAATGTATACATATATTCAAGTTCCCCACAGGTTGGGGAACCCGAAAAACTATGTTTTTTCCGGATCCGACCTCTCCCTCAAAAGTTAGGCCTCGGCTTAGATTGCATTGGTTGACAAACAGCCAATTAAGCATGAAAACCCAAAATGTGAAACTGACCTGAATTTCGAAATGTATACATATATTCAGGTTCCCCAGAAGTTGGGGAACCCGAAAAACTATGTTTTTTCCGGATCCGACCTCTCCCTCAAAAGTTAGGCCTCGGCCTAGATTGCATTTGTTGGCAAATTGCCAATTAAGCATGAAAAGTGAAAATGTGAAACTGACCTCAAATTCAAAATGTATACATATATTCAGGTTCCCCACAAGTTGGGGAACCCGAAAAAACATGTCTTTTCCGGATCCGACCTCTCCCTCAAAAGTTAGGTCTCGGCCTAGATTGCATTTGTTGGCAAATTGCCAATTAAGCATGAAAACCCAAAATGTGAAACTGACCTGAATTTCGAAATGTATACATATATTCAGGTTCCCCACAGGTTGGGGAACCCGAAAAACTATGTTTTTTCCGGATCAAACATCTGACTGAAAAGTTATGCCTCGGCTTAGATTGCATTTGTTGGCAAATTGCCAATTAAGCATGAAAAGTGAAAATGTGAAACTGACCTGAATTTCGAAATGTATACATATATTCAGGTTCCCCACAGGTTGGGGAACCCGAAAAACTATGTTTTTTCCGGATCCGACCTCTCCCTCAAAAGTTAGGCCTCGGCCTAGATTGCATTTGTTGGCAAATTGCCAATTAAGCATGAAAAGTGAAAATGTGAAACTGACCTCAAATTCGAAATATATACATATATTCGGGTTCCCCACAGGTTGGGGAATCCGAAAAACCATGTTTTTTCCGGATCCAACATCTGACTGAAAAGTTATGCCTCGGCTTAGATTGCATTTGTTGGCAAATTGCCAATTAAGCATAAAAAGTGAAAATGTGAAACTGACCTCAAATTCGAAATGTATACATATATTCATGTTCCCCACAAGTTGGGGAACCCGAAAAAACATGTCTTTTCCGGATCCGACCTCTCCCTCAAAAGTTAGGTCTCGGCCTAGATTGCATTTGTTGGCAAATTGCCAATTAAGCATGAAAACCCAAAATGTGAAACTGACCTGAATTTCGAAATGTATACATATATTCAGGTTCCCCACAGGTTGGGGAACCCGAAAATCTATGTTTTTTCCGGATCCGACCTCTCCCTCAAAAGTTAGGCCTCGGCCTAGATTGCATTTGTTGGCGTAGCCAATTCAGCATGAAAAGCAAAAATGTGAAATTGACCTCAAATTCGAAATGTATACATATATTCAGGTTCCCCAAAGGTTGGGAAACCCGACAAACCATGTTTTTTCCGGATCCAACATCTGACTGAAAAGTTGTGCCTCGGCTTTGATTGCATTTGTTGGCAAATTGCCAATTAAGCATGAAAAGTGAAAATGTGAAACTGACCTCAAATTCGAAATGTATACATATATTCAGGTTCCCCACAAGTTGGGGAACCCGAAAAAACATGTCTTTTCCGGATCCGACCTCTCCCTCAAAAGTTAGGCCTCGGCCTAGATTGCATTTGTTGGCAAATTGCCAATTAAGCATGAAAACCCAAAATGTGAAACTGACCTGAATTTCGAAATGTATACATATATTCAGGTTCCCCAAAGGTTGGGAAACCCGAAAAACCATGTTTTTTCCGGATCCAACCTCTCCCTCAAAAGTTAGGCCTCGGCCTATATTGCATTTGTTGGCAAATTGCCAATTAAGCATGAAAAGTGAAAATGTGAAACTGACCTGAATTTCGAAATGTATACATATATTCAAGTTCCCCACAGGTTGGGGAACCCGAAAAACTATGTTTTTTCCGGATCCGACCTCTCCCTCAAAAGTTAGGCCTCGGCTTAGATTGCATTGGTTGACAAACAGCCAATTAAGCATGAAAACCCAAAATGTGAAACTGACCTGAATTTCGAAATGTATACATATATTCAGGTTCCCCACAAGTTGGGGAACCCGAAAAACTATGTTTTTTCCGGATCCGACCTCTCCCTCAAAAGTTAGGCCTCGGCCTAGATTGCATTTGTTGGCAAATTGCCAATTAAGCATGAAAAGTGAAAATGTGAAACTGACCTCAAATTCAAAATGTATACATATATTCAGGTTCCCCACAAGTTGGGGAACCCGAAAAAACATGTCTTTTCCGGATCCGACCTCTCCCTCAAAAGTTAGGTCTCGGCCTAGATTGCATTTGTTGGCAAATTGCCAATTAAGCATGAAAACCCAAAATGTGAAACTGACCTGAATTTCGAAATGTATACATATATTCAGGTTCCCCACAGGTTGGGGAACCCGAAAAACTATGTTTTTTCCGGATCAAACATCTGACTGAAAAGTTATGCCTCGGCTTAGATTGCATTTGTTGGCAAATTGCCAATTAAGCATGAAAAGTGAAAATGTGAAACTGACCTGAATTTCGAAATGTATACATATATTCAGGTTCCCCACAGGTTGGGGAACCCGAAAAACTATGTTTTTTCCGGATCCGACCTCTCCCTCAAAAGTTAGGCCTCGGCCTAGATTGCATTTGTTGGCAAATTGCCAATTAAGCATGAAAAGTGAAAATGTGAAACTGACCTCAAATTCGAAATATATACATATATTCGGGTTCCCCACAGGTTGGGGAATCCGAAAAACCATGTTTTTTCCGGATCCAACATCTGACTGAAAAGTTATGCCTCGGCTTAGATTGCATTTGTTGGCAAATTGCCAATTAAGCATAAAAAGTGAAAATGTGAAACTGACCTCAAATTCGAAATGTATACATATATTCATGTTCCCCACAAGTTGGGGAACCCGAAAAAACATGTCTTTTCCGGATCCGACCTCTCCCTCAAAAGTTAGGTCTCGGCCTAGATTGCATTTGTTGGCAAATTGCCAATTAAGCATGAAAACCCAAAATGTGAAACTGACCTGAATTTCGAAATGTATACATATATTCAGGTTCCCCACAGGTTGGGGAACCCGAAAATCTATGTTTTTTCCGGATCCGACCTCTCCCTCAAAAGTTAGGCCTCGGCCTAGATTGCATTTGTTGGCGTAGCCAATTAAGCATGAAAAGCAAAAATGTGAAATTGACCTCAAATTCGAAATGTATACATATATTCAGGTTCCCCAAAGGTTGGGAAACCCGACAAACCATGTTTTTTCCGGATCCAACATCTGACTGAAAAGTTGTGCCTCGGCTTTGATTGCATTTGTTGGCAAATTGCCAATTAAGCATGAAAAGTGAAAATGTGAAACTGACCTCAAATTCGAAATATATACATATATTCGGGTTCCCCACAGGTTGGGGAATCCGAAAAACCATGTTTTTTCCGGATCCAACATCTGACTGAAAAGTTATGCCTCGGCTTAGATTGCATTTGTTGGCAAATTGCCAATTAAGCATGAAAAGTGAAAATGTGAAACTGACCTCAAATTCGAAATATATACATATATTCGGGTTCCCCACAGGTTGGGGAACCCGAAAAAACATGTCTGTTCCGGATCCGACCTCTGCCTCAAAAGTTAGGCCTCGGCCTAGATTGCATTTGTTGGCAAATTGCCAATTAAGCATGAAAAGTGAAAATGTGAAACTGACCTGAATTTCGAAATGTATACATATATTCAGGTTCCCCAAAGGTTGGGGAACCCGAAAAACTATGTTTTTTCCGGATCCGACCTCTCCCTCAAAAGTTATGCCTCGGCCTAGATTGCATTTGTTGGGAAATTGCCAATTAAGCATGAAAAGGGAAAATGTGAAACTGACCTCAAATTCGAAATATATACATATATTCGGGTTCCCCACAGGTTGGGGAACCCGAAAAACCATGTTTTTTCCGGATCCAACATCTGACTGAAAAGTTATGCCTCGGCTTAGATTGCATTTGTTGGCAAATTGCCAATTAAGCATAAAAAGTGAAAATGTGAAACTGACCTCAAATTCGAAATGTATACATATATTCAGGTTCCCCACAAGTTGGGGAACCCGAAAAAACATGTCTTTTCCGGATCCGACCTCTCCCTCAAAAGTTAGGCCTCGGCCTAGATTGCATTTGTTGGCAAATTGCAAATTAAGCATGAAAACCCAAAATGTGAAACTGACCTGAATTTCGAAATGTATACATATATTCAGGTTCCCCAAAGGTTGGGAAACCCGAAAAACCATGTTTTTTCCGGATCCAACCTCTCCCTCAAAAGTTAGGCCTCGGCCTATATTGCATTTGTTGGCAAATTGCCAATTAAGCATGAAAAGTGAAAATGTGAAACTGACCTGAATTTCGAAATGTATACATATATTCAGGTTCCCCAAAGGTTGGGAAACCCGAAAAACCATGTTTTTTCCGGATCCAACCTCTCCCTCAAAAGTTAGGCCTCGGCTTAGATTGCATTGGTTGACAAATAGCCAATTAAGCATGAAAACCCACAATGTGAAACTGACCTGAATTTCGAAATGTATACATATATTCAGGTTCCCCACAAGTTGGGGAACCCGAAAAACTGTTTTTTCCGGATCCGACCTCTCCCTCAAAAGTTAGGCCTCGGCCTAGATTGCATTTGTTGGCAAATTGCCAATTAAACATGAAAAGTGAAAATGTGAAACTGACCTCAAATTCAAAATGTATACATATATTCAGGTTCCCCACAAGTTGGGGAACCCGAAAAAACATGTCTTTTC
Source organism: Bothrops alternatus (assembly GCA_034064705.1). NCBI lineage: Eukaryota > Metazoa > Chordata > Lepidosauria > Squamata > Viperidae > Bothrops > Bothrops alternatus. The sequence continues at coordinate 9,769 of JARGCV010000494.1, read as the reverse complement.
CGGATCCGACCTCTCCCTCAAAAGTTAGGTCTCAGCCTAGATTGCATTTGTTGGCAAATTGCCAATTAAGCATGAAAACCCAAAATGTGAAACTGACCTGAATTTCGAAATGTATACATATATTCAGGTTCCCCACAGGTTGGGGAACCCGAAAAACTATGTTTTTTCCGGATCCGACCTCTCCCTCAAAAGTTAGGCCTCGGCCTAGATTGCATTTGTTGGCGTAGCCAATTAAGCATGAAAAGCAAAAATGTGAAATTGACCTCAAATTCGAAATGTATACATATATTCATGTTCCCCACAAGTTGGGGAACCCGAAAAAACATGTTTTTTCCGGATCCGACCTCTCCCTCAAAAGTTAGGTCTCAGCCTAGATTGCATTGGTTGACAAACAGCCAATTAAGCATGAAAACCCAAAATGTGAAACTGACCTGAATTTCGAAATGTATACATATATTCAGGTTCCCCAAAGGTTGGGAAACCCGACAAACCATGTTTTTTCCGGATCCAACATCTGACTGAAAAGTTGTGCCTCGGCTTAGATTGCATTTGTTGGCAAATTGCCAATTAAGCATGAAAAGTGAAAATGTGAAACTGACCTCAAATTCAAAATGTATACATATATTCAGGTTCCCCACAAGTTGGGGAACCCGAAAAAATATGTCTTTTCCGGATCCGACCTCTCCCTCAAAAGTTAGGTCTCAGCCTAGATTGCATTTGTTGGCAAATTGCCAATTAAGCATGAAAACCCAAAATGTGAAACTGACCTGAATTTCGAAATGTATACATATATTCAGGTTCCCCACAGGTTGGGGAACCCGAAAAACTATGTTTTTTCCGGATCCGACCTCTCCCTCAAAAGTTAGGCCTCGGCCTAGATTGCATTTGTTGGCGTAGCCAATTAAGCATGAAAAGCAAAAATGTGAAATTGACCTCAAATTCGAAATGTATACATATATTCATGTTCCCCACAAGTTGGGGAACCCGAAAAAACATGTTTTTTCCGGATCCGACCTCTCCCTCAAAAGTTAGGCCTCGGCCTAGATTGCATTTGTTGGCAAATTGCCAATTAAGCATGAAAACCCAAAATGTGAAACTGACCTGAATTTCGAAATGTATACATATATTCAGGTTCCCCAAAGGTTGGGAAACCCGAAAAACCATGTTTTTTCCGGATCCAACCTCTCCCTCAAAAGTTAGGCCTCGGCCTATATTGCATTTGTTGGCAAATTGCCAATTAAGCATGAAAAGTGAAAATGTGAAACTGACCTGAATTTCGAAATGTATACATATATTCAAGTTCCCCACAGGTTGGGGAACCCGAAAAACTATGTTTTTTCCGGATCCGACCTCTCCCTCAAAAGTTAGGCCTCGGCTTAGATTGCATTGGTTGACAAACAGCCAATTAAGCATGAAAACCCAAAATGTGAAACTGACCTGAATTTCGAAATGTATACATATATTCAGGTTCCCCACAAGTTGGGGAACCCGAAAAACTATGTTTTTTCCGGATCCGACCTCTCCCTCAAAAGTTAGGCCTCGGCCTAGATTGCATTTGTTGGCAAATTGCCAATTAAGCATGAAGAGTGAAAATGTGAAACTGACCTCAAATTCAAAATGTATACATATATTCAGGTTCCCCACAAGTTGGGGAACCCGAAAAAACATGTCTTTTCCGGATCCGACCTCTCCCTCAAAAGTTAGGTCTCGGCCTAGATTGCATTTGTTGGCAAATTGCCAATTAAGCATGAAAACCCAAAATGTGAAACTGACCTGAATTTCGAAATGTATACATATATTCAGGTTCCCCACAGGTTGGGGAACCCGAAAAACTATGTTTTTTCCGGATCAAACATCTGACTGAAAAGTTATGCCTCGGCTTAGATTGCATTTGTTGGCAAATTGCCAATTAAGCATGAAAAGTGAAAATGTGAAACTGACCTGAATTTCGAAATGTATACATATATTCAGGTTCCCCACAGGTTGGGGAACCCGAAAAACTATGTTTTTTCCGGATCCGACCTCTCCCTCAAAAGTTAGGCCTCGGCCTAGATTGCATTTGTTGGCAAATTGCCAATTAAGCATGAAAAGTGAAAATGTGAAACTGACCTCAAATTCGAAATATATACATATATTCGGGTTCCCCACAGGTTGGGGAATCCGAAAAACCATGTTTTTTCCGGATCCAACATCTGACTGAAAAGTTATGCCTCGGCTTAGATTGCATTTGTTGGCAAATTGCCAATTAAGCATAAAAAGTGAAAATGTGAAACTGACCTCAAATTCGAAATGTATACATATATTCATGTTCCCCACAAGTTGGGGAACCCGAAAAAACATGTCTTTTCCGGATCCGACCTCTCCCTCAAAAGTTAGGTCTCGGCCTAGATTGCATTTGTTGGCAAATTGCCAATTAAGCATGAAAACCCAAAATGTGAAACTGACCTGAATTTCGAAATGTATACATATATTCAGGTTCCCCACAGGTTGGGGAACCCGAAAATCTATGTTTTTTCCGGATCCGACCTCTCCCTCAAAAGTTAGGCCTCGGCCTAGATTGCATTTGTTGGCAAATTGCCAATTAAGCATGAAAACCCAAAATGTGAAACTGACCTGAATTTCGAAATGTATACATATATTCAGGTTCCCCACAGGTTGGGGAACCCGAAAATCTATGTTTTTTCCGGATCCGACCTCTCCCTCAAAAGTTAGGCCTCGGCCTAGATTGCATTTGTTGGCGTAGCCAATTAAGCATGAAAAGCAAAAATGTGAAATTGACCTCAAATTCGAAATGTATACATATATTCAGGTTCCCCAAAGGTTGGGAAACCCGACAAACCATGTTTTTTCCGGATCCAACATCTGACTGAAAAGTTGTGCCTCGGCTTTGATTGCATTTGTTGGCAAATTGCCAATTAAGCATGAAAAGTGAAAATGTGAAACTGACCTCAAATTCGAAATATATACATATATTCGGGTTCCCCACAGGTTAGGGAATCCGAAAAACCATGTTTTTTCCGGATCCAACATCTGACTGAAAAGTTATGCCTCGGCTTAGATTGCATTTGTTGGCAAATTGCCAATTAAGCATGAAAAGTGAAAATGTGAAACTGACCTCAAATTCGAAATATATACATATATTCGGGTTCCCCACAGGTTGGGGAACCAGAAAAAACATGTCTGTTCCGGATCCGACCTCTGCCTCAAAAGTTAGGCCTCGGCCTAGATTGCATTTGTTGGCAAATTGCCAATTAAGCATGAAAAGTGAAAATGTGAAACTGACCTGAATTTCGAAATGTATACATATATTCAGGTTCCCCAAAGGTTGGGGAACCCGAAAAACTATGTTTTTTCCGGATCCGACCTCTCCCTCAAAAGTTAGGCCTCGGCCTAGATTGCATTTGTTGGGAAATTGCCAATTAAGCATGAAAAGGGAAAATGTGAAACTGACCTCAAATTCGAAATATATACATATATTCGGGTTCCCCACAGGTTGGGGAACCCGAAAAACCATGTTTTTTCCGGATCCAACATCTGACTGAAAAGTTATGCCTCGGCTTAGATTGCATTTGTTGGCAAATTGCCAATTAAGCATAAAAAGTGAAAATGTGAAACTGACCTCAAATTCGAAATGTATACATATATTCAGGTTCCCCACAAGTTGGGGAACCCGAAAAAACATGTCTTTTCCGGATCCGACCTCTCCCTCAAAAGTTAGGCCTCGGCCTAGATTGCATTTGTTGGCAAATTGCCAATTAAGCATGAAAACCCAAAATGTGAAACTGACCTGAATTTCGAAATGTATACATATATTCAGGTTCCCCAAAGGTTGGGAAACCCGAAAAACCATGTTTTTTCCGGATCCAACCTCTCCCTCAAAAGTTAGGCCTCGGCCTATATTGCATTTGTTGGCAAATTGCCAATTAAGCATGAAAAGTGAAAATGTGAAACTGACCTGAATTTCGAAATGTATACATATATTCAGGTTCCCCAAAGGTTGGGAAACCCGAAAAACCATGTTTTTTCCGGATCCAACCTCTCCCTCAAAAGTTAGGCCTCGGCTTAGATTGCATTGGTTGACAAATAGCCAATTAAGCATGAAAACCCACAATGTGAAACTGACCTGAATTTCGAAATGTATACATATATTCAGGTTCCCCACAAGTTGGGGAACCCGAAAAACTATGTTTTTTCCGGATCCGACCTCTCCCTCAAAAGTTAGGCCTCGGCCTAGATTGCATTTGTTGGCAAATTGCCAATTAAGCATGAAAAGTGAAAATGTGAAACTGACCTCAAATTCAAAATGTATACATATATTCAGGTTCCCCACAAGTTGGGGAACCCGAAAAAACATGTCTTTTCCGGATCCGACCTCTCCCTCAAAAGTTAGGTCTCAGCCTAGATTGCATTTGTTGGCAAATTGCCAATTAAGCATGAAAACCCAAAATGTGAAACTGACCTGAATTTCGAAATGTATACATATATTCAGGTTCCCCACAGGTTGGGGAACCCGAAAAACTATGTTTTTTCTGGATCCGACCTCTCCCTCAAAAGTTAGGCCTCGGCCTAGATTGCATTTGTTGGCGTAGCCAATTAAGCATGAAAAGCAAAAATGTGAAATTGACCTCAAATTCGAAATGTATACATATATTCATGTTCCCCACAAGTTGGGGAACCCGAAAAAACATGTTTTTTCCGGATCCGACCTCTCCCTCAAAAGTTAGGTCTCAGCCTAGATTGCATTGGTTGACAAACAGCCAATTAAGCATGAAAACCCAAAATGTGAAACTGACCTGAATTTCGAAATGTATACATATATTCAGGTTCCCCAAAGGTTGGGAAACCCGACAAACCATGTTTTTTCCGGATCCAACATCTGACTGAAAAGTTGTGCCTCGGCTTAAATTGCATTTGTTGGCAAATTGCCAATTAAGCATGAAAAGTGAAAATGTGAAACTGACCTGAATTTCGAAATGTATACATATATTCAGGTTCCCCACAGGTTGGGGAACCCGGAAAACTATGTTTTTTCCGGATCCGACCTCTCCCTCAAAAGTTAGGCCTCGGCCTAGATTGCATTTGTTGGGAAATTGACAATTAAGCATGAAAAGTGAAAATGTGAAACTGACCTCAAATTCGAAATATATACATATATTCGGGTTCCCCACAGGTTGGGGAACCCGAAAAACCATGTTTTTTCCGGATCCAACATCTGACTGAAAAGTTATGCCTCGGCTTAGATTGCATTTGTTGGCAAATTGCCAATTAAGCATGAAAACCCAAAATGTGAAACTGACCCCAAATTCGAAATGTATACATATATTCAGGTTCCCCACAGGTTGGGGAACCCGAAAAACCATGTTTTTTCCGGATCCAACATCTGACTGAAAAGTTATGCCTCGGCTTAGATTGCATTTGTTGGCAAATTGCCAATTAAGCATGAAAACCCAAAATGTGAAACTGACCTTAGTTTCGAAATGTATACATATATTCAGGTTCCCCACAGGTTGGGGAACCCGAAAAACCATGTTTTTTCCGGACCCAACATCTCACTGAAAAGTTATGCCTCGGCTTATTTTGCATTGGTTGACAAATAGCCAATTAAGAATGAAAACCCAAAATGTGAAACTGACCTGAATTTCGAAATGTATACATATATTCAGGTTCCCCACAGGTTGGGGAACCCAAAAAACTATGTTTTTTCCGGATCCGACCTCTCCCTCAAAAGTTAGGCCTCGGCCTAGATTGCATTGGTTGACAAATAGCCAATTAAGAATGAAAACCGAAAATGTGAAACTGACCTCAAATTCAAAATGTATACATATATTCAGGTTCCCCACAAGTTGGGGAACCCGAAAAAACATGTCTTTTCCGGATCCGACCTCTCCCTCAAAAGTTAGGTCTCAGCCTAGATTGCATTTGTTGGCAAATTGCCAATTAAGCATGAAAACCCAAAATGTGAAACTGACCTGAATTTCGAAATGTATACATATATTCAGGTTCCCCACAGGTTGGGGAACCCGAAAAACTATGTTTTTTCCGGATCCGACCTCTCCCTCAAAAGTTAGGCCTCGGCCTAGATTGCATTGGTTGACAAACAGCCAATTAAGCATGAAAACCCAAAATGTGAAACTGACCTGAATTTCGAAATGTATACATATATTCAGGTTCCCCAAAGGTTGGGAAACCCGACAAACCATGTTTTTTCCGGATCCAACATCTGACTGAAAAGTTGTGCCTCGGCTTAGATTGCATTTGTTGGCAAATTGCCAATTAAGCATGAAAAGTGAAAATGTGAAAGTGACCTGAATTTCGAAATGTATACATATATTCAGGTTCCCCACAGGTTGGGGAACCCGGAAAACTATGTTTTTTCCGGATCCGACCTCTCCCTCAAAAGTTAGGCCTTGGCCTAGATTGCATTTGTTGGGAAATTGACAATTAAGCATGAAAAGTGAAAATGTGAAACTGACCTCAAATTCGAAATATATACATATATTCGGGTTCCCCACAGGTTGGGGAACCCGAAAAACCATGTTTTTTCCGGATCCAACATCTGACTGAAAAGTTATGCCTCGGCTTAGATTGCATTTGTTGGCAAATTGCCAATTAAGCATGAAAAGTGAAAATGTGAAACTGACCTCAAATTCGAAATGTATACATATATTCAGGTTCCCCACAGGTTGGGGAACCCGAAAAACCATGTTTTTTCCGGATCCAACATCTGACTGAAAAGTTATGCCTCGGCTTAGATTGCATTTGTTGGCAAATTGCCAATTAAGCATGAAAACCCAAAATGTGAAACTGACCTGAATTTCGAAATGTATACATATATTCAGGTTCCCCACAGGTTGGGGAACCCGAAAAACTATGTTTTTTCCGGATCCGACCTCTCCCTCAAAAGTTAGGCCTCGGCCTAGATTGCATTTGTTGGCGTAGCCAATTAAGCATGAAAACCCAAAATGTGAAACTGACCTTAGTTTCGAAATGTATACATATATTCAGGTTCCCCACAGGTTGGGGAACCCGAAAAACCATGTTTTTTCCGGACCCAACATCTCACTGAAAAGTTATGCCTCGGCTTATTTTGCATTGGTTGACAAATAGCCAATTAAGAATGAAAACCCAAAATGTGAAACTGACCTGAATTTCGAAATGTATACATATATTCAGGTTCCCCACAGGTTGGGGAACCCAAAAAACTATGTTTTTTCCGGATCCGACCTCTCCCTCAAAAGTTAGGTCTCAGCCTAGATTGCATTGGTTGACAAACAGCCAATTAAGCATGAAAACCCAAAATGTGAAACTGACCTGAATTTCGAAATGTATACATATATTCAGGTTCCCCAAAGGTTGGGAAACCCGACAAACCATGTTTTTTCCGGATCCAACATCTGACTGAAAAGTTGTGCCTCGGCTTAGATTGCATTTGTTGGCAAATTGCCAATTAAGCATGAAAAGTGAAAATGTGAAACTGACCTCAAATTCGAAATGTATACATATATTCAGGTTCCCCACAAGTTGGGGAACCCGAAAAAACATGTCTTTTCCGGATCCGACCTCTCCCTCAAAAGTTAGGCCTCGGCCTAAATTGCATTTGTTGGCAAATTGCCAATTAAGCATGAAAACCCAAAATGTGAAACTGACCTGAATTTCGAAATGTATACATATATTCAGGTTCCCCAAAGGTTGGGAAACCCGAAAAACTATGTTTTTTCCGGATCCGACCTCTCCCTCAAAAGTTAGGCCTCGGCTTAGATTGCATTGGTTGACAAATAGCCAATTAAGCATGAAAACCCACAATGTGAAACTGACCTGAATTTCGAAATGTATACATATATTCAGGTTCCCCACAAGTTGGGGAACCCGGAAAACTATGTTTTTTCCGGATCCGACCTCTCCCTCAAAAGTTAGGCCTCGGCTTAGATTGCATTGGTTGACAAACAGCCAATTAAGCATGAAAACCCAAAATGTGAAACTGACCTGAATTTCGAAATGTATACATATATTCAGGTTCCCCACAAGTTGGGGAACCCGGAAAACTATGTTTTTTCCGGATCCGACCTCTCCCTCAAAAGTTAGGCCTCGGCCTAGATTGCATTTGTTGGCAAATTGCCAATTAAGCATGAAAAGTGAAAATGTGAAACTGACCTCAAATTCAAAATGTATACATATATTCAGGTTCCCCACAAGTTGGGGAACCCGAAAAAACATGTCTTTTCCGGATCCGACCTCTCCCTCAAAAGTTAGGTCTCAGCCTAGATTGCATTTGTTGGCAAATTGCCAATTAAGCATGAAAACCCAAAATGTGAAACTGACCTGAATTTCGAAATGTATACATATATTCAGGTTCCCCACAGGTTGGGGAACCCGAAAAACTATGTTTTTTCCGGATCCGACCTCTCCCTCAAAAGTTAGGCCTCGGCCTAGATTGTATTTGTTGGCGTAGCCAATTAAGCATGAAAAGCAAAAATGTGAAATTGACCTCAAATTCGAAATGTATACATATATTCATGTTCCCCACAAGTTGGGGAACCCGAAAAAACATGTTTTTTCCGGATCCGACCTCTCCCTCAAAAGTTAGGTCTCAGCCTAGATTGCATTGGTTGACAAACAGCCAATTAAGCATGAAAACCCAAAATGTGAAACTGACCTGAATTTCGAAATGTATACATATATTCAGGTTCCCCAAAGGTTGGGAAACACGACAAACCATGTTTTTTCCGGATCCAACATCTGACTGAAAAGTTGTGCCTCGGCTTAGATTGCATTTGTTGGCAAATTGCCAATTAAGCATGAAAAGTGAAAATGTGAAACTGACATGAATTTCGAAATGTATACATATATTCAGGTTCCCCACAGGTTGGGGAACCCGAAAAACTATGTTTTTTCCGGATCCAACATCTGACTGAAAAGTTATGCCTCGGCTTAGATTGCATTTGTTGGCAAATTGCCAATTAAGCATGAAAAGTGAAAATGTGAAACTGACCTGAATTTCGAAATGTATACATATATTCAGGTTCCCCACAGGTTGGGGAACCCGGAAAACTATGTTTTTTCCGGATCCGACCTCTCCCTCAAAAGTTAGGCCTCGGCCTAGATTGCATTTGTTGGCGTAGCCAATTAAGCATGAAAAGCAAAAATGTGAAATTGACCTCAAATTCGAAATGTATACATATATTCATGTTCCCCACAAGTTGGGGAACCCGAAAAAAAAATGTTTTTTCTGGATCCGACCTCTCCCTCAAAAGTTAGGTCTCAGCCTAGATTGCATTGGTTGACAAACAGCCAATTAAGCATGAAAACCCAAAATGTGAAACTGACCTGAATTTCGAAATGTATACATATATTCAGGTTCCCCAAAGGTTGGGAAACCCGACAAACCATGTTTTTTCCGGATCCAACATCTGACTGAAAAGTTGTGCCTCGGCTTAGATTGCATTTGTTGGCAAATTGCCAATTAAGCATGAAAAGTGAAAATGTGAAAGTGACCTGAATTTCGAAATGTATACATATATTCAGGTTCCCCACAGGTTGGGGAACCCGGAAAACTATGTTTTTTCCGGATCCGACCTCTCCCTCAAAAGTTAGGCCTCGGCCTAGATTGCATTTGTTGGCAAATTGCCAATTAAGCATGAAAAGTGAAAATGTGAAACTGACCTCAAATTCGAAATGTATACATATATTCAGGTTCCCCACAGGTTGGGGAACCCGAAAAACCATGTTTTTTCCGGATCCAACATCTGACTGAAAAGTTATGCCTCGGCTT